>JAJHPF010000007.1:4959098-5559098 GCA_024447775.1 Carex cristatella
AGAAAGATTGATAACACCCAGACCACCTTGGTCTTTGCCAAGGCAGACCTGTTCCCAAGAGATGAGATGATATTTTTTCCTATTAGAAGAAGCACCTGACCACAAAAATTTCTTCCTAATTCTATCAATAGTAGTGCAGATTATAATTTCAAATATTTGTATCTAACAGATTATATCAAATATTAATTTGTTTTCATATGACACTGGATGAAGTCTGAAAATACTAATAAATGTTTGTCAAATGTTCATGTGTCACACGTGCTGTAATTTAATCTCACTTCTACAGTCGCCTCTCCTCTGACTTCATAACTAAATTTGATTGAACAAAGTCTCACTTATATGAAATCAAATTAGTCAATGTTAATAATCTTTCTTTTGAATTAAATGACTTCTCTTGTCACCGCTTTGCTCCAATCTCACCTACCCGTATCCATTCGCTCCCATAACCACTACTAGAAAACGAGTTTTTTGCAAGGGAAGGAAAATGACTTGTTGCATGAATTTATCCTTGCAACAAGCCTAAAAGAGGTATTTGCATGGGCTTACCCTTGCAAATAGAACTATGCAACTACCTTCGACACAAAAAGTCAGTATTTACCACGACACCCATGGAAATAGTCTTTTACAAGGGTAAACCCATGGAATAATTGCTCATGCAAAAACTTTCAGACCTGACCCCGTTTCTTGTATTTGCAAGGGAAGCCAGCGTGGGCCCCAACAGGTTATTTGCAAGGGAGCAAACGTGGGTCCCTCCTGTCTATTTGCAAGGCTAACCCACGTGGGTACCACAAGAATATTTGCAAGGCTAGCAATGGTACTTTTACATGCCCCATAGTTCATAATAATTGCATGTATATACCAATGCAAATAGTGACCAAAATATTTGCAATACAACTGCATGCCCTAATTCTACAATCCTCCTCCCTGTACCAATCCGGTACCAACCAAATAATCTATTACATTTCCCATTTCTCATTGAACCAGATTTACATAAACACATTGAAATATAGAGATAAAACATGTAATAAGAATTAATCAAAATAGTATAATCATCGTAAATTGTATCAAAATATAAAAAAACGTTACAGCAAAAATGCTAAAATATATATATATATACCCAAAATATGTCCTAATTCAAGATAACTAAAAGTATAATACTTAGAATTGACAAAATCCACAAAGAGTTTTATGGGAATGATGCAGTCACTGTTACTCTTCTCTTGCTATGTTGTCCTCACTGTAGGAAAAATGAGAAAGTGAGTTAATACACACACACACATAAGCAATTGGCACAAATTTTGAATTGTATGAATTATAAGCAAAAAAAAAAGCTAGGCTGACTAATATATATAAGCACTTGACACAAATTTTGAATTGAGCTTTTAGTAAGT
Source organism: Carex cristatella (assembly GCA_024447775.1). NCBI lineage: Eukaryota > Viridiplantae > Streptophyta > Magnoliopsida > Poales > Cyperaceae > Carex > Carex cristatella. The sequence goes on from JAJHPF010000007.1 coordinate 4,960,490, forward strand.
ACAAATATATAAATAAGAATTTGCATATTATTAATGAATTTCTAATGTTAGTTTAGAAATTCAAGCATAGTTATAGGAAATGTAAAAGAAAAGATAGAGAGATAAGCATGAATATATCTCACGACTGAAACAGTAGTATAGTATGCAGGTATTGATGCAGACTTTAATGCAAATATTTGTGCTTCTAACTACCACCATGCAATACTATCTACCACAGATACACTCAATAGAACTAAAACACGATCCGAAGCAACAAGAGTACTAATTCAGATGATACATTCAGACTTCAACACACTAAAAGCGAACCAAAATAAAATAGAAATTACTGAGACAAACTATAAAATTATGTTAAAACCAACCTCAGTGAGCTCGGAGAGATGGCAAGACCTAAATTCATTGATTATTGCTGCATTCTCTGATGTTAGCATCTTAGCCTAATGTACCAGGAAATAAATAAACATATCATTGTACAAAGAAAATAGAGTGCTGATAGAATAAAAGAACAATACCAGTAAAATATATTAAAATTTAAGATGCTTCAAAAACTGTCACAAGTAGATAGAAGTGAATTTGCACCTCCTTTCATGCCAAAACAATGAACAATACCAGTAAAATGGTCCTTGGATTTGCCTCTATTTGGAGGTCAACTTCCTATTTGAAAGACAAATAGTGTGATTGCTTATCTAGAAATTCTGATTGGATAAAAATTGCTTTACTAGAAAATCATGACCCTTCCAAAGATTTCTATTTTACTTATTTTTAGGTGAATACAAAACTTATTATCATTATTGCAAAACTTGAATCGAGTCAGATGTCTAACACCTGGCAATTAAGCAAACAATGAAATCTTTGAAAGGGTCATGATTCACTAACACCTGTGAGAAGAAGATTTCATGTTAGCGTGCATGTGTCACTAACAGGCTTTATCAAACAATATGTAATTTGCAACTATTTGTAAATTGCAAATTTCTCAAATAAAATGTGGTCAGAGTATACCTTTGCAATAATATTCTCTCACCAGTGCAAATAAGAAATCAGAAATTATCAATTACCTTGCTAATACTAATAAGTGTTAAAACCTAGAGTATGAATTTTGCCCCCGGGGACGTGCCCTGCCCGTGCCCGTGCCCGTCCTGCCCGTGCCCGTGCCACGGGCACCCACGGGCACACGGGCACACGGGCACGGGCGTTAAACGGGCCGGACTTGAAATTTTTTTTCCCTGCCTGTGACTGCCCGGCCCGCCGTGCCCGTGCGCCTGTGTGCCCGTGCCCGTGCCCTGCCCGTGCCCGTGCCGTTTTTTTTTTTTTTTTTTTTCCGAAATTTTTAAAATTTGAATTTCAAATTTTACCCCCAGACCCCCTCCCCCGGGCCCCCTGCCCGGCCCCCGCCCGGACCCCTTTCCCATTTTTTTTTTTTTTTTTAAATTCAAAAATGAGATATATTTTTTTAAAACTTTAAACGGCCATAACTTTTGCTAGGAAAGTCAGATTGACGCGTATGACGTCAATTCGGAAAGGGGAGGAGGAGACGGTGGCGACCGTCACCCGGGTAAATCCCGGGTAGCCAGAAAATCAGAATCGCCAAAAAATGTCATTTAGTGCCTGAAAAATTAAGTTTAAGGTTTTTAGTGCTAAAAAACGTCGTTTAGTGCCAAAAAATGTCGTTTATTTTTTAATCTATTGTTTTAAAATAAGAACTTAATTATTTAAATTAATTGATTTAAGAAATTTTTAATTTATATTTTATTATAACAAAAATTATTGAGTTACAATCATGTCAAATGAATTTAAATTTGTATGAATTTGGATTTATAATTTATTGGTATGAATTTGGATTTATAATTATTTATAATTTGAATTTATAAAAAAAACAGAAAAAAAAAAAAAAAAAAAAAAAACAGAAAAAAAAAAAAAAAAAAACAGAAAAAAAAACAGAAAAAAAAAACAGAAAAAAAAAAAAAAAAAAACAAAAAAAACCAAAAAAAAAAAACAGAAAGAAAAACAGAAAAAAAAAACAGAAAAAAAAAAACAGTAAAAAAAAAAAAAAAAAATACGCCCTGCCCGTCCTGCCCCCGGTGCCCGGCCCGTCCTGCCCCCGGGCCCGTGACGGGCACGGGCATTACACGGGCAGGGCAGATTTTTTTTTTTTTTTGCCCGTGATGCCCGGCCCATGGTGCCCGTGTGCCCGTAACGCCCGTGCCCGTGCCCGCCCGTGACCCGGCCCGCCCTGCCCGGCCCGTTTGTAATTCACTATTAAAACCTCAAACTTACTGCTACATTTAAAAAGAACCATCCAATTAACCTTCTCTCTTTGCTCCCATAAGACGAAGTTCTAACAAGCAAGCAAGGCAACACTTAAACAAGTATCAAAATGTTTCGATAAGCTATTCACAGTTCAATTTCAAAATTACTCAAAAAGGTGAAAATTTCAGTGTTACCCTACCCGACTGGATGTTCGATCTAACCTGCCTCTGTATCTGAATCACGCCAGAGAAAAGAGCTAGAAGCCGGGTTTGTGAGCCTGAGAGCGAAAGGTCTAAGCATGGTCTGGAGATCGCGTTGATCAGGTTTAGAGAGGAAAGGGGTCCTCCTCTACAACACCACCCTGCATCCTGTGTCCCGCCTGAGCCAACTTGGCGTCGCTGCTCTTCATTTTTTTTCTTTCGCACTTTAGATCTAGGGATTGGAAAAAAAATAGACTGGAGAGAGAATGATTTAGGTTTTACAGTAATAGAATGAGAGAGAATCAAAATACATGGAGGGAAATGAAAATTTGGGAGGGCGGTAAGAAGCGAAAAAAAACCTAAGTTAGGCGGCTGCGCACAGGGAGGAGGAAAAAGAAAGTTTGGAAGGACAGCAAGAGGAGAAAAAATTCAGAAAAAGAAAATTTAGAGGTAATTAAAGAACTGATATACTCATATACTTTGAGGTAATATAATATTTGTGTTTAGATCAGACGGAATAATCAACTTTACACACCAATATCAAAGAATTATATGCATCACTTACCACCGAATCTAAACAGAAATATAATGTTACCTCAGAGTATATGGACTCCCTATCCACAACTATTCAAAATGAATATATCTGAACCATTCTCCACTTATCGGACGGTATGAAAGTTTGCTATTTACTAATTACAACAATACGTATGAAAAAAATTTAACAAAAAAATAAAAAACACAACTTTTTACATCTTATATTGAAAAATAATACTTGTACATGTTATTTTTATAAACTTTTATCATTATATACCCCTTAAAATGTGTAAAATATTTTATGACCGTTCATTTTCACACGGAAAATCAACGGTCGATCTGCAATGAAATCATTCCAAATCTATTTTAAAATGATCAAGGAATAACATTGAACATAACTAACATAAAAGTTCAGAAGTTTTATTGAGAATGGCCTTATATCTAACATGAAGTGTTTTATAACCATACGATACTTCAATTTTCAATCAACTAGATGGATGGATAAATAAAAATAAAATTTGATCAAACTTGCGTGCAAGACAAAAAATGTAGTGCCCTTTAATTGAAACGGTTCGGATTGACCAATGGACGACATATTCCTGTATGTCTTCATTAACTCACAAAACAAGAGTTTATGATCTATGTTCATACATAAAAAATGTGAGTCACATATGCAACATGCATGTAATACATCATGAATCATGAAAATTATTTGTTGTATATGCTTTGCTAATTCGTACACAGGTAAATCATAAAAATATCCACAAATTTTAGAGCTTCGTATATCACATATAATTATTTATCATGCAAAACATCCACAAATATTTTGAATTTTTTCGTATTATCCGAGACTTGTACTACAAATTTTATTTGAGATGAGACTTTGTATTACAAATCGAATTTGTTCATTTTTCATTCATTTATATTTTTAATGCTGACACAATTAATTAATAATAATAACTAATAATTTATATTGTATAATTGTAACTGACACAATGAACTTCTACAAAATTGATAATTGTAAATATAATTTGAATCTAGAATCTGTAAAAAAATGAGAAACTTTTTTTTTGAATATTTTTCATATTATTTATCGTATATACATTAACTAATTTATACATATGTAAATATAAACCAATTTATACATATGTAAATATAAACCGTCTGATAAATAATGTGTTGTTTTGATTATCAATGGACATCTCCATTTAACAATATTGTGTGGCAGACAAGAGGGACCTACTTGGTCAGCTCCAAAATTTATTTTTTCCGGCCTCTGGAAAATTTGCGGTCCGACTCAGAGATCTCCTTGTAACTCCATACAACTTACTCAGTGGGAGATTTCATCAAACAGTTCCTAAGCAATTCGTTTTCCCGCCTGAGATTTTTCATTCCCTCCAAAATGTGGCAACTTCCCTTCTAATTAGATTCCTCACTGTTTCTAGACGGACCCCTATCTCAATTTCTCTCCTGCTATGCCCGCCTATTCTATTTCTCCTCCCTCCGCCTTCTCTAAGTCAGTTTCTGAAATGTTACGGCAACTCAATTTGCTCGTGCTTAAGTTGCTGAAATTTCTGAAATGATACGGCAACCCGACACATTTATTTTACTTTGCCTCAGAGAAGAAAAACAACCCATGTCACTTTGACAAAATTCCTTGACAAAATTCGTTTGTGGTTTCCTTTCTTAGGTTACAAAATTATGTGATATGGACTCAAGAGATGGTGTATATGCAGTACAATGGACAAGGGAGGGATCATAACTTGCCACTGGTACAGGCCGTGGGGAGGGACTGGTACAGTAACACATGTACACCAATTTTAATCAGCAAACACCATCTGTTTGTTGAAAATACCAACTGACATTACCATCCTTGGTGTACCAATGCATAAATTGGGTACGCTATGTACCACTAAAATGACCATGATTTTTTATTTAGTTCGTTTGCCTTGATGGGCATAAGCATAGATGAAGCCACTAGTGTATTAATAATCAGCGAGAGAGAAGCATGGGTTAGTTCATCAATCTGTCTTTTTTTTATTAAAGTTTACTTGAATTATAGAGATGGCTTCAATATAATACGTGAAACTTTGAACGCCAAAATTGTTGGTATATAGGGGAATTGCTTGCCATTTCTCCATTTTACAAACAAGTCCCAATTTTTCTTGAGATAGATGCAAACTAACAATATTTAAATCATAAGATATATAAAATAATGGGTGAATTTGGTTATCTAGTTTAGTTTAATAGTTTATATTTATCTTTAAATTTTATTTAAAAACAGTGTATGAATTATAGGTGTTGCAAGGAACCTTAATAAAATACAATATCTAACATGTGTTTAAGTATTTGCAAGGACAAGGGGTTGAGTTTTTGCATGGAGCTCGAATTAAATATAATATCCGAATTTCATAATGTATTTGCAAGAGGAGAAATCTTTCATTTGCATGGTTGCACATTCCACAGTTCCATGCGAAGTAATTGCATGGGTTTACCCTTGCAAAAAGTTCGCGATTTCAGAAATGTCATTTCTTTTGCAAGGACCCTCCTCCCCTTGCAAAAAACTAGTCCTACCCTTGCAAAAAACTCAGATTCTAGTAGTGAACCTCAGTGGCTGATCCTTATATTTTTTAGAATTTTTGTGAATCTTTATCGAAATCTACTTGCCATCGAGGATTTATCGCATGTTTGGTTATTTCAGACAAAAAGTTCAATGGGATTGTAAAAGATTGTGAGATAAGATTTGATCAGGCTCTACTGAACTAGTGGAAATATTGCGACTTCATGTGTGGAAGAAACAGGAATTGAGTATAATTTGTAGGCGGTTGTTAGATTTAGTTTTTACACTGTAAAGGGATCTCTTACTTAGTATAATAGGTTCTGGAAACTAAGGAATTAAAGTGGAATAGATATGGAAAATGATGTGTAAGACGATGGATCTGATAGAAAGGTTTGTAAAAGAGGGATCTTTTACCTCCAATATTGTCACAGTAGAAAAACTTCTTTTGACGAAGTATTTGAAGACATGGGGGCTAGAGGAAAAGAAAGAAGAGAGGTTGTTACGTCAAGAACAAAATAATAATAATAATAATAATAATAGAATATCCAGAAAGAGCATCTTGATCTAAAACGTTACCAACGTTTTAGAAAACGTTACCAATGTTTTGATCGTTCTTGAATTTCTGTGAACTTTTCTTCTAAAACGTTATAACGTTTTGTCAAACGTTACAAAACGATCTTCACTGGAAAATTAACCGACCAAAACAGCCAGTTTGGAATTTTGAAAAGAATTAAAACGTTATAACGTTTTGTAAAACGTTGTAATGTTTTCAATGATTTCGGCAGTTTAGATAGTTCGTTTCTCAGTATTTTTACAGGCATTAAACGTTATAACGTTATGAAAAACGTTACCAACGATTTCATCTCTAAAAGAACAGTTAAGATTAAATATTTTGGGTCCCTTTCTCTCTCTCCGTCCCTTCCCTGTTTTGCCTCCTCCTTGCGTGGTCTACCCAAGAGAAAGAAAAGAAAGAGGGAGATCATATTCTCCCTTGAAAATCCATCAAACAAATTGAAGAAAGAAGTGAAAAGATTGAGATCTCCCCAAAATTTGCCATCTAACTCCTCTATTGGTACTTGCTTTCTCTCTTTTGCCTCTCAAAAATATGAAATTCAACTCCATTTTCTAGGGTTTACTCGAATATGAATTTTTTTTTGTATAAATTGTGAGTAATCTACCTACATTAAGCTTCCATGTGTTAATTTAGTACTTCCTTTCTCAATGTCACCTAAATCGCGACTTTCTCGTTAGGGTTGATTCCAAATCCGAAATTTGGGGAAGAAGTTTTGATTAGTTTAGTTCAATCCGACCAACCAAGGGTATTGATTGGTAATGTCCCCTCTCTTTCTTGAAAATATGGAATTTATTTTGGTTTTGGTTAATCTAGGGTTTGTATAATTGGGGAAAAATGGAAAATCTGGAAAATCTGGGAATTTTTCATTGGTTGCGGACCGCAATAAGAGTATAAATGAACTAATATAACTCAAGTAAACATACCAATTGTCGAAGAAAGATTAAAATTAATTATGTATGATTGAAATAGGTGTAGGCTCGATTGAGCAAGAGTTTACGGGACCTTTCGAGACATCCGGATTGTAGGCACGTGATACGCTTTTCGTAATCAGGTGCGGGGTTCTTGGACTTGTTTGATGTTTCATTTTCAAGAATTAAATTCTCTTCTCGATTGTCATGTTGTATATTTAATTATTGCATGTTTGATTGTTGCATAATTGGAATTGTGTGTGAATTGTTTGCATAACCTAATTTGATTAAAACCAAATTGTGTGACATAGTTGATTTGCATATTCCTATGGTTGTCATCTTGATTGTGCTATTATGATTTGTTTATGATTGAAAGTCACCACAAATTGATGATTATGGAATTATGTGATTGAATTTGCAAAGTCTGACCCGCTGGGCGAGTAGACGGAATTATGTGAATGAATTTGCAAAGTCTGGCCCGCTGGACGAGCCGACTTTGATCCCAGGAACCTATTGGCCTTAGGTAAATGGCCCTCATGATGTCCCAGTACCGGTTGGGATGAGGGGTGGGTGACTATATGTGTGTGATTGATTGTGATTGTGGGTGACTAGTGTGTAACGTCTATGGCTCGGGGGCATTACCCTACAAGGTAATGTATTTGGACAGTCAATTGAATATTACAGCATTTCGAATTAGTTCAAGGGAATTCTCTATATAACTTGGAACCAGACCTTAGTAAATGGTTAAGCCAAAGCACTTCAGATGGGTGTTAGATAAAGGGTCCAGCTCGGTGGAACATCTGTAGGTGTCTGTAACCCTACAGATGAGGGTTTGATAAAGGGTCCAGCTCGATGGAACATCTGTAAGTGTTACCAGCCATAGTAAGATAAGTTAGGCCGAATACGTGCTTGTTTGAACTTCACCTCGGAAATTCCGTAAATTGTACTTCATTTGATTATTTGTTGTCGAGCATATGCATATACTTATATATTGTTATAGAATGACTAATGTGCTTTTGTATGGATTTCATTTTTGAACATAGAGTCTGATTGCAAGTCCAATGACTCGATTGTGGCAAATTCGCACTGAGAATTATATTCTCATCCCCACCCCTTGGGTTATTTTTACAGGTTTTGGCGCGGTTGATCCTGGAGAGGCATGCGAGTAGTAGGCCTTGATAGATAGCAACCCACTACCGTAGTTGTTATCTTGGTTATTTGACTAGAGATGTATATCTATGTTTTTGTTGTATAGTTCTCTAGGTCATACCTTTTGGTCGGTATCCCTACGAGATACCTTGTGTATGTTCTACCTTTACCAGACACTTTGTACCTGGACTATTGTATATAAACTTGTTGTATGTCTTTATTTTGATGTGATGAGTGAGTTTTAAATGGCCTTGTAAGCATACACGGTGTTGTATGTTTACGGCGGGGCTCTGTCATTATTTATGGCCGCGGGTGTGACAGAGGCGGAGGATGAGAAAAAGAAAGAGAATCTTGAATTGACAATTAATATATATTGACTAGGGCTGCTAACGAGCCGAGTTAGCTCGAGTTATGAACAACTCGAACGCAACTCGAAAGATAGTGAGTGAGCCGAGCTAGCTCACTAACTCGAACTCAACTCGCAAGTAATTCGAGTTGGCTCGCGACTCGTGAGTCAACTCGATTAAAGTATTGAAATATTGAATACTTTAACTGATGATTGTTGTTATGTAATAATATGAGAAGTAAATATTGAATTAACAAACAATCCACAACGATTTAACAAACTAACAAAATTAACAAAAATTCCACAATAATTTAACCAAAAAAAATAAACGAAATGAGTCCACGGAATTATAATTAATAAAACGAAACGAGTTCACGAGTTGTAACGAACGAGTTGAGTCCAACTTGAACTCAACTCATGAGTTAAACGAGTTACTCAACTCGAGTCAGACTAACTCGAGTTTTAAATGAACAAGTTGTTAGCGAGTTCGTTACCGAGTTGAATTCGAACGGCTCGCGAGTTGCGAGCTTTTTGTACAGCCCTAATATTGACCCATTACGTCAAAGAGGTCTTCTAATTCATTAAATATCACATCTTTTCGGACAGCGTCTTGACTACTGTGATCAATCCTCTTGATTTCTCTGCAGCTATTTATGTAACAGCTTATATCTCCATTCCATTATTAAGCACCTTGGGTATTCCTATCCTGCAACGGCTGCGATTGATTGATCTAAATTCAGATTGAATATCAGCCCTCCAATCAAATAATTTGTGTTTTCCTGATTGATTGTATCTTTTTTTATGTGTAGAAGACTAAATTTAATTAAAAATGTACTCGCTACACATATTGTCACACAGCTGAAAGAGACTTTTGTAAAAAAGAAACACTAGAGGTCAGAGGAAGAAACCATCTCTTTCTCTCGACACGTAAAAAAAGAAAAACCCTCACGACCATTTCCTTGGCTCTCTCTCTCTCTCTCTCTCTCTACTGAGCACCGAAACAAAAACCTCCCCCTCTCTCTTACTCGAGCACTGAGCACAAATCCTCCCCCGTTGTCTCCTTCTCTGAGCCGGTGAACCGAGCACAAACGCTCCTCCGCTGTCTCTCTCTCTGAGGACCAAAATCCTAACCCTAGAGCAAAAATCAAAGAGACGACGCAGATAACTTCTCTAAAGGTGGTTATGATTTCCAAGTTAGAAAGTCCTAAACCGTCGATGATCAGTTTGATTTATGATTTCCTGGTTAGAAAGTTGTTTTTATTCAATTTTTCGGAATCTAAAATGGTTACATGGATTACTTGATCAGTCAAGATCAGGATAGGCAGGGTGATTTAAGTGGTTCGTGAATTGTTGGTATCCATGAAGAAAGCAATTTTTTGTTATTAGGGATTAGGGTACTGGTTAAAGGGATTAAGATATGCTCTGATGCCATCTAAATAAGGATACAGAGAATAGAATTGAGACAAGATTTTTTTATTTTTTTTCATTATTTGAATGTTTGATATAGATACATCTTTATATAGGTAGTGTAATAGTGTAGACAAGCATATAATAACCTAACTAATCCTAGCAACTTTCAGAGACAAATTTGAGGCACTCATCTTTCTTCTTTGACTTCGTCAAATGGATGATCTGTTGACTCATTGGATAACAACCACTACCATCATGAACTACTTGCCTAATGCATGAGACGTACCATATGCAATTCAAGAATGTGACTTACCTTACTAATTTTAAGTTTTTCTCTTATTATAAAAGCAGTGCATTTGTACCTCTACGAGAAGCTCCCTGATCTCATCAATGGTAAGGGTAAAACTGTCTTTTATGTTTTTATTGAAGCTAATCTTTATTTTTTAATGATCTCAACAATGCAAAGAGATCTTCAGGTTCTAATGATTGCTTTTTTCATTTAAATTTGAATGATTATGTTTCTTTCAATTGATAGATTGTTTGTAACTAATATGTTTCCTATATTGGATTTGTTGAGGGGACTCGAGAAATCCAAAGAAAAGGATGGGACGGATGGCGATTCAGAATTAAATGAAGCTGTTGCTTCTTAGGTAATATTCTAAATAGCATGTTTCGGCCTACGGGCAGCTAGAGAAGCAAAAATAAAATTAAAATTAAACATGTTTCCAAAGTTAGCTTACGTGAGATATAGTTTCGCATATGTATGTCGTTGGTTCTATCAAGCAATATTTATCATGATGAATGAAACACACATCTTATCAACATATTTTTGTAAACTAATATAACCAGGTTCTGAGTTTTGTTAACAAGTGGATAGAAAAATATTATATTGTCAAATTAATGATATAAACGTTTTGGGTCTCCTCATTAAATGAAGAGCAATTGATTATACAGTTTGATCCAAAAAATATGAAGACAATCATTTTGAGTTTAATGTAAACACATAAACAAGCATTTAACATATTTGTCGGCAAAAGCCTTTCCCAGTATTTAAGAAGTGCTGCCAGAAAGTTGAAACACCGCCATAAATCCTGGGTAATAAAAAAAATTCTTAGAAAATTTTAAAAAAGGAAATTTGAAAAATTCACTACAAATCATAGAAAATTCAAAAAATAGAAATTTTGTTTTGGGATGCTCATGTGAGTGTTGTTATATGCCTATGCAATGAATGGTTTGGCTTAATTCACTATAAACCAATATTTCTATATGATTTGCTCTTGAGGTCTATTTAGGCATATGTTGTACCAGTATAGGTTTCTTTAGTTTTGTTTGTGTGGAACATTGGTATAAGTATGCTAATATGTTTGTATGATAGCCCTCCAATATCATGTCAATTTAACAAGTGATATTCCTTTAGATCATCAGTATTTTTCAGAAGTTAGAAGAGCAGAGTAATTAACATGATTTTGTTGCCAAGTGGGGTTTGCATATGCTGCTGCAGAGCCAGTGGTAACATCACAACTTAAAAGAACAAATATGAAGTACACAATTTGGCTCCTCTTTGCCTCCACCTACATGAAAAACAACTAAGAAATTTAATTAAAATTTAGGATTCAGTATTTGGTTGAAATTGTTCAAGCATCACCACACCAGATCAAAATTGGAGCTTGTTCACAACTGGCAATAAAATAGGTCACAGTTATTGGAGAACAGTGACTATAGTTGAAGAGTTTTCAATACAAAAATTGTTACTTATCCATCTCATTTTTTTTCATTCTTCTATGAGTAACATTTAACCTTATAATTAAACTGGAACCAGAAGTATGAAAAAATATTAAGAAGTTGCATTTCATGAAAACTGCTAAAATAGATCGCCTATACAAAAAAGTGCTAGGATGCACCAACATGAGAAAACTCTTATTCCAGTAACCAAACACTAAACAGAAATGAATTCTAATTGGAAAAATAAGCTAAATCAGGAACCAACCTGTACTCTGTATTTTATAGTTCCCTTAGCTAACGATTAAACATTAAAATTAAGCATTAACCTTCATTGATAGTAGATACTAGTATATTTTTGAAGCATACGGCACAGCAATCTGTGGATTTTTAGCCTTACTTTCTGCAACAACGATGTCAGTGGTAGAAACACGTCTTCTCAATCTCCTTGGATGAAGATAAATGCATTTAAAAATGCTACTTATACTCAATAACACAAGAATGCATAAAAAAAACTCTGAAAATAAAAAAAATACTAAATAACACAAGAACTGCTACTTATGCTAAATATGACAATGATTACAGTGCCAGCCTAACTACCACTCATTGCCATCTAGTTCTTGTATTGGTCAATCTCAAATGTACCAAATATAATCCAATATCCTGATAATACTTTAAATATGTGTTAACATTACACCTAATATGTATATGCACGTCTAATAGACTACCATTGTATGGGCATTGGATCCGACCCTCATTAATTGACCCGAGGTGAAGGGGACATGTTCTATGCGCACATGTATTTTACACACAACCAGGTTGTCCATCTTTATCCCTAAATATCACCCAAGGCTCCTCAAAGCAATCTAAATAACAGGTCTCGTCGATACACCTAAACAAAGTAGAGGTAATTAGTAATATTAAAAGTTTGTATTTATTAATACAAACGAAGGAGTAAAGTAAAAGCTCAACATTTAACCTACTCCACAACAGGTTTTACTTTCTAGCCACATTTTTAAGGAAAACAAAATAGTGGTAACTCATTAAGTCAGAATTTTGTACCTATCCATTACTACAGAATAATGCCCAACTCTTTAATAGACAAAAATGAAAAGTTAAACCAAAGTGTGCCTACCCTACTTCACAGCAGGTCGCTCCCTATTACCAGACTCCCGCTTCACAACAGGTCTCTCCCTTCTACAAAAGTAAAAGTAGTCAAGTTTTCACATACTATGATGTCAAATCAAAACACCATTATATCCAATAGCATATATACTTGGAACCGAATTCTGCGAGTCTGACCAATGTTGTTAAGAACTTAAGATCAAACAAATTTAGACCATTTACTCCCAGCTAACCATCAATATTTGTAATTATGCATGAAAAAAAAGCTTAATTGTACCAAGTTCAGCTTTAGTTGACCTTCAATTACTCAATAAAAATTTAGAAAAAACAAAAAAAAAACGATGGGCAGAAGGATACAAATAGTTGAAAATCTTGAAGCATCAATACTGCATTCAATTAGATGCAAGAAAATGTAACACCTTGTTATCATTTCATGTACCTACAAGAGAGACAAAAGCTTGGTTGATCAAACCAAGATTGTACTGGTATGTATAAGGATTTCAAGAACTTCGCAATTAATGTTTTGAAAGGGAACCATTAAATGGGCTAAATCAGTTACCATATCAGTTGGCGAAAACAGGTTCAACTGGTTACTGTAACTCTATGTACATGATTTCTTGATATGAGTTCTTTATATCTTTTTTAATAGAACAAATTAAGGCAATTTACCATGTTTTGCTTGGCTTAAGCTTAGTTTTATGACTTGATTTTTCATCGCAACTTCAGAACTGAAAAGTGTCATTTTTAAATTGCAATATATTAATAAATGCTAAGAGAGTGCAGAGGTGTGAGAAACCTGGAGATATTTTTTTTTTATTAAAAACCTGAAGATATTAAAAAATAGTAGTGAGCAATGAGCCCTCTTTAAATGCCTAGAATGAGTACAGACATATATCCAATATTAACTCATACATGCATATTAAAAAAAAAAAAATTACGAAATCAACTTGAGAAAATAGCCAGACCATATGATACTCTCTAATTACACCATGGCGGCACGATCATTCAAAACCAAATCAGATTAAGCATCAATTTCTCTCCCTCTAGGGTCTTGGTGCTATATCCCCCCTCTCTCTCTCTTGCAATAGGTTGAGAGTTTTCTCTCGCAATCTCTCTTTCTTCCTCTCTCGCAATCTCTCACAGAGAAAGAAGTCGATTTTAATTTTGTATTTCGCCGCAGAACCTTTGTCGTCTTCAAATTGGGGATAAAGAAAATGAATGAGGGGTGGAACATAAGAGGTATCTCAAGAGGAGAGAAGAGTAGGAGAAGAGCGACCACATAGAAAGAGGAAAAGACAATTCGAAAAGACGCTAGTCAGGAAGGAGTAGATTCGTAGATTCCAGGTAGAGAAAAAAGAGTTGTCATATGTGTAGTGGATACATTTTTAATTAAATTTAGACTTCTACATGTAAAAGAGGTGTATTTAATCAAAAGAAATATATTATTTAATCAGAGAGTTCAGATTCAATCCGAATTTAGATTAATCAATCACAGTCATTGCAGGATAGGAACTCCAAGGTGCTTAATATAGAATGAAGATATCTAGAGAAGATCTGAATTCAGATTCAGACAAATTTCCTGACCTGTAAATGGAACAAGTATTCGATTTTATCTTAAACCAGAGGAGAATTTGAAATATAAAGTTCCTCAACCCACCTGTCCGAGATGATATATAACATTTCAAACTCATTTAAATATAAAATGAGGGACTAATCACTTGAGCTCTGACCACTTCTTAGCGGGCGGTGCAGTTGCGCTGCCTGTATATTTTTTTTCTTTACCATTATTTTGTTCTCTTCTCCATTCCGGACACCTCCATTTTGTATCTGAACTCTTTTTACTCCAATTCCAACTCATTTCACACCCATTTTTTTTTTTTTTTTGAAGGTTGGCTGCCAGGGGTCGTCAACAGTTGTATTAAATAAGAAAATTGTTATTTACACAGGGACTCAATATCCCTCATCGAACCGAAATAAAACACTCAGCTACGAAAAAGAGCCTCTAAAAGAGAACAAAAGGAACCAGCATGACCCCCATTTCGGATGTCCCTAGCATTTTGTGTCCCACAATTGAATGTCCCTATCATTTCACACCCAAAAATTGCACTAACCTGGAATGCTATTCCATGTTTGAACACGCAACATGAAGTGCTCTCTCTTGAGTTAGTGGCTTTCCATTAACCCAATAAAATGTTGAGTGTTAGAGATTCAATTTGTTTGACAATTATTTGTTTCGTACCTATATTAATAGAATTGGTATTTATGAATTATCCACTCCGTATTCATATTCATTTAGAGTGGATATGGTTTTAAACTTTGACATATGTTTGCTATCTGTATCTATATTCGTATTTGTATTTGTCTTTGCTTATTCAAACAAGGATAGAAATTTGATATTCACTACAAAAAATAAATTTAAAGACGTGGCTAAAAAAATCTGCTGTGAATTCGCTTCGTTTACACCCCTAGAAACTACGTATTAATCAATCTGGAGACTTCAAATTTGGAAAATAAGTCCAACTTAATTGGAAGATCTTATTGAACAATGTATGGTTAGCTGTGCACTTCAAAGTTTGATTTAGACCGGAACCTTCGATATATATTAACTACATTGTTTTATAGATGTTTCAATATATGTTTGCTTTAGACCGGAACCTTCTATATTACGTGTTAACATAGAAGTGTATGGACCGGTGCTGTCATATATATATGGGGGTGTTTTTCCTCTATAGATGGTGGCCTTCCAATTGTAACCGTTGATTGTGGTGTGTGAATTCAAAATATAATGTATGACTATTTCTAAGTTAAAAAATTCGAATACTATATCTATTTATTAAACGTGTGCGTTTATTAGGTTTTTTTTTTATTGAACTAAAAAAAGCAGACGGCAAAAGAAAATTTAATTAAAAAAATTAAGCTCATAAACAAGTTCACTGAACACATGTTCAGATTTAAATATGAATGCATGTATTTTTATATATAGTTCATTATGAACGCAGGCATTCTTCATGTTCTAAAATAATATTTTAATTTGATAATTTAATATTCTATAGGAGAACATTTGTTCCATTAATTTAGATCACTTCTTATATAAATTTGAATTTTGTAATTTATGTTAATATAAAAATTCCGGAGAATGGTTGTGTTTTTGCTGAGGATGACAATTCTAGTTGGGCCCTTTAAACATTTATTTCCCAATTTACTATAAAATTTTGGGGAAAAATCTTTACAAAAGGCGCGACCATTTTACGTACGGCACATGCGAAAATAATCTATGCTCCACAGAAACGGATATTCACACTGTATATGCGGCATTGTAATTGTAATATATTTTAACTTAGGATACGGATACATCATAGGTAAATATTTATTAATTATTTTTTGGTAGCGATAAACAATTCCCTAAAAAATTATTTATAATATAATACATTATCTCTGTAGATTGATATCTCAATTATCTGACATGGTAGGATTATGCGCTTGTAATCTAATCATAAGTAGAAATTAGAGTTTAAAAGTATAATTAATGTATACTAAAAGTCAGTGTTCTATTTGGGTCATCAGGATGTCGGTCATATTGCCAGATGGTTACATTTAATTTTTTGATTGACTTTCTGGACTTCCTTTCGCTATCAGAACGTACAATAACCGTCGGTTCGGAAACATATGGAGATTTTATATTTGATAAGATGGAGAAGTGGTTTTCTTGTATCTACATATATTATTTTAATTTCTTCGCTCTAATTTCTATATGTTTAGGTCATTGAATTTGATGTTGGATCTAAATTCTATATGTTTAGGTCAATGGTTGTCGTAGGAAGAAGGGAGTCCTAAGCTAATCTCTTCATTGTGTTTTTCTACATATCATTTTCTACTAATTTCTATTTCGAAGAATAGTCAAAGGAAAAGTTGTGATAGATATTCGTACATAATTTGTCTCGAAGAATAGTCAAAGCATAAGTTCTGATAGATATATTTGTACATATTTAGTCTCGAAGAATTAATAGTCCAAGAATAAGTTATGATAGATATTTCGCTGACGCCCTACTATCATCTCTTTTCAATTCACGGCTCATTCAACCACAGTATTACCAATAAGCATCCAAAGTTAGACCCCAAAAAGAGAGCAGCACAAGGGGACAACGGCATAAGCTACAAATGAATCAACTGTGGTATTTTTTAAAATTTTGGTGTGCAAATTTGGTAGAAAAAAGATAAAAAAATTATTTTATTTTTTTAATTTATACAAAATATCTCGATTATAATTCCTAGATAAGCTATATATATGGCCATTTTCTTCAACATTTTTTGCAACATGTAACATTTTGAAAACACCAATCATTACATGATTTCAATTAAAAACAGTGTATAATTCATTTTTTTTAAGAAAAAAAACGGACCAACGAAACCCTATATCTAAATTCAAATGAAACACTACATTTATCAATATACTAAAAACACTAAACTGAATTTAAATAGAACACATACCAAAAAACACTACATTTACCAATATATATAAACAACATTTACATTACTGTTACAAGAACAATATTCTAACTACAAAAAATTAAAATGCGACAAAAACACTAGATTTGTGAGAAAGTATGGCAATGGAGTATTGAAAAGGAAAAGTATGGCAAAGGACTACAAAATAAAAAAATTAGAAAGAAATTTTTTATCGGAAATGTCAACTCAAGTATTGAATTTTCTTTGTATTTTCGGGTGGTACACTAAAATGTGAAGAGTTACACTCATTTGAAGTTTATTTGTCTCCAATTGCCTTTTTGGTGAAGATATCGCCTCCTTTGCCTTAACTCTCGCTCTAGCCTTACCTGTTTAGAAGATGTGTCTTAGAAAAATACATGTATGGAGAAGAGATCTTCAGAAATGTAAGAAATGCTTTGGAAAAGATAGATAAAGATGCATTATAATAGAAAAGGCCTGAATCGTTGACGTGGAAAATATTTTCTCTCTCATGAAACACAAATAATACAAAACCACGTCTTTTGAAAAATCCTATATTGAATGTTATACACAGTTTTGAATAAAGAACTGTATTTTTTTGAGAGAAATACAGGCGTCAAGCCCCTAAATTTTATAATAAAAACTGTATATAAATGTGCTCTAACATTCATACATGGTTAGTTAATATAACTATGTACAATTGTTTCCAATGTACATGATTTTTTTTAATTAGAACAATGTATGAATGTTGTAGCATATTAATTTATATACAATTCTTTATTAAAAAAAACTATGTATGAATGTTGGAGCACATTTTAGGACCCGTAATTTCTTGATTTGGATGCATATTTAATGGAAAATTTGAGAACACGAGTATGATATACAGTAAATGATTAACGCTTTTGTAGTAGTGTTCCGCTCTGTCGTGAATTTTTTATTTTTAGAAATTTTTATTAAAAAATACAGGGAAATATATTGAGTGCACTTTGGATCCAGAAAAAGTAGTTTTTAGATGGGAGAAGGTAAGAAGTGAGAGAGGAGAGAGAAAGAATTGGGTTGGTGGGATGGTGGGATTTGATGTGGCCATTGTGTTATTCGGATCACTAATTCAACTACAAAGTTTGGAATCAGACCACTAACTCGGTAAAGTTTTGATCCAAACCACTAACTCGGCATCTTCTAGACCATCGAAAATCCCTCATACTTAATCTGTTTTTGTATATTATTAATAATAATTTCTAAAAATAAAATAATTCTCCACACTATCTAGATATATAATGTTATCCCTCTTACCTCCTAATTAAGAAGGTGGAGACAAGATAAATGATCTTTCCTTGGTAGTTTGCGAGTCAGTTCCGCACACATAAGAAATCCTAAGTCTCGGAACCCAAATCACCATGGCGGTTGCTCAAGAGAGTATTAATGGTCCAGCACTGATGATCGGTGCCACTGGGTGCATTGGCCGGTATGTGGCTGACGCATGTTTAGACAGTGGCCATACGACCGATGTGCTTGTAACCCCAGGAGGGAAATCCCCAACACGTGCAGCATCTATTGAGGCACTCCGCAAGAAAGGCGCCATAATTATAGAGGTAATTAGCTTTGCAAGTACTGAGATCCGACATTTCTCTTGTGCTTTCAATGTGATGCGGAAGAAATATGTTATTATTAAGTTTCTTTTTTTGAGTATTCGTTGTTGACACTTATATATAGAAAAACATTTGTAAAACAGGGGCGCATTAATGAGAAGGAGTTCATAGAACAGAAGTTGAATGAATATGGAATAGAGGTGGTGATATCTTCAGTAGGTGGAGGCAACATACTTGATCAGTTAACACTCATAGAGGCCGTGAAAGAAGTTGGTACAGTCAAGGTATGTATGTATGCATGGATGCACGCATGTGTGTGCGCGCGTAATATCTTACATGAGCATATATGTTTTATTTTTCCCTTCTTTTCTGGTTCTGTTGTATTTGTCCAATTAAGGGGTAGGGAAATGGGACTATCAGTTACCTCCATATTATCACGTTCGTTTCACATTTGTATTTATCTGAAGTCTCTTGCTATAGGATCAGTTTTTCTCTGTTTCCCTTTTTTCTCCTCTTAGGTAATGTGTTAAATATTACCAAAACTAAATATCTGCTATTCAAAGGCATACAATTACAATGCTATCCTTGTTGCAGACCACTAATGTAATAAAACAAGATACACTTGGTTATTATTTACAACGAAAGAGAGGCCAGTTTCCTTTGATAACCTAATATCCCTATCTTCATTCCTTAAATGAAAGGTCAATGGTGCCAAACGAATGATATTGATTAGAACAGAATAGTGAGAAATCTTTTATTTTATTTCTCGGGGAACTAGTTTTATATGTACACCTGCTGCAGTAACTTTTAAGTGTAAATTGGTACCTTCCTTTCAACATTTATTTTTATCTCAATTCATAGAGATTTTTGCCATCGGAGTTCGGGCATGACGTAGACAGAGCAAATCCCGTCGAGCCTGGTTTTACTATGTACAACGAGAAGAGAAGGGTTCGACGTGCCTTAGAGGCAGCAGGTATCCCGTACACCTACATTTGTTGTAACTCAATTGCCGGTTGGCCATACTTCGACAATATACATCCATCAGAGGTGTCGCCACCGCTCGACTGTTTCCAGATCTATGGTGATGGCAATGGCAGAGGTACATTTTTTTGTTTTTGCAATTTTGGTTCAGTGTTAAGAAAAGCACCTCGATCAACATATATTTGTCTAATTATATATATATACACAGATCATGAGGTATATATCTAAATAAATTTGAAATTGCGCAGTTTGTGGGAATATTTATTGCGGCTAGTACTGTTGAGTTTAATGCAGGTATCACAGCTGCATGTTCAATTGATTTTTAATTTATAAAAAAAGTAAATTCTTAATAAATGAAGAAAATAATATTATTTAGGGTGATTTTGATGAATACCCGTCAAGAATTTCGAAATCACATATTCCTCTCTCTAAATTTTTTATTATCATATTTATCCTTCTAATTCAAGAAGTCACAAATTTACTCATTTTGTTGTTTTTTTCTATAGAAAAACATTTTAAATTGATGAAGTACCCATTTTCTCCTTCAATAAAAAAAAATCATTTTACCCTATTAAATAAATTTAAATTATGACTTGCATTTATATTTTTCCCTATTAAATTTCTTTGTTATTTTTCTTTTTTTGGGACATATTCTCATGCAAGTATGAAAGTATATATTTTTCCTGTTTAATCTTTGCTAGTCTTTGTAATTTAATCTGGGTGTGTGTGTGTCTAGATATATATATATATATATTTCCCTATTAAATTTCTCGTTATAAATGCACATAAATAAATTAAAATGATAACATGCATTTATAAATCTGTGTAAGATTCACTCGCAACTTGATCAACTGAACATCTGAACCGGAGCAAAATTTATCAAAATTCATATACGGATTTTTGACAGTGAGTAATGTATTTTTCTGTAGTTCTGGCAAAACACACAGGAATATTGTATATTTAGTTTAAAGGTAAAGTTTATTTATTTACATTATGTATGGTAGAGAGATGAAGGAAAAACATAAAGAGATAATTATTTTGCTTATATAAAGTAAAACGCATATTAAATTACATAAAAGTTAGGTTAAAACGTACGTTTTTGTAGTTGCCAAAAAAAAAAAAATAATGAACGAAAACTTAAATACCGGATAAATCTTTGTCAATACAAATATAAACCACGCACAATTAATACAGTCAAATTAGTCTCGAAGGATTTTCATTTTGCTCAAGGTATACTTTTCCTTAATACACATGCAACCTAAATTAATGGTGAAATGTGACAATTTTTCTTTCGTGGACGTTGACTATCAAACTGTAAAAGAATTCAATAATCAAGTTTATTTAATTGTTATGTTTGATAGAGACGAGTTCAAAGACAAAGGATAATTCTTCTTACTAAAGTCACATAGGATAAGAGGGATCGCATGTTATTTATTTATTTTGTAGAAAAACTTGATAAGATCGAGTGACCCATTATTATTTTTCTTCATTGAAAAACTGATCAATTATTCTTTTACTTTTTGGACCACAAGGGAAGTGTTGCTTAAGGTAAAAAAAATATAAAAAGGAAGAATCAAGATATAGTTCGGAAGCAATTAATGACTCCGTTTGGACTCTTTATATATGATTATGTTTAGCCTTTTTGTTAAATTATTTTTATTATGGCTTCAATATAAACAAATACAAATCTTACTTTTTAAATTGGTGGTCTTGGATACAAATATGTACAGATAAAATGTTAAACAAATATGAATACGAAACCAATATCATACACATAATAAGGATATGAATATAAATTGGATAATTAATATCTCAATAAATTATATTATGTTAAAGAAATAACATCAAAATAAATTATATTTATTCATAAATTAATTAGACCTAGTATTTTTCATAATAAGTTTACCAGTAAAAAATTTGTTGGTTACATAACATAAATATATATGATGGCTAAAAATTACAAGTAATACATCATTGGTATGGACATATTGTTTAATAATAAATTTAAAAACAAAGAATAGCTTTGTTGTGGCTCTAGGGTGTAAGGGGATTGGATATGAATAGTTAGTAATCAAGCCGCATCCTTATCCATTTTAATTTTTTTTACTACGGATTAAAACACAGATAGTATCGAATACAAATATGAATTAAATACCTCAAGTAGTTTTCCAAATTTGAATCCCGATAAAATTAGATAATATCCCGATCCGTTTACACCCCTATAAGCTGCTTCAAGGCTTCTCCAATTGGCAACACAAAGAGAATGCACTAATGGTACTAATAAAGGGACATAATACGATTTGGTCCAAATGATTTTGGACCGGACATCATTGAAAGTGTCTTAAAATTGTATGATTAAAGTCCGAATAGTTGATCCGAACCGCTCAACATGATTTTCATATTAAAATGTGCTTAGAGATCAAATTTTATATTTTTTGGAAATTGTTTACTATATTTTTAGATACATGCAACATCAGTATTTCTGAACTGTCCAAAAATAGTGATTTTGTACGTATCTAAAAAAGAGTAAACAATTTCCAAAAAATATAAAATTTGATCTCTAAGCACATTTTAATTTGAAAATCATGTTGAGCGGTTCGAATCGACTGTTCGGACTATAATTGTACGATTTTTAGAGGCTTTGGCCGGTGTCCGGTCTAAAGTCAATTGGACCAAACCTCATCCCTAAAGGGACTCACTACTACAAAAACACAGTTTGTACACGGACAAAAAATGACGTAGCTACACGGATTTGGAAACGTGTGTAATCTTAGGGTGTAGGAAAGTGCAACATTTACACACGGATAAATATCCGTGTATGATTATACTAATCCTACACGGATTATTCGTAAAGATCCGTGTGGAAAACCTACCAATGTACATCCCACCACAAGAGAGCTACACGGTTTTTTAATAAATATCCGTGTAGGAATAGTCTTCCTACACCGATATTAACTAAATATCCGTGTAGCTCTCGTACCCTAGCTACACGGATATTAATTAAACAATCCATGTAGGAAGGGATTCCTACACGGATATTTAATTAATATCCATGTATGAAGAGTATTTGTACACGGATATTAAGTTAAAAAACCGTGCAGGAAGGTTATGAATTACTAATATTTTATTTTTATCCTTCCTACACGGATTTTATTTAAATATCCGTATAGGATTGTCCTATTTTTTTTTTTGGGCTGGTCTCCATTTTTGCTAGCCAATAATATATATTTCAGATTGAATATACATAGCCTTTTACAAAAATAAATACATAACATTTTACAAAAATAAATAGATAACATTATGTATATACATATAGCCTTTTGCAACACATATATATACATAGCCTTTTGTACATGCAATCTTTTTGATCCAACATGTAACATATCCTCCTCAAGATCCAATACAATTTTTGTATAAAAATTATGTCCTTACCACTTAGTAGTCATGTGATCAAAACTCATGGCTATGATCTAGTTTGGACCGAAATTTCATACATACTAAAATGTATTAGATCCAATATGTCAAAAAAGGTGTGCGCCTGTGATCCATGACATGATGGCTCTTGGTTAAATATCTCCAACAACATTGCATCTCCTATAGAAAAAAACAAGGATCAACATATATGTGCATACATACATAATAGAGAATAAAAATTCGGTTTTGAATTAATTTCGTAAAAAAAAAATTAATTGAATCTGTATAGCTTTTAAACATGTATGTATATCTTTGCATTTTGCTTAAATAAAAGTGGTTCTTAAAATGACAGCACGGACACCAGAACCCTAAGGGAGGGTGGCGAAGAGGATAGAAACCAACAGTGGCAAAGAGGACAGCAACCAACCAAAATCCTAAGAAAAACAAATTTCTTCAATAACCCAACAATGGTAAAGAAAAATATATATACACACACAAGACTAACCTTAGCAAGATAGAGAGGAGAAATACAACATTCTAATTTTCCAATTCCCTCCTTGTGCGCAGAAATCAATCCAAGACAGAGAGAGAGAGAGAGAGAGTAATATTGATTAAAATGCACGGAAGATAACCATTTTATTTCATTAAAACCCTACTAAGCCTTTCCTATACGGATATTTAACTATAAATCCGTGTAATTCTGTCAACATACCTACACGGCTATTTAAAAAAAAAAACGTGTACAAAAAACCTTCCTACACGGATATTTCATTAAATATCCGTGTAGCTCTCTCACCATTCCTACACGGATATTTAATGAAATATCCGTGTATAAAAGCTTAATTTCCATGCGGATACTGATTTTTAAGTTAATATCCGTGCAGGATTCCTAGAACACTGCAAAAATCATATTTCATACACGTTTTTTTATAAAATTGAGAAAATCCGTGTATAAGGTACAGTGTAGGAAGACGTTTTTTGTAGTAGTGACTAACGTATTATTCAATTGGTTTTCTCCATTATTGTAATGAACGGAGAGAAAGCAACTTGATTTGCTTTTAAACCTATTTAATAGTTTGAAAAGTGTATTACTTTAATTACACAGTCGCTGAAAGACCAAGCGTTATTGTGATCTAAGATTGAAAGAAAGACACAGCGACATAAACAAATTAGAAATGAAAAAGAAAATATATATTAAGGAAATGAATGGTATGAAGGGGCCGGTGGTTGTTACTGGAGCGTCTGGTTTCATCGGTTCATGGCTTGTGATGAAACTTCTCAAGGCTGGATACATCGTTAGAGCTACTGTTAGAGATACGTGTAAGAATTTAAACCCTTGTTTTTATTATACTAGCTACTAATGATATACCAAATCAATTACTAGCTACTAGTGATTTTATTGTTATTATTATTATTATTATTATTATTATGAAAAGGGGTCAAATGCCCTAAAAATTCATATGCTCCAATCGTTACCCAAAATTTGAGACGCATATCTAATATTGGACCAGCTAGTAACGATTGGAAACGAAGGTGAGATGCTAGGGCATTTTAAATTCTCATCAATAAAACATTCTAACTAAACTTGAAAAACCACAATACGCATGGAGCAAAGTACCAGATTGTCACAACTATTTGGCAAATCAGATCCAGAAATTGAACAAAATCACAGACGTAGATCATTATTTCTTCTTCCAACCAAGGGTTAGGCTTGTCATCAACCTATATCCCTGGGGGCTCTCACTTGCCAGCTGTCATGTAAACATCAGATTGGGCAATATAATTCAGTTATATCACTTGCCAAAATAAAAGCTAAATTTGTAACTAGAGTTTCAGATTTTGCTTTTGACCAAATATTGATAATAAAATAATTTGAGCACCTACTTTCCTAATAGAAGTGGGGTTTTGATTAAAATTTAAAAGCGTAAAACATTTCTTTTAAGCCAAACAGTCCCAAGGTCTGCACCTCTTATAAGCTCTAACATGTCTTTTAAAGTTATGTTTGCATCAATTATATCCACAAATCATTTAATGAATTACAATCATAAACAAAGTTATTGAAATTTATTAGCCAATACCATATACTAGATACAGAGGGGCAAGTAACAAAGATAACCACAAAAATGAGTGATCGTCGCACGAAAACCACAAAAATGGCAATCAACAGATCCTTGCCATCCCTTTTTTGACAAATTTAACCTAGTATGAATTTTACTTCAAATAGGGTGTGCAAGAAACTCATTAGTCACAATAGTTCTTCTAAATCCGGTCGGGTATAACTGTGTTTTTTTTTGAAAAATTGGTAGAGGCTACCAATATTGAATATAAATGTGTTTACAACATCAGTTCCTAACAATTACATCAGCCAAAATTAGAACTAATGATTAAGTAAATATCCCCTCCATCCCAGATGCATCTGGTTATTAGCACAATATCTACCCCATAGTGCTGCATCTTCCACTGCTCTGTTTGCCACAATCCAGGGAGGCAGCTTGTTAGCACAGAAAATCAGCTCATTTCTTTGTCGCCACAGTGACAAAAGCACTACCATGAATGTCGTTGCCCAATTCTTCTTGTGAGACCCTGTCTGATGGCAGTAGATAGGCCAAGAGGCATCCCAAGTGTCCAGAACCGAGTCCCTAAATTGAACCAGGTACGGAAACCTGTGCCAAACCTGCCGGGCATTGGGACAGTCGAAGAACAAGTGGTGAGCTGTCTCAAATGAACAATCCGCACACAAAACGCAGCTCATGTCACAAATCATGCCTCGTCGCTGCATTACTTCATGGGTTAAAACCCGATTATGAATGAGCAGATAGGTAAAGATTTTCACTTTAGACGGAGCAGGCATATTCCAAACATCATTGTATTTCCACACCGATTTCCCAGCTGCGAGAACCAAAGTATAATAAGAGGAGGCCGAGTAAACACCACCAGGAGACCATCGCCACAATAGCCTATCATCATATTCACTTAACTCCGATAACATACCAGTAAACAATTGCAACACCGGTGAAGAATCAGTGATAGCATCATGCAATGAAATTAGTTGACACTGTGGTCGACCTTGCCTATCTCTGAGTGATCGGAGCGGTACAACATCCCAATGATCATACCAAAAGGAGATAGATTTGCCACTGCCAATGTCCCAGTAAGTGCTCCACTGAAATTTGCTTTGCAATTTGAGAAGTTGTTTCCAAAAGAAAGAACCGCTAACAAGCCAAATATGAGGCCCGCTATCACTCCTCCTGTAAGTTCTAATGGTGGTAATAATGGAATACCATAATGAGCCCGGCTGAGTAAGTTTCCACCACCACCGAAGAATGATAGATTCATTTCTCAACTGTAAGTTCGGGACACCCATACCTCCAAACCTTTTCGGGCTGCAAACAATATCCCAATTAATCAAAGAGATCCCTCTGCCTTCAGTTCCAGTTTTTCCCCAGAGGAAATGCCGACAGGCCCATTCTATTCGATTGATTACCCAACGTGGCAGCACAAAACAAGTCATCAGATATACACGAACACTACAGAGAACCAATTTTATGAGTTGTAAGCGGCCTCCTTTGGAGAGGAATTTCCCTTGCCAGCCCTCAACCTTACTCTCAATTCTTTCAATTAGTGGCAGAAAATCAAGTCTGGAAGGAGCTTTAATCGACAAGGGCATGCCTAAGTAAGTTACTGGCATATTTGTCTAAGTTACTGGCATATTTGTCTGGCCACATCTCATGACATTGCCCACCATCCACTCTTGGCGCAGGTTCAAATTGATTGGGCAAAAGGAGCTTTTATCAAAGTTTATTTGCAACCCTGAAACCTTTGAAAATAAGCGGAGAACCAGTTTGAGAGTAATCATAGTATCAAGATCAACACGGGCAATCACAGAGGTATCATCTGCATATTGAAAAGCCATAATCGGGTCAGCTAATTTGGATGTGAGGGGATTGTCCAGGGTCCCATTAACACCCTGAATCATTCTTTGTAAGAAATAACATTGGCGATAAAGGATCGCCTTGTCGGAGACCGCGATGATGCTGGAAAAATTGAGATGGCTCCCCATTTATAATAACTCTAGAAGAAGATGAGTTTAACAGTAACTTAATCCATCGCACCCATTGACTTGGAAACCCTCGAGCTTGCAAAACTCGAGTTAAAAAGTTCCAATTGACTGTGTCGAATGCCTTTGCAAAGTCAATTTTGGAAAAAAACCGATGCATTGTGAGAATGAGAAACATGCTGCAAAATTTCACGCACAGCCACAAAATTTTGCAAAGTCAGTTTGGTTAATGGAGATGAGATCCGGCAGCACTTTGGACAGCCTTGTAGCTAATAATTTGGATATAATTTCCGGCAGCACTTTGAACGGCCAGTGATATAAAGGTAGTCAGACATGTTGTTAATTAGTTATAATTTTTAGTTGTGATAATAATAATCCGGTAGCTGTAAATTTGGTACGGTTGCGCAAACCATAGAATGTATTTCTCTTTTACTTTTTAGATACATATGACCAGTAGGATGTTAATATAATATATGTTATGAACACTGCCGAAATGTCACATATTTGACCACATTGATCTGGTTGCAGATTCTTAAATCATCATATAGCAAGATGCATTTTATTTCTTAATGTGAAATATAAAACTACAAAATTAAGATCACACACACACATATATATATATATACACTCTTCATTGTTCAGAAAGGACAAATGCTAATTTTAAATCAATATAAAATTAATATTCATCGGTCATCTATAGAATAATCTTAAAAACTTAATTGTTAAAAATTGCAAATTATGGGATAGGAGACTAAATAATTTTAAGTTGACCAATTTTTATTTTATTTTTTTAAGTAATGGGGTCTAATCCACCGATTTCATTCATCACAAAACCATAAAAAACAGGAAACTGGTACCGAACAAATTAGAGCACACACCCCAGTCAATATGTTTAGGGTACATATACCAATCCATCCAATACAAGTTTTCAAAAGAGAATGCTATAATAAAATTAGAAATATTCAATTTATATGGTTATTATTTCATTCCTCACTCTAAACCTCCTGGTAAACTATATTTTTCATATGCAATTCCTTGGCATTAATTTCGCATTTCCGTTTCAGCATGATTTTTATTGTACGTTGTGACATAACTCTTGACAATGCAATATATAATTGGATGTGCGAGAAAAATGCTTCAGTAAATACTAAATAGAAGCCATGACCCTTCTTATGGAATTACAAAAGTAGTAAATAAAAGAAAGGAAAAAAGGAAGATGAAATAAAATAGAAAAGAAAAGTAAAAAAAAATTAAACTGAAAAGTCCAACCAAGCTGCATTTTATGACACGTATATTATTGTTGACTCTCTGCTGAAATAAAAACTATATATATATATATATTATTGTTCATGGAGAGAGCTCATAGATTGAGTAAATCCCCACTGCGTGTACTTTGTAATTAACAAAACCTGCTCCTTGGAAAATATTGTGCCACTCCTGCCTGGTGCGTTCCTTTGATCCAAACAACATCATCATGGTTACATCAAAACAAAGGTTTGTCTCGATCGCCATCCGGTCATGTGTTTCCAAGTCTATAGTGAGATCGACAATGATAACCTTGGCACCAACTTCTACTGGTGAAATTGCCTCTCGGCATCTCTGAAGTATTTTAATGCAATCATCATCGGACCAATTATGGAGAATAAGCTGTTTAAATAAGATATTGATAATATTAAAAAACAAATTATACAGTATTTGTAAAACAAGCACATTATTTAGTATGTTCGGGGGTGCATTTTGATGAAATACGGAATTAGTGAGAATTGCCACTAGCACGAGCTAACTTCTCAATCGCGAACCCAATATTTTCCGAGTTAGTGGAATAGCCACTAACTCAAGAGAAGGAGCACTTTGTGTAGCGTGCTCAAACATGAAGTGGCATTCTGGGTTAATATTCTTGGGTTAGCGCTAACCCGGGCCCATCCAAATGTACCCAGGGCCCACGGTATCAGCTGTACCAGTATATATAATATTATGATCTGATTTAACCTTGAGCATTATTGCATCAGCTGCTGGTATTTTCTCGAACATGCTTCCCCCCACAGCATCAAATAACTTGCTTTTCAATGCGTTGGATATGACGTGCGGGAGATCGAACACCGTGCACCTCAATTCAGGATATGTTTCGGCAATAACTTTTACAGCAGTTCCAGTGCCGCCTCCTACATCCACAAGACTCTTCAGCCCATCGAATAGTTGAGGACATGAGGCGACCACATCTTTCATTAACTTTCTACTATGGCTTGCCATAGCCTCATTGAATAAGTTACCTAGTTTAGTATGGACAATCAAATTAGTGAAGTCAACACCGAAGATGGACGGGCCCAGAAATTGTCCACAGAAGAAAATGAGTTGTTAAGAATAATGAATTTAGCCTAGTGGTAGACAACTAATTCATTGGTAAACAGACTTGTCATGAGAGGTAGACAATAACCTAAAAATACATAGGTTATTTTTTTTTTTCAAAATCTCTTTGGCCTCGTCTGTGACACTGAAACAACAAATTCCAACAATCATAATTGAAAAAGAAAGTAACATACATTTTTTCAGATAAAACAAGTTGGCCACCTTAAAGAACTTAAAGAAGTTAATTTGTGTCTATATATGTGTGTGTGTGTGTGTGTGTGTTGTTACCAGATTCTATGTTGTCCTTTGTTGGCTCCCATAGAGATTTCCCTTCATGTGCCATTTGATAAGTAGTTCCTGCAACACTGGACTTGAACCATTTACCCATTTGGGAAAGTACATTAACATTTTCGGGTTCTGTCTGGAGGCAGATAAAAGCTCCCATGTCAGAGCCCTTAGACAACATTAGCTCAGAGACTGGCGTGAGCATGTAACCCTCCTCAGACTGAGCAAACACGCCTTGTTGGACAAGTAGTCGCATTACTTGGCCCAGCATTGGTTCCTTCTCAGGTGCGATGGGAATAGCACGAGCGAGCTCCTCTAGAGGCATGGCTTGCCGTTCATATGCGTGTATACAATCTGAAATTTTCAACTCGGCAGCACACCTGAGTGTTAATGGTGTGACAATAGTTTGGCTTAGGTGTAAGAATCTTGAAAGCTCCATTTCTCTTTTGCTATTATTTGGTCCTTTTGTCTAAAATAGAGTATATTAAAATGATATACGGTTGGTGCCAAGAGCTTGTGCTAATGATGTCCTTATATAACGGATGTATTCTTGTGTTTGAAGTTTCAACATATTCTGACGTACATACTGATCAGTGTTGATAATGATGTCCTTATATAACGGATGTATCATGATCGATGTTGGAAAAATATGTCTGGTGCGAAAACATGTACAAAAATATTGCTGTATACTTATACCGATGTCATAATTTTGAAGAAAAATTGTATATTTTGTGCAATATCTTATTATTTTAGTTTGAATTTTCATGAAGCCATCTTACTTGCTATATATATTATATTCTTGTATATATGACTTTTCTTTATGTATCTCTTCATTAGTCAAAGATTTTGTATGCATTTGTCAATCAATATGTTTAGTTAATTAGTTTGAATATTCATGAAGCTTATCTTACTTGCTATATATTTTATATTTTCGAACTGTACTGTATATGACTTTTCTTTATGTATTTCTTCATTAGCCAAAATTTTGTATGCATTTGTCAATCAATTTGTTTAGTTAATTAGTGTGATGTATTTTTCATGATCGACTATTGACTACAATCTCATACTGATGGTAAATAAAGAATATTTCAAAGCGAAATTAATGTTAGTGTTTTTTTAAGCTTTGTCGACAAATTTGACTCGTGAATAAATTCATTTTAATCCTTAAAAATAATTAAGAAACAAAACTTTTAACATTCATTCCTTTCTATTATTTACTGCCGTTAACGTTTATTCTGCATCAAAAGCGGCACTGAATATCACTCGAACTTGTAAGATTTGTCCTACATTTTAGTCCAATAATATCAACAAAAAATTCTATAACTTTTTATGCAACTAACCATAATATAGAAATAAATGTTGTACAAATAACCTGTATTACTCTGCTGTAACTTGTAAGAGAAAATTAATGTCATACAAAATTAATGTATGAATTTCTCCATAAACTGATGGTATCCGCTGTGCTGACTTTTAATATCATGAGAGGGTTTGGACTCTTTTATATTTTTCAAATTATGTCATATTTTTTCTTGCAATCGAAATCATCAATCTTCAATGGAATAATTGTAATTCATTTTGTGTAAACTATGCAGGACAAATTTCGAGCTGGGGTTAATTATTCAATAATTTTGCACGGCTTACTGTAAAATTTATTAATTGTCACAAATCTCAATATAGATCATTCTAATTATTTGAATGTATATATGCTCAGCTTTAAGTATTAAATCAAGTTAGGTGTGTCTTTAAAATGTTCATCAAGTCTTTACGAGTAAAACAAGTATAATTTTAAATAAATTTCACGACTATGTCAATAATCTTAATTTGATATTTATTTTAGATTGAGTTTATGAAATATAGAAGAATATTACAAATTTATGTAATAAATAAAGACTGGTTTAAATTTCTGTTTTGGAGACGAAGTTTGGAAAACAGTTACTTAAAGGAATGCATGAATTAATTGAATCTTAAGAAGAATCCAATTTGTGAGACAATCTCATACATGTAGTACTGAAATGTGTCATCGACAGTACAAAAAATGGGACCATACACGCGCCTTTTTTTATTACAGTATGTTGTGTGTTAAATAACAGTATATGTATGTGTATACAATTTTATATAAATAATAACCGTTCAAATCTGTTTGTATAAATTTTTAAAAATCTATAGAATCAATCAATTGACCTAATCAAATGAAGGTTATAACGTTGGGCTAACTAAAGAACTCCTTGCATCAATCGAGTCAAGCCCTACATGAGAAGTCTCGATTGATTGTGTGATTGTGCAGCAAACATATAGTCACTAAGATAGGATTAGAAACCCTCATACAACAACTTTAAACTAACATCAAATGAGATATAAAAATCAAAGTGGATTGAAGTAATAACGGTATGCCAGAATTCTAGAAGTTCACACTACTATCTTATTTCAGTTACTTTTGATTTTTGCAAATTAATTAAATGATCAAAAACAAGTAAACTCTTGAATTTAGGATTTGTCTATCCTTTTCAAAGATTATTATTTAATTATTCAAAACTATAAATTTTATTACCTACAGATCGACACTCGATATACTACCCAATGGGATTATGCACTTGTAATCTGACTTGTACGAAATAAGTTATAAATTTTATTAGCCTAAGTATGCGCAAGCATTCATCAAGCTTTATGCGTTGTTTCCAGAGAATAATGGTTTATTGTGCAATGCCTCGCAAGACATCCCTGCTTTGACCATTTAATCCAATTAATTAGGAACGCCTAGACTTTTAATTTTCTATATTTTTATTTCTTTCTTTTATCTTTATTTCTTAGATCTACCTAAATTTTCTTTTCTTTTTTTCATGATTTTTCATGTTGGTCGAATCATCCATACGAAGATCTGAAAGGATTACATGTAGGAGAATACAATTCACTTCAACTTCATCGATAAGCACTAATCATATTCCTTCTTCTCGTGATACTCAAAGTGGAGGAGACTCAGATTCAATCGAGAACCAACAGAATGATCCAAATCATGGAGATCAACCGATCAACAACAATCAAGATAGACATGAAGAAAATGTTAATAATAACATAGATTATGATGCAACGAGACCTAAACTCTTACGAGACTATTGCATACCGCACAAAAATGATCCCAACTCCAGCATAAATCCACCAACAGTTGCAAACATACATTTTGAGATCAAACCTCTCATCAATATGGTTTCGCAACATCAATTTGTTGGATTGCCAAGCATGGACCCACATCTTTATTTATCAATTTTTCTTGGCATATGCGAGACGATCAAAATTAATGGAGTTACCGATGATGCAATCAGGCTAGGGCATGTTAAATTCTCATTAAGAGATATGGCTAGAATATGGTTATTTTTATTACCGGCCAATTCCATTCAAATTTGGGACCAATTGTTCCACCATCCAAAACTTCAAAATTCAGAAATGCTATTACTAGTTTTGAACAAAATTAAAAAGTAGGAATCATTGTGTGAAGCATGGGATCGATACCAGGATATGTTAATGTATTTGATCACACTTAAATTATGATTGATTTCCAGAGGGTTTCACACTCAATCTCATACATGTAGTACTGAAAATGTGTCATCACTAGTACAGAAAATATTACCATACACGATATGCCATACACAGATGAGAAAAATTGCACATTAATTGTGCGTAATAGGAGGAGGTGCTCGCGAAAAGTCACCAACTGTTAAATTTGTAAGAGAGAATAAATGTAATGAAACAATTTTATTATTCAAATATTACTTGGAGCTTTACATGTATCTATATTTATAGAAGAATTTAAAAACTAGTGTTACAACTACCAACTACATATTAATTACAACTATTACCTTATATCTCCTAATTTATTTTTTACAAGTCCCTAAACTAGCCATTAGCTAGTCACTATTTTCAACACTCTCCCTCAAGGTAGGAATATAAATATCGTACAATCCTAGCTTGCTTGTAATTTTTTTCAAATGGACTCGGATCCAAAGACATCCGCGAGTTGATCTTCACTTTTTACGTATTGTGTTTTAATTTCTTTTGCTTGAACATTTTCTCTAATAAAGTAGCAATCTACTTCTATATGCTTTGTGCGTTCATGAAACACGGGAATAGAAGCTATGTGTCGTGACGAATTGTTGTCGCAATATATTTTCATTAAAGCTTGAGTTCTAAATTCCATATCTAATAGGAGTTGTTTGATCCAAGTTAATTTGCTTGCGGTTGATGTCATGGCATGATATTCGGCTTCGGCGCTTGTTCATGCTACAATATTTTATTTTTTGTTTTTCCATGTGACTAGATTTCTGCCTACAAATGTGCAGAAACCGGTTGTCGATTTTCTATCGAAGCTTCCAGCCCAATCTATATCGAAATAGCCACATATATCATTAGAAATACTATTTTTTATCCAAATATCTTTGCCAGGATTATTTTTTAAAATTACATCTCAAAATTCTATTTACAGCTTCTAAATGTGGTGTTCTTTGTGAGTGCATGAATTTACTAATTTAACTTACGGAAAAAGAAATATCCGAATGTGTAACTGTTAGATATATCAATTTTTCTACAAGTTTTTGAAATTTATTTATGTCTTTTAAAGGTTCACCATCTTTACTATTTAATTTGAATTTGTTGTCAATTGGGGTAGATGCCAGTTTACATCCTAATTTATCGGTTTCTTTTAGCAAATCAAGTGTATATTTTCTTTGAGAAAAAAAAATCATTTATCCGTTGTAGCTACCTTTATTCCTAAAAAATATTTAAGGTATCCTAAATCTTTATATCAAATTTTTCTTTGAGTTGTTTCTTAATGTTTTTAATTTGCTCGAAATTATTTTTGGTAATTATGATGTCATCTACATATACTAAAATGAGAGTAGTATTGATACCGTCACATTTTGTAAATAAAGAATGATCGGCATTACTGATTTCAAAATTGCAAGAAATTAAATAATAGCTAAGCTTGTCATACCATACTCGTGGAAATGGCTTCAATCGATAAATTAATTTATTAAGCATACAAGCCAAGTTATAATTTGTTTCTAATTTATGATAGGGTGGTATGGTCATATAAATCTCTTCTTCAAGTGTTCATTGAAGAAATACATTTTTAACATCCATTTGGTGGAGATCCCAACCTTTATTTACAGTAATAGAAAATAAAATCCTTACGGTATTCATTTTTACAACCGATGCATAAGTTTTATTATAGTCTATGTCATAGCTTTGGATAAATTTTTTAGCTACAAGTCTTGTTTTATACATTTCTATGGTTCCATCACTATTATATTTGATTTTATATACCCATTTACAACTAACCGATTTTTTATTTTTTAGTAGAGAAATAATTTTTCAAGTTTCATTTTGTTCTAAGGCTTTTAATTCCTCATCCTTATGGTGGATTTTTAATTGCCTCTTAGTAATTCTTTAGCTCTAATAATTTTTCAATACTAGTGAGGAATGTATGGTATTCGGTTGAGATGTTGTCATATGAAACAAAATCTTCAATTGGGTATTGCAACGAATAAGTCACATATAATCTCTAAGTCTAATTGATGGTTGTCATTCTCTACATGATATTTTTCTAATCGGTAAATTTTTTTCCGTTTCATTTTCATTCATGTCATCATTAGTTTCATTTTCTTGATTATTTTCAACTTGATGATTATTTTTTTGAATAAAACTCAAATCATCTAAGTAAGAAAAAACTATATTGCCATTTTAATTATTTAAATATATTTGATGAAATACTTCTTTTTCTTTGAAATATGGTTCATTTTAAAAATTGGAAACGTTTCTAGAAAGGTATAATTTTTTATTAATTGGATCATAATATTTGTATCCTTTTTTATAAAATGAATATCCTAAGAAAATAATTTTCTGTAATACAAAATCAAACTTGTCATTTTTTTTTATATGTACGAAACTTGTACAACCAAATACTCTCATATGGTCAACAGTGATTTTTTGTTGATAAAGAATTTCTAATGAACTTTTGTTTTCTAAATTAATACTAGTTAATCTATTAATTAAATGAGTGGCACAAAGTACGGCATCCGACCAATAAATTTTAGGAACATTATTTTGACATAAGAAAGATCATGTTATTTCTAATAAATATCTATTTTTCCTTTTCGATACACCATTTTGTTTGGAAGTATTTATACAAGTTGTTTGATGTATAACACATTTTTCTCTAAAGAGACTTGAAAATTTCCTATTTATAAATTCGGTTCCATTATCCGTTGTAAAGATTTTTAATTTTGCATTAAATTGTGTTTCTCTGAGACATAAAAATTCATAAAAACAATCAAATACTTCATCTTTAGATTTAAGTAAATATAACCAAGTTGTTTTGTAAAATCATCAATAAAGAAAAGAAAATATTTGAATCTATTATATGAATCTATTATATGAATCTATTGGAGCCGGTCCCCATACATCGAAATGTAATAAATCAAAAGAATCTTTACTTTTGCTAGTTGAAAGAGAAAAAGGAATGCTTGTTTGTTTTGCTAACTTCCAATTTCACAATTAGTACCATTAAAAATTTTAAAACCTAAAATACTATTTAAAATCTTCTCGGAAAAATGCCTAATCTCTTATGCCAAATATTAGAATTAACGACTTTTGTGGATGCACAAAAATTTAATTTGGAGTTCAAAAGATATTGTCTATTTTCAATAAATCCATCACAAATCTTGACCACGATTTCCCGGTCATAAAATATAACATTTTTAAAAGAAAATATTGCATTACAATTTAATTCTTGTGTTAATTTATTTACCAAAAGAGGTTCAGAAGCATATGAACAAGGGCAAAAGAGGTTCAGAAGCATATGAACAACGACAATTGAGCTTGTTAAACACACGAAGAAGGGCAAATGAGGTTCCTAAGCACAAAAACAAATGCAAATGAGGTTCATCAGCACAAGATCAAGGGAAAATGAGGTTGTTAAGCACACAAACAATGTCAATTGAGGTTGTTAAGTACACAAACAAGGGCAAATGAGGCTCCTATGCAACAAGAACAAATGCAAATGAGGTGCATAAGCTCAAGAACAATGACAAAAGAGATTAAGAAACATATGAACAACGACAATTGGGTTGTTAAGCAAACGAACCAGGGAAATGAGGTTCCTAAGAATAAGAACAAATGCAAATGAGGTTCATAAGTACAAGGTCAAGGACAAAAGAGATTGTTAAGCACACGAACAACGCCAATTGAGGTTGTTAAGCACACAAACAAGGGCAAATGAGATTCCTAAGCACCAGAACAAATAAAAATGAGGTTCATAAGCACAAGATCAAGCGCAAGAACAACGACAAATAAGAGTGTGTTAAGCTCGGGAACAAGTGTAAATGATGTTGCAAAGCACAAGAACAAGGGTAAAAGAGGTTCAGAAGCATATACACAACGACTATTGAGATTGTTAAGCGCACGAACAAGGGCAAATGAGGTTCCTAAGCACAAGAACAAATGCAAATGAGCTTCATAAGCACAAGATCAAGGGTAAATTATGTTGCAAAGCGCAAGAACAACGATAAATGAGGTTGTTAACCACAAGAACAAGAGTAAATGATATTGCTAAACATAAGAACAAGGGCAAAATATCTTAAGAAGCTTATGAACAACAACAAATTCACGGGAGGCGTGAAAACACTATTCACGAGGATCGTAAAAACTGATTTACGTCTCACGCAAAATCAAATTCACGAAACTTTGTGAAAACACTATTCACGGCAACCGTAAAAACACTATTCACGGCTCACAAGATTATACGTGGATTACGTATATCTTTCTTTTCTAGCCCAACACTATTTGGGAGAGAAAAACCGAAAGTTATAAAAGACTGACTTTCAGATCGATCGGACTTCGATCGGATTTTGGAAATTAAATTTTTCTCTACCCCTACCCCTCTATTTATAGACTTTTGAAATGGTCTAAATGACCAATATGCCCCTAGGACAACATGGTATTTACCAAAATGCCATCAAGCCCATTAATCAATTAATTAGTTTGGGCTTTGACTTTGGGCTTTGGGCTTTCTAATTAAAATATATTTTTAACTTAGGCCCAAAATTCAAATGGGCTTTGAGCCCAAAATATTAATTCATAATTAATATTTGTAATCTCTTTATAATTGATCTGATCAGTTATAACTTCTTGCGACTGTTGTTGCGATAGCTTTTACATAATGTGTCGTACACACTTGTAAATTGAATATGTTTAAGCTTGTCATCTTTATGACATTTATATTAATTATACCTTTTATAATTAATCATAAATATCTTATTATTAATTATAACTATCTATAATTAATTATAAGATTCTCTGAT
The DNA here is from genome assembly GCA_024447775.1 of Carex cristatella. Taxonomy (NCBI): domain Eukaryota; kingdom Viridiplantae; phylum Streptophyta; class Magnoliopsida; order Poales; family Cyperaceae; genus Carex; species Carex cristatella. The sequence goes on from JAJHPF010000007.1 coordinate 4,998,743, forward strand.
AAGTCTCCTTTGCGGTGTGACCCAATAGGATCTGTGTTATGTTGGTAAATAGAATTAAAATCATTTTAACTTCTATAATCATAGGAGGCATCTGACATCTACACTATGACCATCAAATTACACAGATGATGCTGTACTATACAATACCATGATCCATTAAACTATTTTAGTCGTGTTAATTCTTATGTCTCACAGTATCAGATCAATTTCAAGGTAGGTGTTTGTCATCCTTGCAAACTTAATCTTTTCTCGATCTTGAGCAGATTATCAAATATAATTACTCTTGTAATTATACTGCATGCAGATAATCCTACTCTATCAAGGGGCCCAGTGATACCGTAACTCGTATAGAGATACGAGGGACAATAGTACTTTTGATAAACCATCACTACCTCAGCTAAGCTATGTATACCGAAAATCTACCGTTATGACTGCGTTTTACCGACAGCGTTAGGTAACAATCACACATACACATCTCTTAGTAGGAAAGATGAATACATCATACTTTAGAACTTAACACTAAATGAAAACATTAATGACACGTACACAATTCCATTTAATGTTTCATTCGAGATCTGTCAAATACCATGTTCCTAGAACATGTATCTATGTGATTAAAATGACATCTCATGTCAATGGTCTGTAAAACTGGACCATCTTTTAATCCACATTCTAACCTTGTAACGGTAAATTAGTGTTCCTGCTAATTACCTTGGTTAGAGACTTTTAAGAGTATATATATCATTTAATATTATGGAGTTTCACAATTCCAACTATTGACTCTAGTTCAGATAAATGAATGATTCATAAATTCAATAATACTCAAGGTAACAAAATGACAGTTTATTAATCACTTAATTCATGAACAAAACTTTATGATAATTTATCATATTATGGACTTCTAGATTATTACAAACTAACAATTTCATCCTACACAAATCCTATCAACACAGAAAACAGACAACTGCAGTTTCACTCGAGTCTGACACGGACCGTGTGACACGGGTCGTGTAAGAGAGTACACGGGCCGTGTAAGGCGAGACTCAGAGTTGCAGAAAAAATCAGAAACCGAGGAAATGCTTGTTTTAATTGATTTTTAAAGTCCAGTTTAATTTACTTTCAGTTTTATTCATTGTTATTGAACCTTGAACAACCAACTCAACCTTTCAAACACTTCTAGTCTTAAGATAATTTGAGTAAAAATCTAGTTAAGTAGTTGAACCGTCCTGTGGATCGATACCCGACAATACCAACGATATAATTGTGCACTTGCAGTCCGAATCAAAAGTAGAATCGAGGTTTAAAAGGTACAACTTGCTGTACTGAAACTTAGTAGTACACTTTTGTGCGAACAAGTTTTTGGCGCCGTTGCCGGGGACGGCATCATTTAATTTTTCTAGATTTTCGCTTATTTTATTTAAATTCTAGATTTTAACTTGTATCTTTTATTTTGTTTTTTCTCCATTGTCGAAAAGCTGGCTTTTGTACCACCACCAACGGGTGACTACAACCTGAGGAGTAGAAGACTAGGTCTAGAACCTCCTCCAATCCTTCAGTTTACTGCACCAACCAGTGACACAGGCCTTGTAACCCCTACACCGTCCGTGCACTCCGAGCTTGCATTACCAATTGTCGATCTGGACCGTGTAGAAGACAGTCTGTGCAAATCGACCGCCCGTAAGAATTGCAGGTAGATCAACAATGAGCAACCACGAAGAGGACATCCTTTCAGACCAGGAAGATGAGATGGCAGATTTCGTGCCAAGAACTCTCCGCGAGCACAATGTACCAAGAGCTAGAGACGTGCGAGGTGCAATCAGACTCCCGAGAGTCGTGGGACAAATGTCGAACCTTGCTCTAGCCGTCATTAATATTGTTCAGCAAAACACTTTTCACGGCTTGGATCATGAAGATCCACATGAAGATCTCCAGACCTTTCTCGAATGTTGTACCACAATCATTAGGCTTGCACTGTTTTCTTTCACACTTAGGGACAAAGCAAAAAAATGGTTAGGGTCATTACCTAGAGAGTCCATTACCACTTTAAGGGAATTGTCTAAGAGTTTTCTGACTAGATTTTTTCCTCACAAACGAACCGCTAAGGTAAGAACCCAATTGACCAGTTTTAAGCAAAGATTTGATGCACCTCTAAATGAGACATGCGAAAGATTTAGCGAATTGCAGTACTCAGTGGTCAATTTATTTTGGTCATCAAATTTTGGTGCATAACCTTTATCTACAATATCCCAAACCTCATTAATCAAAGACTTCAAAGCTATGAGTGGATAGACCAATGATTGGTGGTTCCTTTGTATATGTTGCTCCACGTTGCATCTAAGCAATTCAAATTAAATATGAGCAACCTACTTCGATACCACCTTGTTATTCCTAAAGACACCTAGAGGGAGGTTAATATGGTCCCTTTTAAAATTTTAAACCCTATTAGATAGATATTCTAATTTAAAATTGTTCTTGTGCGCAAGTACATGTAGTTCTTTGCGGAATCAAGAACTAATGCATTCAATTTGCAATAAAATAAAAGTATAGTAAAATAAATAGGTAGAGTTAAAGAAAGTGGCACATGTGTTGATAATAGTGTTCGGCCAACTGAAAAATCTATGTCTTCGGAGCAACACAACCGAAACTTGGCGCATCTTTCTATTACCTAACATAGAAAGGAATACAAGCTGGAACTAACAAGATCACACTACAACGGCCCAAAAAACAGAAAGGAGCACACACAACTTAAACAAAGAAAGGAGCACACATGGCTGAAGTAGGCTAGCAACAAAAGGCTTCACGTTTTTCTGTTCCATGTAGTTTATTAGCACATCTACCTAGAAGAATATTTGCATTAGCAGAATATAAATTTGAATAGTGTTATCAATATCAATTTAAGCCACAAATTAAGCCACAATCTCCAACAAAATAATAAATAAATTAAACCATGATATAACTTTAGGTCTTAATCAAACATAAATAACTTAGGCCGACCTAAATAAAAATAATGAACTTAAGCTTCCAAAACTTTAGGCCTCAACCAAACACTAGCTTAACTATTAGACAAGTCTTTGTGGATATAAATACTAAACATACAATACATGTAGTGAGAATTTGTTCAAAATTTTTTTTGACAAGGTACCTTTCCAAGATTAAACATGTGATGATTTGCATCAAAATTCGTGCATAATGCTTTGAATTCGAGCAAATAAAGTGCACATAAATCTTAACACCGATGGAACAGTTCTGAACGCATATTAGACCACCTACCATGTACTCCAATAGTGAAGTTTTTCAACACACGAGGGCAGAACTATTAGGATTCAAGTATATAGGGGGCAAAACACAGCGGCGGAACTAAAGCTATTCAAAAGATGGCTAAGCCACTCCGTGATTTTAATATTATAGTTATGTATACTAAAATTTAATTTAATTTTATATTTTGGGAAAAATTTATGTAGTTCGACCCTGCTAAAAAAAATAATCATATAACTATTTGTAGTCTAGCCAAAATTTGTGCAATTTAATTTTTGGCCTCCCCTATCGAGATTTTCTAGTTCCGCCACTGTAAACATTATTTTAAAAAAATAATAAAAAATTCATAGAACACATGTTAGATAAATACATTAATTTTCGCTATTTTACTTCATAAAAAAATATAATAGATTTTTTTTCATTATTTAACAATTAAATATGATTGTGAAATAACAATTTAGCATAAAAATTAATTTAAAAATCCAACTGATTTAAATTTTTCACTGCTGCGCTGGAGTCTGGAGATGCGAATTTTGTTCAAGGAAAGTGATTTTTTTATTAATTTACTAATTTTTCGTCTGCTGTTACTGTTCGAGAGGTTTCCTTTTATTATGGTTTGTTTTCGTTGGTTGGAGACTTTTCTTCTTTTGTTTTTCCTATGTTTGACATTTCCAAGTTGGAAAGATTTGATTTTTCTTATTTCACAGCCGACTAACATGGGAAAACGAAGCATAGAAATTGAAATAAAGTGCCGGGCCGGTCCGCTATTCTGATTTTCAAATGTTACATCCGAACAACTCTAAATTTATTATATGATATGTGTGGGAGCAAGAAAAGTGGTTGCTTACCACTCCTACACAAGTACATAAAACGCGACCATACACGATATATCATACACATGCAAAAAAAAATGTATATTAACAATCTGTAATTGGAGGATGAGCTTGCGTGCATGAAATACCAACACGGCCCATTACTACCAAACTGTGTACGAAAGTCACTAATATTTATACATGGTTAATAGTTTAGAATCCATGTATGTACTTGTCCAAATATCCATACACAGATTTTTATCAAAATCCGTGCTAGATTCACTTTCACCTTGATCAACTGAACATATGAACCAGATCAAAATTTATTTGAACATATTATATATAAATGCATGTTATCATTTTATTTTATTTATGTGAACATAAATAAATTTAAATTATGACTTGCATTTATATTTTTCCCTATTAAATTTCTTTGTTAGTTTTCTTTTTTTTGGACATATTCTCATGCAAGTATGAAAGTATATATTTTTCCTGTTTAATCTTTGTTAGTTCTTTGTAATTTAATCTGGGTGTGTGTGTGTGTGTGTGTGTGTGTATTTCCCTATTAAATTTCTCGTTATAAATGAACATAAATAAATTAAAATGATAACATGCATTTATAAATCTGTGTAAGATTCACTCGCAACTTGATCAACTGAACATCTGAACCGGATCAAAATTTATCAAAATTCATATACGGATTTTTGACAGTGAGTAATGTATTTTTCTGTAGTTCTGGCAAAACACACAGGGATATTGATATTTAGTTTTAAAGGTAAAGTTTATTTATTTAGATTATGTATGGTAGAGAGATGAAGGAAAAACATAAGGAGATAATTATTTTGCTCATATAAAGTAAAACGCATATTAAATTACATAAAAGTTAGGTTAAAACGTACGTTTTTGTAGTTGCCAAAAAAAAAAAATAATGGACAAAAACTTAAATACCGGATAAATCTTTGTCAATACAAATACAAACCACGCACAATTAATATAGTCAAATTAGTCTCGAAGGATTTTCATTTTGCTCAAGGTATACTTTTCCTTAATACACATGCAACCTAACTTAATTAATGGTGAAATCTGACAATTTTTCTTTCGTGGACGTTGACTATCAAACTGTAAAAGAATTCAATAATCAAGTTTATTTAATTGTTATGTTTGATAGAGACGAGTTCAAAGACAAAGGATAATTCTTCTTACTAAAGTCACATAGGATAAGAGGGATCGCATGTTATTTATTTATTTTGTAGAAAAACTTGATAAGATCGAGTGACCCATTATTATTTTTCTTCATTGAAAGACTGATCAATTATTCTTTTACTTTTTGGACCACAAGGGAAGTGTTGCTTAAGGTAAAAAAAATATAAAAAGGAAGAATCAAGATATAGTTCGGAAGCAATTAATGACTCCGTTTGGACTCTTTATATATGATTATGTTTAGCCTTTTTGTTAAATTATTTTTATTATGGCTTCAATATAAACAAATAAAAATCTTACTTTTTAAATTGGTGGTCTTGGATACAAATATGTACAGATAAAATGTTAAACAAATATGAATACGAAACCAATATCATACACATAATAAGGATATGGATATAAATTAGATAATTAATATCTCAATAAATTATATTATGTTAAAGAAATAACATCAAAATAAATTATATTTATTCATAAATTAATTAGACCTAGTATTTTTCATAATAAGTTTACCAGTAAAAAATTTGTTGGTTACATAACATAAATATATATGATGGCTAAAAATTACAAGTAATACATCATTGGTATGGACATATTGTTTAATAATAAATTTAAAAACAAAGAATAGCTTTGTTGTGGCTCTAGGGTGTAAGGGGATTGGATATGAATAGTTTAGTAATCAAGCCGCATCCTTATCCATTTTAATTTTTTTTACTACGGATTAAAACACAGATAGTATCGAATACAAATATGAATTAAATACCTCAAGTAGTTTTCCAAATTTGAATCCCGATAAAATTAGATAATATCCGATCCGTTTACACCCCTATAAGCTGCTTCAAGGCTTCTCCAATTGGCAACACAAAGAGAATGCACTAATGGTACTAATAAAGGGACATAATACAATTTGGTCCAAATGATTTTGGACCGGACATCATTGAAAGTCTCTTAAAATTGTATGATTAAAGTCCGAATAGTTGATCCGAATCGCTCAACATGATTTTCATATTAAAATGTGCTTAGAGATCAAATTTTATATTTTTTGGAAATTGTTTACTATATTTTTAGATACATACAACATCATTATTTCTGAACTGTCCAAAAATAGTGATTTTGTACGTATCTAAAAAAAGTAAACAATTTTCAAAAAATATAAAATTTGATCTCTAAGCACATTTTAATATGAAAATCATGTTGAGCGGTTCGGATCGACTGTTCGGACTATAATTGTACGATTTTTAGAGGCTTTGGACGGTATCCAGTCTAAAGTCATTTGGACCAAACCTCATCCCTAAAGGGACTCACTACTACAAAAGCACAGTTTGTACACGGACAAAAAATGACGTAGCTACACAGATTTGGAAACGTGTGTAATCTTAGGGTGTAGGAAAGTGCAACATTTACACACGGATAAATATCCGTGTACGATTATACTAATCCTACACGGATCATTCGTAAATATCCGCGTGGAAAACCTACCAAAATACATCCCACCACAAGAGAGCTACACGGTTTTTTAATAAATATCCTTGTAGGAATAGTCTTCCTACACCGATATTAACTAAATATCCGTGTAGCTCTCGTACCCTAGCTACACGAATATTAATTAAACAATCCGTGGAGGAAGGGATTCCTACACGGATATTTAATTAATATCCGTGTATGAAGAGTATTTGTACACGGATATTAAATTAAAAAACCCTGTAGGAAGGTTATGAATTACTAATATTTTATTTTTACCCTTCCTACACGGATTTTATTTAAATATCCGTGTAGGATTGTCCTATTTTTTTTTTTTTGTTTTTTTTTTTGGGCTGGCCTTCACTTTTGCTAGCCAATAATATATATTTCAGATTGAATATACATAGCCTTTTGCAAAAATAAATACATAATCTTTTGCAAAAATAAATAGATAGCATTTTGTATATACATATAGCCTTTTGCAACACATATATATACATAGTCTTTTGTACATGCAATCTTTTTGATTCAACATGTAACATATCCTCCTCAAGATCCAATACAATATTTGTATAAAAATTATGTCATTACCACTTAGTAGCCATGTAATCAAAACTCATGGCTATGATCTAGTTTGGACCGAAATTTCATACATACTAAAATGTATTAGATCCAATATGTCAAAAAAGATGTGTGCATGTGATCCATGACATGATGGCTCTTGGTTAAATGTCTCCAACAACATTGCATCTCCTATAGAAAAAAACAAGGATCAACATATATGTGCATACATACATAATAGAGAATAAAAATTCGGTTTTGAATTAATTTCGTAAAAAAAATTAATTGAATCTGTATAGTTTTTAAACATGTATGTATATCTTTGCATTTTGCTTAAATAGAAGTGGTTCTTAAAATGACAGCACTGACACCAGAACCCTAAGGAAGGGTGGCGAAGAGGATAGAAACCAACAGTGGCGAAGAGGACAGCAACCAACCAAAACCCTAAGAAAAACAAATTTCTTCAATAACCCAACAATGGTAAAGAAAAATATATATATACACACAAGACTAACCTTAGCAAGATAGAGAGGAGAAATACAAAATTCGAATTTGCCAATTCTCTCCTTGTGCGCAGAAATCAAACCAAGACACACAGAGAGAGAGAGAGAGAGTAATATTGATTAAAATGCGCGGAAGATAACCATTTTATTTCATTAAAACCCTACTAAGCCTTTCTTACATTGATATTTAACTATAAATCCGTGTAGCTCTGTCAACATATCTACACGGTTATTTAAATAAAAAACCGTGTACAAAAGACCTTCCTACACAGATATTTCATTAAATATCCGTGTAGCTCTCTCACCATTCCTACATGGATATTTAATGAAATATCCGTGTATAAAAGCTTAATTTCCACACGGACACTGATTTTTAAGTTAATATCCGTGCAGGATTCCTAGAACACTGGAAAAATCCTATTTCATACATGTTTTTTTATAAAATTGAGAAAATCCGTGTATAAGGTACAGTGTAGGAAGACGTTTTTTGTAGTAGTGACTAACGTATTATTCAATTGGTTTTCTCCATTATTGTAATGAATGGAGAGAAAGCAACTTGATTTGCTTTTAAACCTATTTAATAGTTTGAAAAGTGTATTACTTTAATTACACAGTCGCTGAAAGACCAAGCGTTATTGTGATCTAAGATTGAAAGAAAGACACAGCGAGATAAACAAATTAGAAAGGAAAAAGAAAATATATATTAAGGAAATGAATGGTATGAAGGGGCCGGTGGTTGTTACTGGAGCGTCTGGTTTCATCGGTTCATGGCTTGTGATGAAACTTCTCAAGGCTGGATACATCGTTAGAGCTACTGTTAGAGATACGTGTAAGAATTTAAACCCTTGTTTTTATTATACTAGCTACTAATGATATACAAAATCAATTACTAGCTACTAATGATTTTATTGTTATTATTATTATTATTATTATTATTATTATTATGAAAAGGGCTCAAATGCCCTAAAAATTCACATGCTCCAATCGTTACCCAAAATTTGCATCAGCTGCTGGTATTTTCTCGAACATGCTTCCCCCCACAGCATCAAATAACTTGCTTTTCAATGCGTTGGATATGACGTGCGGGAGATCGAACACCGTGCACCTCAATTAAGGATATGTTTCGGCAATAACTTTTACAGCAGTTCCAGTGCCGCCTCCTACATCCACAAGACTCTTCAGCCCATCGAATAGTTGGAGGACATGAGGCGACCACATCTTTCATTAACTTTGTACTATGGCTTGCCATAGCCTCATTGAATAAGTTACCTAGTTTAGTATGGACAATCAAATTAGTGAAGTCAACACCGAAGACGGACGGGCCCAGAAATTGTCCACAGAAGAAAATGAGTTGTTAAGAATAATGAATTTAGCCTAGTGGTAGACAACTAATTCATTGGTAAACAGACTTGTCATGAGAGGTAGACAATAACCTAAAAATAAATAGGTTATTTTTTTTTTTTCAAAATGTCTTTGGCCTCATCTGTGACACTGAAACAACAAATTCCAACAATCATAATTGAAAAAGAAAGTAACATACATTTTTTCAGATCAAACATGTTGGCCACCTTAAAGAAGTTAATTTGTGTCTATATATATATATATATCTGTGTGTGTGTGTGTGTGTGTTGTTACCAGATTCTATGTTGTCCTTTGTTGGCTCCCATAGAGATTTCCCTTCATGTGCCATTTGATAAGTAGTTCCTGCAACACTGGACTTGAACCAGTTACCCATTTGGGAAAGTACATTAACATTTTCGGGTTCTGTCAGGAGGCAGATAAAAGCTCCCATGTCAGAGCCCTTAGACAACATTAGCTCAGAGACTGGCGTGAGCATGTAACCCTCCTCAGACTGAGCAAATACGCCTTGTTGGACAAGTAGTCGCATTACTTGGCCCAGCATTGGTTCCTTCTCAGGTGCGATGGGAATAGCACGAGCGAGTTCCTTTAGAGGCATGGCTTGCCGTTCATATGCGTGTATACAATCTGAAATTTTCAACTCGGCAGCACACCTGAGTGTTAATGGTGTGACAATAGTTTGGCTTAGTTGTAAGAATCTTGAAAGCTCCATTTCTCTTTTGCTATTTTTTGGTCCTTTTGTCTAAAATAGTGTTAAAAGTAACGGTAATATTACCGCTGGCTAGTTATAGCCGTTTGCACTTTAATTTTTACTTTATTTTCAACGGCTAGTAGAGCCTCATATGATATCTATATATATGTATAGTTTGAATGTATGAATAAGATATAGATCAATATACAATATATTCATTTCTTTCCAATAAACATAATCTCTATTTCTTTGTCCGAAAAATTCAACAAATAGAGTATATTAAAATGATATACGGTTGGTGCCAAGAGCTTGTGCTAATGATGTCCTTATATAACGGATGTATTCTTGTGTTTGAAGTTTCAACATATTCTGACGTACATACTGATCAAATGCTACAATTTCTCCAACAACTCATTGTGTGGCTTGCTAATCAAAATCAAAGTTCTAGCTCATGTGGTATTGTATCTCACTCTCAAAATTCTAATTTATTTGATCAAATAATTATAGATAGTGGTGCTACCGATCACATGTTTAGAAACGAAAAATTTCTTACTAATACGAGGTTGGCCAAAAATAACCATTATGTAAAAGTAGCAAATGGTATGAAGGAAAAAATATATTATGTAGGTGAAATTGATATTTGCAACAAAAAAATTAATAATGTATTATTTGTAAAAACTTTCCCTATAAATTTACTATCGGTAAGACAATTAACACAAGATTTTAATTGTAATGCAATTTTTTCTTCAAAAAATGTTATATTTCAAGAACGGAAAACCGGAAAAAACATTTTTGAAGGATTTCTTGGAAATGGGCATTATCTTTTAGATCAAAAATCATTTTTTGTGCTATTACAAAATCGATAAATTTTGATATTTGGCACAAGAGACTTGGACATCCCTCCGATAAAATTTTAAATAGTATTTTAGATTTTCCAAATTCCAAGTGTATTAATTGTGACATATGTAAGTTGACAAAACAAACGAGATTTTCATTCTCACTTTCTAATAGTAGAAGTGAAGCCTCGTTTGATTTAGTCCACTCCAATGTATGGGGTCCGGCTCCAATTAATTCTTATAATGGATTTAAATATTTTGTTATATTCATTGATGAATTTCTAAAGCTATATGGTTATATTTACTCAAATCTAAAGATGAAGTATTTAATTACTTTCGAGAATTTATATGTCTTATAGAAACTCAATTTAATACTAAACTTAAAATATTTAGATCTAATAATGGAACGAAATTTGAAAATAAAAATTTCACAACTCTTTTTAAAGAAAAAGAAATTATTCACCAAACTACATGCATAAACACTCCCGAACAAAATGGAGTGTCGGAAAGAAAAAATAGGCATTTATTAGAAATGACACGTGCATTATTATTTCAAAATAATGTTCCAAAAATATATTGGTCGGATGCCATCCTTTGTGCTACACATCTAATTAATAGGCTACCTAGTGTTACTTTAAAAAATAAAAGTCCAACCGAAATTATTTACCAAGAAAAAAATAATCTTGATTATTTGAGAGTTTTTGGTTGCGTATGCTTTGTTAAAATTAAAAGAAATGATAAGTTAGATTTTGTTTCAACAAAAACTATTTTTTGGGATATTCATCTTCTAAAAAAGGCTACAAGTGCTATGATCCAATTAATAAAAAAATATTTATATCTAGAGATGTGATATTTTGTGAAGATGAACCATATTTTAAAAATAGTGAGATAACAAAAAAAAACACATGAAAACAACCAAGTTAGGCCGATAGTTCCTCACTTAGATTTCATGCCAAATATGGATTATGAAATTGAAGTCGATAACAATGAAGAAGAGATAAATAATGATAATGATAATGATAATAATAATGATGATGATGATGATGATGATGATGATGATGATAATGACAATGATAATGATAATAATAATAATAATAATAATAATAATAATAATAATAATAATGAGGAAGAAGAAGAAAATATTATGGTACGAAGGTCCATAAGAATGCACCAACCATCTATCAAACTTAGAGACTACATAACTAATGCGGTACAATATCCTATACAAGACTTTGTATCATACCAAAATATCTCACCCGAATACCATGCATTTCTTGCTTCTATTGAGAAAGAAAGTGAGCCAAATAGTTACCAAGAGGCAATAACAAATCCGGTATGGTGCAAAGCCATGGAAGAATAACTAAAAGCCCTTGAAAAAAATGAAACTTGGGTAATTGTTCCATCACCAAAAAAGCTAGATTAGTGGCCAAAGGATATAGAACAGTATATAAAACCAAATTCAATAGTGATAGTACCATAGAACGGTATAAAGCTAGATTAGTGGCCAAAGGATATACTCAAACATATGGTATAGATTAGATTAGTGGCCAAAGGATATAGAACGGTATATAAAACCAAATTCAATAGTGATAGTACCATAGAACGGTATAAAGCTAGATTAGTGGCCAAAGGATATACTCAAACATATGGTATAGATTATAACGAAACTTTCGCACCGGTGGCAAAAATGAATACCGTTAGAATTTTATTTTCTGTTGCGGTAAATAATAGTTGGAATCTATACCAAATGGATGTAAAAAATATTTTTCTTCAAGGAACACTTGAAGAAGAGGTGTACATGACCCTACCACCCGGCTATAAAATAGAAAACAATTCTAACCTAGTATGTAGGCTAAATAAATCAATCTACGGGTTGAAGCAATCGCCACGGGCATGGTATGGCAAACTTAGCTCTTATTTAAAGTCTTGTAATTTCAAAATTAGCAATGCTGACCATTCATTGTTTACCAAAAATGACGCAAAAAATATCACCATTGTATTGGTATATGTAGATGATATAATAGTTACCAGAAACAATATAGAAGAAATTAGAAAAATTAAGTTTCAATTGAAAGAAAAATTTGATATTAAAGACCTCAGATATTTAAAATATTTTTTAGGAATAGAGGTAGCTTTTTCAAAAAAAGGTTTCCTTATTTCACAAAGAAAATACACTTTAGATTTCTTAAAAGAGACCGGTAAGTTAGATTGTAAGCCGCCTCTACACCAATATACAAGAAATTTAAATTAAATACCGAGGATGGTGAACTATTAAAAGATATAAATCAATTTCAAAGACTTGTAGGAAAATTGATTTATCTTACCGTAACTCGACCGGATATTTCATTTGCGGTTAGTCAAATTAGTAAATTTATGCATACCCCTAGAACACCTCATTTAGATGCAATAAATAGAATTCTAAGGTATTTAAAAAGAACTCCCGGAAAGGGAGTGTTGATGAAAAATAATAATTCTAATGATATATGTGGCTATTCCGATGCAGATTGGGCCGGAAGTTTCGATAGAAAATCGACAACCGGTTTTTGCACATTTGTAGGCGGAAATTTAGTCACATGGAAAAGCAAGAAACAAAATATCGTGGCACGATCAAGCGCCGAAGCGGAATACCGTGCCATGGCATCAACCGCGAGTGAGTTAACTTGGATCAAGCAACTCCTCTCGGATATGGGAATAAAAAACCAAGAACCAATAAAAATGTTTTGTGATAATCAAGCGACACGACACATAGCCTCCAATCCCGTATTTCACGAACGGACGAAGCACATTGAGGTGGATTGCCACTTTATTAGAGAAAAAATTCAAGCGAAGAAAATTGAAACGTCATTTGTATGAAGTGAAGAACAATTGGCGGATATATTCACAAAAGGACTAGACCCAAGACCATTCGAAGATAATAAACACAAGTTAGGGCTACTCGATATTTACACGCCAAACTTGAGGGGGGAGTGTTAAAAGTAACGGTAATATTACCGTTGGCTAGTTATAGCCGTTTGCACTTTAATTTTTACTTTATTTCCAACGGCTAGTAGAGCCTCATATGATATCTATATATATGTATAGTTTGAATGTATGAATAAGATATAGATCAATATACAATATATTCATTTCTTTCCAATAAACATAATCTCTATTTCTTTGTCCGAAAAATTCAACAAATAGAGTATATTAAAATGATATACGGTTGGTGCCAAGAGCTTGTGCTAATGATGTCCTTATATAACGGATGTATTCTTGTGTTTGAAGTTTCAACATATTCTGACGTACATACTGATCAGTGTTGATAATGATGTCCTTATATAACGGATGTATCACGATCGATGTTGGAAACATATGTCTGGTGCGAAAACATGTACAAAAATATTGCTGTATACTTATACCGATGTCATGATTTTGAAGAAAAATTGTCTTTTGTGCAATATCTTATTATTTTAGTTTGAATTTTCATGAAGCCATCTTACTTGCTATATATTTTATATTCTTGAAGTGTACTCTACATGATTTTTCTTTATGTATCTCTTCATTAGTCAAAATTTTGTATGCATATATCAATCAATATGTTAAGTTAATTAGGTTGAATATTCACGAAGCTATCTTACTTGCTATATATTTTATTATTTCGAACTGTACTGTATATGATTTTTCTTTATGTATCTCTTCATTAGTCAAAATTTTGTATGCATTTGTCAATCAATATGTTTAGTTAATTAGTTTGAATATTCATGAAGCTTATCTTACTTGCTATATATTTTATATTTTCGGACTGTACTGTATATATGACTTTTCTTTATGTATCTCTTCATTAGTGAAAAATTTTGTATGCATTTGTCAATCAATATGTTTAGTTAATTAGTTTGAATATTCATGAAGCTAATCTTACTTGCTATATATTTTATATTTTCGAACTGTACTGTATATGACTTTTCTTTATGTATTTCTTCATTAGCCAAAATTTTGTATGCATTTGTCAATAAATTTGTTTAGTTAATTAGTGTGATGTATTTTTCATGGTCGACTATTGACTACAATCTCATACTGATGGTAAATAAAGAATATTTTAAAGCGAAATTAATGTTAGTGTTTTTTTAAGCTTTGTCGACAAATTTGACTCGTGAAATAAATTCATTTTAATGTTTATTCTGCCGTTAACGTTCATTCCTTACTATTATTTACTGCCGTTAACATTCATTCCTTACAATCTCATACTGATCAGTTACTTTTGATTTTTGCAAATTAAATGATCAAAAACAAGTAAACTGTTGAATTTAGGATTTGTCTATCCTTTTGAAAGATTATTATTTAATTGTTCTGGACTATAAATTTTATTCCCTACAGATCGACACTCGATATACTACCCAATGTGATTATGCACTTGTAATCTGATTTGTACGAAATAAGTTATAAATTTTATTAGCCTAAGTATGCGCAAGCATTCATCAAGCTTTATGCGTCGTTTCTGGAGAATAATGGAGAATAATGGTTTATTGTGCAATGCCTCGCAAGACATCCCTGCTTTGACCATTTAATCCAATTAATTAGGAACGCCTAGACTTTTAATTTTCTATATTTTGTTTTCTTTCTTTTATCTTTATTTCTTAGATCTACTTAAATTTTCTTTTCTTTTTTTCATGATTTTTCACGTTGGCCAAATCATCCATACGAAATCTGAAAGGATTACATGTAGGAGAATACAATTCACTTCAACTTCATCGATTATAAAACCAAATTCAATAGTGATAGTACCATAGAACTGTATAAAGCTAGATTAGTGGCCAAAGGATATACTCAAACATATGGTATAGATTATAACGAAACTTTCGCACCGGTAAATAATAGTTGGAATCTATACCAAATGGATGTAAAAAATATCTTTCTTCAAGGAACACTTGAAGAAGAGGTGTACATAACCCTACCACCCGGCTATAAAATAGAAAACAATTCTAACCTAGTATGTAGGCTAAATAAATCAATCTACGGGTTGAAGCAATCGCCACGGGCATGGTATGGCAAACTTAGCTCTTATTTAAAGTCTTGTAATTTCAAAATTAGCAATGCTAACCATTCATTGTTTACCAAAAATGACGCAAAAAATATCACCATTGTATTGGTATATGTAGATGATATAATAGTTACCAGAAACAATATAGAAGAAATTAGAAAAATTAAGTTTCAATTGAAAGAAAAATTTGATATTAAAGACCTCAGATATTTAAAATATTTTCTAGGAATAGAGGTAGCTTTTTCAAAAAAAGGTTTACTTATTTTACAAAGAAAATACACTTTATATTTCTTAAAAGAGACCGGTAAGTTAGATTGTAAGCCGCCTCTACACCAATATACAAGAAATTTAAATTAAATACCGAGGATGGTGAACCATTAAAAGATATAAATCAATTTCAAAGACTTGTAGGAAAATTGATTTATCTTACCGTAACTCGACCGGATATTTCATTTGCGGTTAGTCAAATTAGTAAATTTATGCATACCCCTAGAACACCTCATTTAGAGGCAATAAATAGAATTCTAAGGTATTTAAAAAGAACTTCCGGAAAGGGAGTGTTGATGAAAAATAATAATGCTAATGATATATGTGGCTATTCCGATGCAGATTGGGCCGGAAGTTTCGATAGAAAATCGACAACTGGTTTTTGCACATTTGTAGGCGGAAATTTAGTCACATGGAAAAGCAAGAAACAAAATGTCGTGGCACGATCAAGTGCCGAAGCGGAATACCGTGCCATGGCATCAACCGCGAGTGAGTTAACTTGGATCAAGCAACTCCTCTCGGATATGGGAATAAAAAACCAAGAACCAATAAAAATGTTTTGTGATAATCAAGCGGCACGACACATAGCCTCCAATCCCGTATTTCACGAACAGACGAAGCACATTGAGGTGGATTGCCACTTTATTAGAGAAAAAATTCAAGCGAAGAAAATTGAAACGCCATTTGTACGAAGTGAAGAACAATTGGCGGATATATTCACAAAAGGACTAGACCCAAGACCATTCGAAGATAATAATCACAAGTTAGGGCTAATCGATATTTACACGCCAAACTTGAGGGGGGAGTGTTAAAAGTAACGGTAATATTACCGTTGGCTAGTTATAGCCGTTTGCACTTTAATTTTTACTTTATTTCCAACGGCTAGTAGAGCCTCATATGATATCTATATATATGTATAGTTTGAATGTATGAATAAGATATAGATCAATATACAATATATTCATTTCTTTCCAATAAACATAATCTCTATTTCTTTGTCCGAAAAATTCAACAAATAGAGTATATTAAAATGATATACGGTTGGTGCCAAGAGCTTGTGCTAATGATGTCCTTATATAACGGATGTATTCTTGTGTTTGAAGTTTCAACATATTCTGACGTACATACTGATCAGTGTTGATAATGATGTCCTTATATAACGGATGTATCACGATCGATGTTGGAAACATATGTCTGGTGCGAAAACATGTACAAAAATATTGCTGTATACTTATACCGATGTCATGATTTTGAAGAAAAATTGTCTTTTGTGCAATATCTTATTATTTTAGTTTGAATTTTCATGAAGCCATCTTACTTGCTATATATTTTATATTCTTGAAGTGTACTCTACATGATTTTTCTTTATGTATCTCTTCATTAGTCAAAATTTTGTATGCATATATCAATCAATATGTTAAGTTAATTAGGTTGAATATTCACGAAGCTATCTTACTTGCTATATATTTTATTATTTCGAACTGTACTGTATATGATTTTTCTTTATGTATCTCTTCATTAGTCAAAATTTTGTATGCATTTGTCAATCAATATGTTTAGTTAATTAGTTTGAATATTCATGAAGCTTATCTTACTTGCTATATATTTTATATTTTCGGACTGTACTGTATATATGACTTTTCTTTATGTATCTCTTCATTAGTGAAAAATTTTGTATGCATTTGTCAATCAATATGTTTAGTTAATTAGTTTGAATATTCATGAAGCTAATCTTACTTGCTATATATTTTATATTTTCGAACTGTACTGTATATGACTTTTCTTTATGTATTTCTTCATTAGCCAAAATTTTGTATGCATTTGTCAATAAATTTGTTTAGTTAATTAGTGTGATGTATTTTTCATGGTCGACTATTGACTACAATCTCATACTGATGGTAAATAAAGAATATTTTAAAGCGAAATTAATGTTAGTGTTTTTTTAAGCTTTGTCGACAAATTTGACTCGTGAAATAAATTCATTTTAATGTTTATTCTGCCGTTAACGTTCATTCCTTACTATTATTTACTGCCGTTAACATTCATTCCTTACAATCTCATACTGATCAGTTACTTTTGATTTTTGCAAATTAAATGATCAAAAACAAGTAAACTGTTGAATTTAGGATTTGTCTATCCTTTTGAAAGATTATTATTTAATTGTTCTGGACTATAAATTTTCTTCCCTACAGATCGACACTCGATATACTACCCAATGTGATTATGCACTTGTAATCTGACTTGTACAAAATAAGTTATAAATTTTATTAGCCTAAGTATGTGCAAGCATTCATCAAGCTTTATGCGTCGTTTCTGGAGAATAATGGAGAATAATGGTTTATTGTGCAATGCCTCGCAAGACATCCCTGCTTTGACCATTTAATCCAATTAATTAGGAACGCCTAGACTTTTAATTTTCTATATTTTTTTTCTTTCTTTTTTCTTTATTTCTTAGATCTACTTAAATTTTCTTTTCTTTTTTTCATGATTTTTCACGTTGGCCAAATCATCCATACGAAATCTGAAAGGATTACATGTAGGAGAATACAATTCACTTCAACTTAATCGATAAGGACTAATCATATTCCTTCTCGTGATACTCAAAGTGGAGGAGACTCATATTCAATCGAGAACCAACAGAATGATCCAAATCATGGAGATCAACCGATCAACAACAATCAAGATAGACATGAAGAAAATGTTAATAATAACATAGATCATGATGCAACGAGACCTAAACTCTTACGAGACTATTGCATACCGCACAAAAATGATCCCAACTCGAGCATAAATCCACCAACAGTTGCAAACAGAAATTTCGAGATCAAACCTCTCATCAATATGGTTTCGCAACATCAATTTGGTGGATTCCCAAGAATGGACCCACATCTTTATTTATCAATTTTTCTTGGCATATGCAAGACGATCAAAATTAATGGAGTTAGCGATGATGCAATCAGGCTAGGGCATTTTAAATTCTCATTAAGAGATATGGCTAGAATATGGTTAGTTTTATTACCGGCCAATTGCATTCAAATTTGGGACCAATTGTTCCACCTTCCAAAACTTCGAAATTCAGAAATGCTATTACTAGTTTTGAACAAAATTAAAAAGGACGAATCATTGTGTGAAGCATGGGATCGATACCAGGATATGTTAATGTATTTGTTCACACTTAAATTATGATTGATTTACATAGGGTTTCACACTCAATCTCATACATGTAGTACTGAAATGTGTCATCACTAGTACAGAAAATATTACCATACACGATATGCCATACACAGATTAGAAAAATTGCACATTAATTGTGTGTAATAGGAGGAGGTGCTCGCAAAAAGTCACCAACTGTTAAAATTTGTAAGAGAGAATAAATGTAATGAAACAATTTTATTATTGAAATATTACATTGAGCTTTACATGTATCTCTATTTATAGAAGAATTTAAAAACTAGTAATTACAACTACCAACTACATTTTAATTACAACTATTACCTTATATCTCCTAATTTATTTTTTTACAAGTCCCTAAACTAGCCATTAGCTAGTCACTATTTTCAACACTCTCCCTCAAGTTAGGAATATAAATATCGTACAATCCTAGCTTACTTGTAATTTTTTCAAATGGACTCGGATCCAAAGACATCCGCGAGTTGATCTTCACTTTTTACGTATGGTGTTTTAATTTCTTTTGCTTGAACATTTTCTCTAATAAAGTAGCAATCTACTTCTACATGCTTTGTGCGTTCATGAAACACGGGAATAGAAGCTATGTGTCGTGATGATTTGTTGTCGCAATACATTTTCATTAAAGCTTGAGTTCTAAATTCCATATCTAATAGGAGTTGTTTGATCCAAGTTAATTTGCTTGCGGTTGATGTCATGGCATGATATTCGGCTTCGGCGCTTGATCGTGCTACAACATTTTATTTTTTGCTTTTCCATGTGACTAGATTTCTGCCTACAAATGTGCAAAAACCGGTTGTCGATTTTCTATCGGAGCTTCCGGCCCAATCTACATCGAAATAGCCACATATATCATTAGAATTACTATTTTTTATCCAAATCCCTTTGCCAGGATTATTTTTTAAAATTAAATCTCAAAATTATATTTACAGCTTCTAAATGTGGTGTTCTTGGTGAGTGCATGAATTTACTAATTTAACTTACGGAAAAAGAAATATCCGAATGTGTAACTGTTAGATATATCAATTTTCCTACAAGTTTTTGAAATTTATTTATGTCTTTTAAATGTTCACCATCTTTACTATTTAATTTGAATTTGTTGTCAATTGGGGTAGATGCCAGTTTACATCCTAATTTATCGGTTTCTTTTAGCAAATCAAGTGTATATTTTCTTTGAAAAATAAAAAATCATTTATCCGGAGTAGCTACCTCTATTCCTAAAAAATATTTAAGGTATCCTAAATCTTTATGTCAAATTTTTCTTTGAGTTGTTTCTTAATGTTTTTAATTTGCTCGAAATTATTTTTGGTAATTATGATGTCATCTACATATACTAAAATGAGAGTAGTATTGATACTGTCACATTTTGTAAATAAAGAATGATCGACATTACTGATTTCAAAATTGCAAGAAATTAAATAAGAGCTAAACTTGTCATACCATGCTCGTGGAAATGGCTTCAATCGATAAATTGATTTATTAAGCATACAAGCCAAGTTATAATTTGTTTCTAATTTATGATAGGGTGGTATGGTCATATACATCTCTTCTTCAAGTGTTCCTTGAAGAAATACATTTTTAACATCCATTTGGTGGAGGTCCCAACCTTTATTTACAGTAATAGAAAATAAAATCCTTACGGTATTCATTTTTACAACTGGTGCAAAAGTTTTATTATAGTCTATGTCATAGGTTTGGATAAATTCTTTAGCTACAAGTCTTGCTTTATACATTTCTATGGTTCCATCACTATTATATTTGATTTTATATACCCATTTACAACTAACCGGTTTTTTATTTTTTAGTAGAGAAATAATTTTTCTATCGTTCTAAGGCTTTTAATTCCTCATCCATAGCCTTAGACCATATTGGACTTTTAATTGCCTCTTAGTAATTCTTTAGCTCTAATACTTTTTCAATACTAGTGAGGAATGTATGGTATTCGGTTGAGATGTTGTCATATGAAACAAAATCTTCAATTGGGTATTGCACCGAATAAGTCACATAATCTCTAAGTCTAGTTGATGGTCGTCATTCTCTAGATGATATTTTTCTAATCGGTAAATTTTTTTTCCGTTTCATTTTCATTCATGTCATCATTAGTTTCATTTTCTTGAATATTTTCAACTCGATGATTATTTTTTTAAATAAAACTCAAATCATCTAAGTAAAGAAAAACTATATTGTCATTTTGATTATTTAAATATATTTGAAAGAAATACTTCTTTTTCTTTGAAATATGGTTCATTTTAAAAATTGGAAACGTTTCTAGAAAGATATAATTTTTTATTAATTGGATCATAATATTTGTATCCTTTTTTATAAAATGAAGATCCTAAGAAAATAATTTTTTGTAATACAAAATCAAGCTTGTCATTTTTTTTATATGTACGAAACTTGTACAACCAAATACTCTCATATGGTCAACAGTGATTTTTTGTTGATAAAGAATTTCTAATGAACTTTTGTTTTCTAAGCTAATGCTAGTTAATCTATTAATTAATGAGTGGCACAAAGTACGGCATCCGACCAATAAATTTTAGGAACATTATTTTGACATAATAAATATCTATTTTTCCTTTTTCGATACACCATTTTGTTCGGAAGTATTTATACAAGTTGTTTGATGTATAACACATTTTTCTCTAAAGAGACTTGAAAACTTCCTATTTATAAATTCGGTTCCATTATCCGTTGTAAAGATTTTTAATTTTGCATTAAATTGTGTTTCTCTGAGACATAAAAATTCATAAAAACAATCAAATATTTCATCTTTAAATTTAAGTAAATATAACGAAGTTGCTTTTGTAAAATCATCAATAAAGAAAAGAAAATATTTGAATCTATTATATGAATCTATTGGAGCTGGTCCCCATACATCGAAATGTACTAAATCAAAAGAATCTTTACTTTTGCTAGTTGAAAGAGAAAAAGGAATGCTTGTTTGTTTTGCTAACTTTCAAATTTCACAATTAGTACAATTAAAAATTTTAAAACCTAAAATACTATTTAAAATCTTCTCGGAAAAATACCCAATCTCTTATGCCAAATATCAGAATTAACTATTTTTGCTGAAGCACAAAAATTTAATTTGGAGTTCAAAAGATATTGTCCACTTTCAATAAATCCATCACAAATCTTGACTCTGGTTTCCCGGTCATAAAATATAACATTTTTAAAAGAAAATATTGCATTACAATTTAATTCTTGTGTTAATTTATTTACTGAAATTAAATTTATGAGCAATATTTATAAGAATAAGGCTGGCGTGCTACCTGTAGCATAGTGACATGACGTGCTACCTTTTCAAAAATCTATTGAGTAGACTTCAAACGATAAATCCAAACCGTTGAAACCAATCTACATCACGACTGATGTATTTACATATAAAATTTACAAATTTTTACATTCATTTGGTATAAAGTCAAGCGGTCAAAAAATAATGAAAAATGAATGTATTAAAATTAACTTATAATTCTTATTTTTTGACCGCCTGGCTTTATACCAAATGAATTCAAAATATTATAATTTAGGCATGTAATTGCATCATTTATTTTTATACCAAATGAATTCAAAATATAAAATATTTTTAAATTATTTATTACATAGAATAATTGCACCTACGCCATTTATTTTTGCCTTTATTCTGTTTGCAACCAATACAAAATTTATGAGATTCCTAAGCACAAGAACAAATGCAAATGAGGTTCATAAGTACAAGATCAATGACAAATGATGTTGCAAAGCGCAAGAACAATGACAAATGAGGTTGTTAAGCACAAGAACAAGTGTAAATAATGTTGCTAAGCACCAGAACAATGGCAAAAGAGGTTAAGAAGCATATGCACAACGACAATTAAGGTTGTTAAGCACACGAATAAGGGCAAATAAGGTTCCTAAGCACAAGAACAAATGCAAATGAGGTTCATCAACACAAGATCAAGGGAAAAAGAGGCTGTTAAGCACACGAATAATGCCAATTGAGGTTGTTAAGCACACAAATTAACAAGGACGAATGACATTCCTAGGCACAAGAACATATGAAAATGAGGCTCATAAGTACAAGATCAAGGGCAAATGATGTTGCAAAGCGCATGAACAACGACAAATGAGGTTGTTAAGCACAAGAACAAGTGTAAATGATATTGCAAAGCACAAGAACAAGGGCAAAAGATGTAAAGAAGCATATGAACAACGACAATTGAGCTTGTTAAACACACGAAGAATGGCAAATGAGGTTCCTATGGACAAAAACAAATACAAATGAGGTTCATCAGCACAAGATCAAGGGCAAATGAGGTTGTTAAGCACACGAACAACGCTAATTGAGGTTGTTAAGTACACAAACAAGGGCAAATGAGGCTCCTATGCAAGAAGAACAAATGCAAATGAGGTTCATAAGCTCAAGAACAAGGGCAAAAGAGATTAAGAAACATATGAACAACGACAATTGAGGTTGTTAAGGAAACGAACCAAGGAAATGAGGTTCCTAAGCACAAGAACAAATGCAAATGAGGTTCATAAGTACAAGATCAAGGACAAAAGAGATTCTTAAGCACACGAACAACGCCAATTGAGGTTGTTAAGCACACAAATAAGGGCAAATGAGATTCCTAAGCACCAGAACAAACACAAATGAGGTTCATAAGCACAAGATCAAGCGCATGATCAACGGCAAATAAGGGTGTGTTAAGCTCGGGAACAAGTGTAAATGATGTTGCAAAGCACAAGAACAAGGGTAAAAGAGGTTCAGAAGCATATGCACAACGACAATTGAGATTGTTAAGCACACGAACAAGGGTAAATGAGGTTCCTAAGCACAAGAACAAATGCAAATGAGCTTCATAAGCACAAGATCAAGGGCAAATTATGTTGCAAAGCACAAGAACAACGACAAATGAGGTTGTTAACCACAAGAACAAGAGTAAATGATGTTGCTAAATACAAGAACAAGGACAAAAGATGTTAAGAAGCTTATGAATAACGACAATTGAGGTTGTTAACCAAATGAACAAGGGCAAATGAGGTTCCTAAGCACAAGATCATGGAAAAATTGTGTTGCAAAGCACAAGAACAACAACAAATGAGGTTGTTATGCACACAAACAAGGGCAAATGAGGTTCCTAATTACAAGAACAAATGAAAATGAGGTTCATAAGCACAAGATCAAGGGCAAATGATGTTGCAAAGCGCAAAAAACAACGACAAATGAGGTTGTTAAGCACAAGAACAAGTGTAAATGATGTTGCTAAGCACAAGAACAAGGGCCAAAAAGGTTAAGAAGCATATGAACAATGACAATTGAGATTGTTAAGCACACGAACAAGGGCAAATGAGGTTATTAAGCACAAGAACAAATGCAAATGAAGTTCATAAGCACCAGATTAAGGGCTAATTATGTTGCAAAGCGCAAGAACAACACCAATTGAGGTTGTTATGCACACAAATAAGGGCAAATGAGTTTCCGAAGTGATATCACGTTATTTTACCTATATTTCCGACCAAATTCTGTACCAAAACCTATGTCCAAAACGGTAAAATCATGTTTATTACATTGATTATCTATAGAATGTGGTACTGCTGCGCTTTTGTTCATTCATTGTAGGAAACGGGCGAAGAAAGGGCGAAATCAGGCAATCTGAACATGCCACACGGACCGTTCAAGACCCTACTCGGTCCCTCACACGAGCACTGCACGATCCGGACAGGAGACACAGGCACACGGTCCGTACAACATCTAACACGGACCGTGTCAAACAAATTAAAGGAGGACGGTTATAGGGCAATAAAAGGACGACTCCTTGGACCAGAGAGGTATCAATTCAGACATAACACGAATCCTAGGAGAGTTTTACAACAACGGACTTGGAAACGAAGTAGAGAGGAGGAAATCTAGAGAATTCCGACGATTCTTCTTCGTATTTTCGGGTCTTGTCAAGAATTGCTTATTCTACCTTTGTTTTATTGTTTTCAGAACTATGTTTGAGTAGAATTTTTAGTTTCTTGGATCATGATATAGTCGAATACTTTGTTTACTTGCTAGTTAGATTATGTGCAATATCTTGTGTTTGCTTGTTCGCATATGATTATTATTGCTTATCTGTGTTGTTCGATTGTTATTTGGTTCTTACCATTAGGATTGGCCGCGTCTAACAAGGTACTGCGTCCAATTTGATCTTTCAAGCAGACCAAAGTATTTGAGGTAAGTCGATGAACCGAGAGGGAAGACTAATTAGTAACCCAGAGGTGAACTTTTCAGAAATCGAGAGATTATGAATACCTTTAGTAAACCAAACAAGTAACGTAGGTCATTCAAACTAATAAATGAGAGTTTAGGTTAGAACCCTAAGAGGATTGAATCGTATTTCCATTATTGATTTTATTAAGCCAACAAACGAGAGTTGAGGTTTAGAGACATCAGGTATGGTCATTTCATCCTACATAAATCCAATCAGCACAGAAAACAGACAACTGCAGTTTCACTCGAGTCTGACACGGACCGTGTATGAGAGCACATGGACCGTGTGACACGAGTCGTGTAAGAGAGTAAACGGGCCGTGTAAAGCGAGAGTCAGAGTTGCAGACTGATGTCTCCTTATTTTGCCTAGTTTGCGACCCAAATTTACATCAGAACTTGTGCCTAAAGCCTAAAAATGTGGACTTTTCGTTTAAATATCATTAGAATGTGGTACTGCTATGTTTTGTTTCTTGTTTTACAGGAAAAAGGCGAAATTCTGGATCTGACAACTCTCCATACGGCCCGTATAGGTTTTCATACAGTCCGTACAAGATCAGCCCAACCACACAGAAGGTTCCACAGCAAGAGGCAAGAATTCTCCAAGGCAAGGTCAAGTATACGGTCCGTATAGACTTTTCATACGGACCGTACAAGCTATTTCGGAAGCCCAGGCTGGAATTGGAAACAGAGACAGTTGGGGAGGCCGAAAAGGAAGGCTTTCAATACGCGATTTCGGGCATTAAGGCGTATCATTCCGGATCAGAAAGTATATTTTGACTCATTCTTGGTGCTTGGAAGAGAAGAAACAACGGGGAGAAGAAGAAGAAGGAGTTTTGCAACAGATCTTCGGATTTTCTATAGTTTTTCTATTAACTCTTTCATAACTTTTATTGTGCTTTCTTTTGAGAACATGAGTAGCTAATTTTACTGTTTCTAGGGTTAAGATGTAGTTGACGTTTGGTTTTACTTGTATGCTACTTGATTATGTGTTGAATGCTTAGTTTTCATCTTGTTGTGTAGTATTTTAATTGCTTGGTTTTTGCTTGCTTGAGTTTGATTAATCATCCCGTTAGATGAATGCGCACGTCTAATTGTTAGGAACCAAGTCTATGATACTTAATCCAACTGAACCAAGTATATGAGGTAGATCTACGGATCAAGGAGTACTGAAAGGGAAACTTTCCTCGAGGCGAAAGTCCTTGGATACCTTTAGTAAACCAACAAGTGACTTAGATAACTTAGTCCAAAATTACGAAAGTTTAGGGTTAACGCATCTAAAAGGGGAGTAGTTGAGTCCGGTAAATCAGGTTCTAAGCCAAAATTGCGAACGCTGAGGTGAGGAACTTAGACCTGGTCGATGGAAACCCTAGGCAAAAGTACCAACACAGAAACAGTGGCTGCAGTATTCACTCGGGGGCCTATACGGATCGTATGGTATTCTATATGGGCCGTATACCCTGGGGCCAGACAGATACGAAGTCTGAAACCCTGGAAACCCTTTTTATAATCTGAAAAACAACTTTTAATCTTGTTTTAATTGTTTTAATATTGTTATTGATCAGTAGTTTAATATAAACAACCACCAATTCAACCTTTCTTCACTTCTAGAATTTTAGTAAATTTAAGTAGAGTCCGGTCGTTTTATTCCGTCCCTGTGGATACGATACCCGACTATACCAACGGTAGGGCTGTGCACTTGCAGTCTTAACCAGAGGTAGAACTTGAGTTTTAAAAGGTACAGCTCGCTGTACTGAAACTTGGGAGTGCATTTCTGGTGCGAACACAGACAAAATCAGAAACCCAGGAAATGCTTGTTTTAATTGATTTTTAAAGTCCAGTTTAATTTACTTTCAGTTTTATTCATTGTTATTGAACCTTGAACAACCAACTCAACCTTTCAAACACTTCTAGTCTTAAGATAATCTGAGTAAAAATCTAGTTAAGTAGTTGAACTGTCCTGTGGATCGATACCCGACAATACCAACGATAGGATTGTGCACTTGCAGTCCGAATCAAAAGTAGAATCGAGGTTTAAAAGGTACAGCTTGCTGTACTGAAACATAGAAGTAACCTCATTTACCCTTGTTTGTGTGCTTAACAACCTCAATTGGCGTTGTTCGTCTGCTTAACAACCTCTTTTGCTCTTGATCTTGTGCTCATGAACGTCATTTGCACTTGTTCTTGTGCTTAGGAACCTCTTTTGCCCTTGTTTGTGTGCTTAACAACCTCAATTGTTGTTGTTCGTGTGCTTAACAACATCTTTTGCGCTTGATCTTGTGCTTATAAACCTCATTTACACCTGTTCTTGTACTAAGGAACCTCATTTGCCCCTGTTTGTGTGCTTAACAACCTCAATTGGCGTTATTCGTGTTCTGAACAACCACTTCTCCGCTTGATCTTGTGCTTATGAACCTCATTTGCGCTTGTTCTTATGCTTAGGAACCTCATTTGCCCATGTTTGTGTGCTTAACAACCTCAATTGGCGATGTTAATGTGCTTAACAACATCTTTTGCGCTTGATCTTGTGCTTAATGAACCACATTTGTACTTGTTCTTGTGCTTAGGAACATGATTTGCCCTTGTTTGTGTGCTTAACAACCTCAATTGGCGTTGTTCGTGTGCTTAACAACTTCTTTTCCGCTTGATCTTGTGTTGATGAACCTCATTTGCACTTGTTCTTGTGCTTAGGAACCTCGTTTGCCCTTGTTCGTGTGGTTAACGACCTCAATTTTCGTTGTTCATGTGCTAAACAACATATTTTGCGCTTGATCTTGTGCTTATGAACCTCATTAGCACTTGTTCTTGTACTAAGGAACCTCGTATGCCATTGTTTGTGTTCTTACCAAACTCTTTTGCACTTGATCTTGTGCTGATGAACATCATTTAAACTTGTTCTTTTGCTTAGGAACCTCTTTTGCCCTTGTTTGTGTGCTTAACAACCTGAATTGGTGTTGTTCGTATGCTTAACAATCTCTTTTGCCCTTGATCTTGTGCTTATGAACATCATTTTCATCTGTTCTTGTGCTTAGGAACCTCGTTTGCCCTTGTTCGTGTGCTTAACAACCTCAATATCCGTTGTTCATGTGATTAAGAACATCTTTTGCGCTTGATCTTGTGCTTATGAACCTCATTTGCACTTGTTCTTGTGCTTAGGAACCTCCTTTGCCCTTGTTTGTGTGCTTAACAACCACAATTGGCGTTGTTCGTGTGCTTAACAACATCTTTTGCGCTAGATCTTGTGCTTATGAACCTCATTTGCATTTGTTCTTGTGCTTAGGAACCTCATTTCCTTGGTTCGTTTCCTTAACAACCTCAATTGTCGTTGTTCATATGTTTCTTAATCTCTTTTGCCCTTGTTCTTGAGCTTATGAACCTCATTTGCATTTGTTCTTCTTGCATAGGAGCCTCATTTGCCCTTGTTTGTGTACTTAACAACCTCAATTAGCGTTGTTCGTGTGCTTAACAACCTCATTTGCCCTTGATCTTGTGCTGATGAACCTCATTTGCATTTGTTTTTGTCCTTAGGAACCTCATTTGCCATTCTTCGTGTGTTTAACAAGCTCAATTGTCGTTGTTCATATGCTTCTTAACCTCTTTTGCCCTTGTTCTTGTGCTTTGCAATATCATTTACACTTGTTCTTGTGCTTAACAACCTCATTTGTCGTTGTTCATGCGCTTTGCAACATCATTTGCCCTTGATCTTGTACTTATGAGCCTCATTTGCATATGTTCTTGTGCCTAGGAACGTCATTCGTCCTTGTTAATTTGTGTGCTTAACAACCTCAATTGGCATTATTCGTGTGCTTAACAGCCTCTTTTTCCCTTGATCTAGTGTTGATGAACCTCATTTGCACTTGTTCTGGCGCTTAGGAACCTTATTTGCACTTGTTTGTGTGCTTAACAACCTCAATTGGCGTTGTTCGTGTGCTTAACAACCTCCTTTGCGCTTGATCTTGTGCTTATTAACCTCATTTGCTTTTGTTCCTGTGCTTAGGAACCTCTTTTGCCCTTGTTTGTGTGCTTAACAACCATAATTGGCGTTGTTCGTGTGCTTAACAACATCTTTTGCGCTTGATCTTGGGGTTATGAACATCATTTGCACTTGTTCTTGTGCATAGGAACCTCATTGGCCCTAGTTTGTGTGCTTGACAACCTCAATTAGCATTGTTTGTGTGCTTAACAACCTCTTTTGCGCTAGATCTTGTACTTATTAACCTCATTTGCACTTGTTCTTGTACTAAGCAACCTCATTTCCCCTTGTTTGTGTGCTTAACAACCTCAATTAACGTTGTTCGTGTGCTTAACATCCTATTTTGCGCTTGATCTTCTGCTTATGAACCTCATTTGCACTAGTTCTTGTACTAAGGAATCTCATTTGCCCTTGATTGTGTGCTTAACAACCTTAATTGGCGTTGTTCGTGTGCTTAAAAGCCTCTTTTGCGGTTGATCTTGTGCTTATGAACGTCATTTGCACTTGTTCTTGTTCTTAGGAACCTCAGTTGCCATTTTTTGCGTGCTTAACAACCTCAATTGGCGTTGTTCGTGTGCTTAAGAACCTCTTTTGCACATAATCTTGTGCTTATGAACCTCATTTGGATTTGTTCTTCTGCTTAGGAACCTCGTTTGCCCTTGTTTGTGTGCTTAACAACCTCAATTGGCGTTGCTCGTGTGCTTAACAACCTCTTTTGAGCTTGATCTTGTGCTGATGAACCTCATTTGCACTTGTTCTTGTGCTTAGGAACCTCGTTTGCCCTTGTTCGTGTGCTTAACAGCCCCAATTTGCATTGTTCCTATGCTGAACAACCTCTTTTGCGCTAGATCTTGTGCTTATGAACCTCATTTGCACATGTTCTTGTGCTTAGGAACCTCTTTTGCCCTTGTTTGTGTGCTTAACAACCTCAATTGGCGTTGTTCGTGTGCTTAACAACATCTTTTGCGCTAGATCTTGTGCTTATTAACCTCATTTGCACTTGTTCTTGTACTAAGGATCCTCATTTGCTCTTGTTTGTGTGCTTAACAACCTCAATTGGCGTTGTTCGTGTGCTTAACAACCTCTTTTGCGCTTGATCTTGTGGTTATGAACCTCATTTGCACTTGTTCTTGTGCTTAGGAACCTCATTTGCCCTTGTTTGTGTGCTTAACAACCTCAATTGGCGTCGTTCGTCTGCTTACCAATATCTTTTGCGCTTGATCTTGTGCTAATTAACATCATTTGCTCTTGTTCTTGTGCTTTGGAACCTCTTTTGCCCTTATTTGTGTGCTTAACAACCTCAATTGTTGTTATTCATGTGCTTAACAACATCTTTTGCGCTTCATCATGTGCTTATGAACCTCATTTGCCCCTGTTTGTGTTCTTAACAACATCAATTGGCGTTGTTCGTGTGCTTAACAACATCTTTTGCGCTAGATCTTGTGATTATGAACCTCATTTGCACTTGTTCTTGTTCTTAGGAACCTCATTTGCCATTTTTTTCGTGCTTAACAACCTAAATTGGCATTGTTTGTGTTCTAAAGAACCACTTTTGCGCTTGATCTTGTGCTTATGAACCTCATTTGGATTTGTTCTTGTGCTTAGGAACCTCGTTTGGCCTTGTTCGTGTGCATAACAACCTCAATTTCCGTTGTTCATGTGCATAACAACATCTTTTGCGCTTGATCTTGTGCTTATGAACCTCATTTGCACTTGTTCTTGTGCTTAGGAACCTCATTTGCCCTTGTTTGTATGCTTAACCACCTCAATTGGCGTCTTTCGTCTGCTTACCAATATCTTTTGCGCTTGATCTTGTGCTAATTAACGTCATTTGCTCTTGTTCTTATGCTTTGCAAGCTCTTTTGCCTTTGTTTGTGTGCTTAACAACCTCAATTGTTGTTATTCGTGTGCTTAACAACATGTTTTGCGCTTCATCATGTGCTTATGAACCTCATTTACCCCTGTTTGTGTGCTTAACAACCTTAATTGGCATTGTTCGTGTGCTTAACAACATCTTTTGCACTAGATCTTGTGCTTATGAACCTCATTTGCACTTGTTCTTGTGCTTAGCAACCTCATTGGCCCATGTTTGTGTGCTTAACAACCTCAATTGGCGTTGTTCGTGTGCTTAACAACATCTTTTGCGCTTGGTCTTGTGCTTATGAACCTCATTTGCACTTGTTCTTGTACTAAGGAACCTCATTTGCCCTTGTTTGTGTGCTTAACAACCTCAATTGGCGTTGTTCGTGTGCTTAACAACCTCTTTTGCGCTTGATCTTGTGCTGATGAACCTCATTTAAACTTGTTCTTATTCTTAGGAACCTCATTTGCCCTTGTTTGTGTGCTTAACAACATGAATTGGTGTTGTTCGTATGCTTAACAACCTCTTTGGCCCTTGATCTTGTGCTTATGAACATCATTTGCATCTGGTCTAGTGCTTTGGAACCTCGTTTGCCCTTGTTCGTGCGCTTAACAACCTCAATTTGTGTTGTTCATGTGCTTAACAACCCCTTTTGCGCTTGATCTTGTGCTTATATACCTTATTTGCACTTGTTTTTGTGCTTAGGAACCTCTTTTTCCCTTGTTTGTGTGCTTAACAACCTCAATTGTTGTTGTTCGTGTGCTTAACAACATCTTTTGCGCTTGATCTTGTGCTTATAAAACTCATTTGCACCTGTTCTTGTACTAAGGAACCTCATTTCCCCCTGTTTGTGTGCTTAACAACCTCAATTGGCGTTGTTCCTGTTCTTAACAACCACTTCTGCGCTTGATCTTCTGCTTATGAACCTCATTTGCGCTTGTTGTTATGCTTAGGAACTTCATTTGCCCATGTTTGTGTGCTTAACAACCTCAATTGGCGATGTTAATGTGCTTAACAACTTCTTTTCCGCTTGATCTTGTGCTGATGAAGTTTATTTGCACTTGTTCTTGTGCTTAGGAACCTCGTTTGCCCTTGTTCGTGTGCTTAAGAACCTCAATTTGCCCTTTTTGTGTGCTTAACAACCTCTTTTGCGCTTGATCTTGTTCTGATGAACTTCATTTGCACTTGTTCTAGTGCTTAGGAACCTCGTTTGCCCTTGTTGGTGTGCTTAACCACTTCAATTTGCACTGTTTATGTGCTTAACAACCTCTTTTGCGCTAGATCTTGTGCTTATGAACGTCATTTGCACTTGTTCTTGTGTTTAGGAACATCTTTTGCCCTTGTTTGTGTGCTTAACAACCTCAATTGGCGTTGTTTCTGTGCTTAACAACGTCTTTTGCGCCAGATCTTGTGCTGATGAACCTCATTTGCACTTGTACTTGTACTAAGGAACCTCTTTTACCCTTGTTTGTGTGGTTAACAACCTCAATTTTCGTTGTTCCTGTGCTTAACAACATCTTTTGCGCTTGATCTTGTGATTATGAACCTCATTTGCTCTTGTTCTTGTACTAATGAACCTCGTTTGCCATTGTTTGTGTGCTTACCAAACTCTTTTGCACTTGATCTTGTGCTTAGGAACCTCTTTTGCCCTTGTTTGTGTGCTTAACAACCTCAATTGGCGTTGTTCGTCTGCTTACCAACCTGTTTTGCGCTTGATCTTGTGCTTATGAACGTCATTTGCACTTGTTCTTGTTCTTAGGAACCTCAATTGCCATTTTTTGCGTGCTTAACAACCTCATTTGGCGCTGTTCATGTGCTTAACAACCTCTTTCGCGCTTGATCTGGTGCTTATGAACGACATTTGCACTTGTTCTTGTTCTTAGGAACCTCATTTGCCATTTTTTGCATGCTGAACAACCTCAATTGGTATTGTTCATGTGCTTAACAACATCTTTTACGCTTGATCTTGTGGTTATGAACCTCATTTGCACTTGTTCTTGTGCCTAGGAACCTCGTTGGCCCTTGTTTGTGTGCTTAACAACCTCAATTAGCGTTGTTCGTGTGCCTAACAACCTCTTTTGCGCTTGATCTTGTGCTTATGAACCTCATTTGGACTTGTTCTTGTGCTTAGGAACCACGTTTTCCCTTGTTGGTGTGCTTAACAACCTCAATTTGCATTGTTCATGTGCTTAACAACATCTTTTGCGCTTGATCTTGTGGTTATGAACCTCATTTGCACTTGTTCTTGCACTAATGAACCTGATTTGCCCTTGTTTGTGTGCTTAACAACCACAATTGGCATTGTTCGTGTGCTTAACCTCTTTTGCGCTTGATCTTGTGCTTATGAACCTCATTTGAACTTGTTGTTGTGCTCAGCAACCTCGTTTGCCCTTGTTCATGTGCTTAACAACCTCAATTTGCGTTGTTCATGTGCTTAACAACCTCTTTCGCACTTGATCTTGTGCTTATGAACGACATTTGCACTTGTTCCTGTTCTTAGGAACCTCATTTGCCATTTTTTGCGTACTGAACAACCTCAATTGGTGTTGTTCATGTGCTTAACAACATCTTTCACGCTTGATCTTGTGGTTATGAACCTCATTTGCACTTGTTCTTGTGCTTAGGAACCTCGTTGGCCCTTGTTTGTGTGCTTAACAACCTCAATTAGCGTTGTTCGTGTGCTTAACAACCTCATTTGCGCTTGATCTTGTGCTGATGAACGTCATTTGCACTTGTTCTTGTTCATAGGAACCTCATTTGCCATTTTTTGCGTGCTTAACAACCTCAATTGGCATTGTTCGTGTGCTTAAGAACCACTTTTGCGCTTGATCTTGTGCTTATGAAACTCATTTGGACTTGTTCTTGTGCTTAGGAACCTAGTTTGCCCTTGTTTGTGTGCTGAACAACCACAATTGGCGTTGTTTGTGTGGTTAACAACATCTTTTGCGCTTGATCTTGTGGTTATGAACCTCATTTGCACTTGTTCTTCTGCTTAGGAACCTCGTTGGCCCTTGTTTGTGTGCTTAACAACCTCAATTTGCGTTGTTCGTGTGCTTAACAACCTCTTTTGCGCTTGATCTTGTGCTTATGAACGTCATTTGCACTTGTTCTTGTTCATAGGAACCTCATTTGCCATTTTTTGCGTGCTTAACAACCTCAGTTGGCATTGTTCGTGTGCTTAAGAACAACTTTTGCGCTTTATCTTGTGCTTATGAACCTCACTTGGACTTGTTCTTGTGCTTAGGAACCTGGTTTGCCGTTGTTTGTGTGCTGAACAAACACAATTGGCGTTGTTCGTGTGGTTAACAACATATTTTGCGCTTGATCTTGTGGTGATGAACCTCATTTGCACTTGTTGTTATGCTTAGGAACCTCGTTTGCCCTTGTTCATGTACTTGACAACCTCAATTTGCGTTGTTTATGTGCTTCACAACCTCTTTTGCGCTTGATCTTGTACTGATGAACGTCATTTGGACTTGTTCTTGTTCTTAGGAACCTCATTTGCCATTTTTTGCGTGCTTAACAACCTCAATTGGCATTGTTCGTGTGCTGAAGAACCTCTTTTGCGCTTGATCTTGTTCTTATGAACTCATTTGGACTTGTTCTTGTGCTTACGAACCTCGTTTGCCCGTGTTCGTGTGCTTAACAACCTTAATTTGCGTTGTTCATGTGCATAACAACATCTTTTGCGCTTGATCTTGTGCTTATGATCCTCATTTGCTCTTGTTTTTGTGCTTAGGAACCCCTCTTGCCCTTATTTGTGTGCTTAACAACCTCAATTAGCGTTGTTCGTGTGCTTAACAACATTTTTTGCGCTTGATCTTGTACTTATGAACCTCATTTGCACTTGTTCTTGTGCTTAGAAATCTCATTGGCCCTTGTTTGTGTGCTTAACAACCTCAATTAGCGTTGTTCGTCTGCTTAGCAACCTCTTTTGCGCTTGATCTTGTGCTTATGATCCTCATTTGCTCTTGCTCTTGTACTGAGGAACTTCTTTTGCCCTTGTTGGTGTGCTGAAGAACCTCAATTGCCATTGTTCGTGTGCTTAACAACATCTTTTGCGCTTGATCTTGTGCTTATGAACCTCATCTTAACTTGTTCTTGTGATTAGGTACCTCGTTGGCCCTTGTTTATGTGCTTAACAACCTCTTTTGCGCTTGATCTTGTGCTTATGAACGTCATTTGCACTTGTTATTGTTCATAGGAACCTCATTTTCCATTTTTTGCGTCCTTAACAACCTCAATTAGCGTTGTTCGTGTGCTTAACAACCTCTTTTGCGCTTGATCTTGTGCTGATGAACCTCATTTGGACTTGCTCTTATGCTTAGGAACCTCGTTTTCCCTTGTTCTTGTGCTTAACAACCTCAATTTGCGTTGTTCATGTGCTTAACAACCTCTTTTCCGCTTGATCTAGTGCTTATGAACATCATTTGCACTTGTTTTCGTGCTTAGCAACCTCATTTGCCATTTTTTGTGTGCTTAACAACCTCAATTGGCGTTGTTCGTATGTTTAACAACCTCTTTTGCGCTTGATCTTGTGCTTATGAACCTGATTTGCACTTGTTCTTGTACTAAGGAACCTCATTTGCCACAGTTGGTGTGCTTAACAACCTCAATTGGCGTTGTTCGTGTGCTTAACAACCTCTTTTGCTCTTGATCGTGTGCTTATGAACCTCATTTGAACTTGTTCTTATGCTCAGCAACATCAATTTGCCCTTGTTCCTGTGCTTAACAACCTCAATTTGCGTTGTTCATGTGTTTAACAACCTCTTTCGTGCTTGATCTTGTGCTTATGAACGACATTTGCACTTGTTCTTGTTCTTAGGAACCTCATTTGCCATTTTTTGCGTGCTGAACAACCTCAATTGGTGTTGTTCATGTGCTTAACAACATCTTTCATCTTGTGGATATGAACTTCATTTGCACTTCTTCTTCTGCTTAGGAACCTCGTTGGCCCTTGTTTGTGTGCTTAACAACCTCAATTAGCGTTGCTCGTGTGCTTAACAACCTCTTTTGCGCTTGATCTTGTGCTTATGAACGTCATTTGCACTTGTTCTTGTTCATAGGAACCTCATTTGCCATTTTTTGCGTGCTTAACAACCTCAATTGGCCTTGTTCGTGTGCTTAAGAACCACTTTTGCGCTTGATCTTCTGCTTATGAACCTCATTAGGACTTGTTCTTGTGCTTAGGAACCTGGTTTGCCCTTGTTTGTGTGCTGAACCACCACAATTGGCGTTGTTCGTGTCGTTAACAACATATTTTGCGCTTGATCTTGTGGTTATGAACCTCATTTGCACTTGTTGTTATGCTCAGGAACCTCGTTAGCCCTTGTTCATGTGCTTGACAACCTCAATTTGCGTTGTTTATGTGCTTCACAACCTCTTTTGCGCTTGATCTTGTACTGATGAACGTCATTTGGACTTGTTCTTGTTCTTAGGAACCTCATTTGCCATTTTTTGCGTGCTTAACAACCTCAATTGGCATTGTTCGTGTGCTTAAGAACCACTTTTGCGCTTGATCTTCTGCTTATGAACCTCATTTGGACTTGTTCTTGTGCTTAGGAACTTGGTTTGCCCTTGTTTGTGTGCTGAACAACCACAATTGGCATTGTTCGTGTGGTTGACAACATATTTTGCGCTTGATCTTGTGGTTATGAACCTCATTTGCACTTGTTGTTATGCTTAGGAACCTCGTTTGCCCTTGTTCATGTGCTTGACAACCTCAATTTGCGTTGTTTATGTGCTTCACAACCTCTTTTGCGCTTGATCTTGTACTGATGAACGTCATTTGGACTTGTTCTTGTTCTTAGGAACCTCATTTGCCATTTTTTGCGTGCTTAACAACCTCAATTGGCATTATTCGTGTGCTGAAGAACCTCTTTTGCGCTTGATCTTCTTCTTATGAACATATTTGGACTTGTTCTTGTGCTTACGAACCTCGTTTGCCTGTGTTCGTGTGCTTAACAACCTTAATTTGCGTTGTTCATGTGCATAACAACATCTTTTGCGCATGATCTTGCGCTTATGATCCTCAGTTGCTCTTGTTCTTGTGCTTAGGAACCCCTCTTGCCCATGTTTGTGTGCTGAAGAACCTCAATTGGCGTTGTTCGTGTGCCTAACAACATCTTTTGCGCTTGATCTTGTACTTATGAACCTCATTTGCACTTGTTCTTGTGCTTAGGAACATCATTGGCCCGTGTTTGTGTGCTTAACAACCTCAATTAACGTTGTTTGTGAGCTTAACAACCTCTTTTGCGCTTGAGCTTGTGCTTATGAACCTCATTTGCACTTGTTCTTGTACTAAGGAACCTGATTTCCCTTGTTTGTGTGCTTAACAACCTCAATTGGCGTTGTTCGTGTGCTTAACAACCTCTTTTGCGCTTGATCTTGTGCGCATGAACCTCATTTGAACTTGTTGTTGTGCTCAGCAACTTCGTTTGCCCTTGTTCATGTACTTAACAACCTCAATTTGCGTTGTTCATGTGCCTAACAACCTCTTTTGCGCTTGATCTTGTGCTTATGAACGTCATTTGCACTTGTTCTTGTTCTTAGGAACCTCATTTGCTATTTTTTGCGTGCTTAACAACCTCAATTGGCAGTGTTCGTGTGGTTAAGAACCTCTTTTGCGCTTGATCTTTTGCTTATGAACCTCATTTGGACTTGTTCTTGTGCTTAGGAACCTCGTTTGCCCTTGTTCGTGTGCTTAAGAACCTCAATTAGCGTTGTTCGTCTGCTTAACAACCTCTTTTGCGCTTGATCTTGTGCTTGTGAACCTCATTTGCACTTGTTCTTGTGCTTAGGAATCCCATTGGCCCTTGTTTGTGTGCTTAACAACCTCAATTAGCGTTGTTCGTCTGCTTAGCAACCTCTTTTGCGCTTGATCTTGTGGTTATGATCCTCATTTGCTCTTGTTCTTGTACTTAGGAACCTCTTTTGCCCTAGTTGGTGTGCTGAAGAACCTAAATTGGCGTTTTTCGTGTGCTGAAAAATATCTTTTTCGCTTGATCTTGTGCTTATGAACCTCATTTGCATTTGTTCTTGTGCTTAGGAACCTCATTGGCCCTTGTTTGTGTGCTTAACAACCTCAATTAATGTTGTTGGTGAGCTTAACAACCTTTTTTGCGCTTGATCTTGTGCTTATGAACCTCATTTGCACTTGTTCTTGTACTAAGGAACCTGATTTGCCCTTTTTTGTGTGCTTAACAACCTCAATTGGCGTTGTTCGTGTGCTTAACAACCTCTTTTGCGCTTGATCTTGTGCTTATGAACCTCATTTGAAATTGTTCTTGTGCTCAGCAACCTCGTTTACCCTTGTTCATGTGCTTAACAACCTCAATTTGCGTTGTTCATGTACTTAACAACCTCTTTCGCGCTTGATCTTGTGCTTATGAACGACATTTGCACTTGTTCTTGTTCTTAGGAACCTCATTTGCCATTTTTTGCGTGCTTAACAACCTCAATTGGTGTTGTTCATGTCCTTAACAACATCTTTTGTGCTTGATCTTGTTGTTATGAACCTGATTTGCACTTGTTCTTGTGATTAGCAACCTCGTTGGCCCTTGTTTGTGTGCTTAACAACCTCAATTAGCGTTGTTCGTGTGCTTAACAACCTCTTTTGCGCTTGATCTTGTGCTTATGAACGTCATTTGCACTTGTTCTTGTTCATAGGAACCTCATTTTCCATTTTTTGTGTGCTTAACAACCTCAATTGGCATTGTTCGTGTCCTGAAGAACCACTTTTGCGCTTGATCTTGTGCTTATGAACCTCATTTGGACTTGTTCTTGTACTAAGGAACTTCATTTGCCCTTGTTTGTGTGCTTAACAACCTCAATTGTTGTTGTTCGTGTACTTAAGAATATCTTTTGCGCTTGATCATGTGTTTATAAATTGCACTTGTTATTGTACTAAGGAACCTCATTTGCCCCTGTTTTTGAGCTTAACAACCTCAATTGGCGTTGTTCGTGTGCTTAACAACATCTTTTGCGCTTGATCTTGTGCATATCAACCTCTTTTGCGCTTGATCTTGTGCTTATGAACCTCATTTGGACTTGTTCTTGTGCTTAGGAACCTCGTTTGCCCGTGTTCGTGTGCTTGACAACCTCAATTTGCGTTGTTCATGTGCATAACAACATCTTTTGCGCTTGATCTTGTGCTCATGAACCTCATTTGGACTTGCTCTTTTGCTTAGGAACCTCGTTTTCCTTTCTTCGTGTCCTTAACAACCTCAATTTGCGTTGTTCATGTGCTTAACAACCTCTTTTGCGCTTGATCTTGTGCTAATGAACATCATTTGCACTTGTTTTCGTGCTTAGCAACCTCATTTGCCATTTTTTGTGTGCTTAACAACCTCAACTGGCGTTGTTCGTCTTTTTAACCTCTTTGGCGCTTGATCTTGTGCTTATGAACCTCATTTGCCATTGTTGGTGTGCTTAACAACCTCAATTGGCATTGCTCGTGTGCTTAAGAACCACTTTTGCGCTTGATCTTGTGCTTATGAACCTCATTTGGACTTGTTCTTGTGCTTAGGAACCTCGTTTGCCCTTTTTTGTGTGCTTAATAACCACAATTGGCGTTGTTTGTGTGCTTAACAACATCTTTTGCGCTTGATCTTGTGGTTATGAACCTCATTTGCACTTGTTCTAGTCCTTAGGAACCTCGTTAGCCCTTGTTTGTGTGCTTAACAACCTCAATTAGCGTTGTTCGTGTGCTTAACAACCTCTTTTGCGCTAGATCTTGTGTTTATGAACCTCATTTGCACTTGTTCTTGTCCTAAGGAACCTCATTTGCCTTTGTTTGTGTGCTTAACAACCTCAATTGTTGTTGTGCATGAACTTGAGAACATCTTTTGCGTGCGATCATGTGTTTATACACCTCATTTGCACTTGTTATTGTACTAATGAACCTCATTTGCCCCTGTTGGTGTGCTTAACAACCCCAATTGACGTTGTTCGTGTGCCTAACAGCCTCTTTTGCGCTTGATCTTGTGCTTATGAACCTCATTTGGACTTGCTCTTTTTCTTAGGAACCTCGTTTTCCTTTGTTCGTGTGCTTAACATCTTCAATTTGCACTGTTCATGTGCATAACAACATCTTTTGCGCTTGATCTTGTGCTTATGAATCTCATTTCCACTTGTTCTTGTCCTTAGGAACCTTATTTGCCCTTGTTTGTGTGCTTAACAACCTCAATTGGCGTTGTTCGTCTCCTTACCAACCTGTTTTGCGCTTGATCTTGTGCGTATGAGCGTCATTTGCACTTGTTCTTGTTCTTAGGAACCTCATTTGTCATTTTTTGCGTGCTTAACAACCTCAATTGGCATTGTTCGTGCGCTTCAGAACATCTTTTCCACTTGATATTGTGCTTATGAACCTCATTTGGACTTGTTCTTATGCTGAGGAACCTCGTTTGCCCTTGTTCGTGTGCTTAACAACCTCAATTTGCATTGGTCGTGTGCATAACAACATCTTTCACGCTTGATCTTGTGGTTAGGAACCTTATTTGCACTTGTTTTTGTGCTTAGGAACCTCTTTTGCCCTTGTTTGTGTGCTGAACAACCTCAATTGGCGTTGTTCGTGTGCTTAACAACATCTTTTGCGCTTGATCTTGTGCTTATGAACCTCATCACCACTTGTTCTTGAGCTTAGGAACATCATTGGCCCTTGGGTGTGTGCTTAACAACCTCAATTAATGTTGCTCGTGTGCTTAACAACCTCTTTTGCACTTGACCTTGTGCTTATGAACCTCATTTGTACTTATTCTTGTACTAAGGAACATCATTTGCAATTGTTTCTGTGGTTAGCAACCTCAATTGGCGTTGTTTGTGTGCTTAACAACCTCTTTTGCGCTTGATCTTGTGCTTAGGAACCTCATTTGCACTCGTTAATTTGCGTTGTTGATGTGCTTAACAACCTCTTTTGCGCTTGATCTTGTGCTTATGAACGTCATTTGCAGTTGTTCTTGTTCTTAGGAGCCTCATTTGCACTTGTTTGTGTGCTTAACAACCTCAATTGGCGTGGTTCTTCTGCTCAACAACCTCTTCTGCGCTTGATCTTGTGCTTATGAACGTCATTTTCAATTGTTCTTGTCCATAAGAACCTCTTTCGCCCTTGTTTGTGTGCTTAACAACCTCAATTGTTGTTGTTCGTGTGCTTAACAACATTTTTGCGCTTGATCTTATGCTTATAAACCACATTTGCACTTGTTCTTGTGCTTAAGAACCTCATTTGCCCCTGTTTGTGTGCTTAACAACCTCAATTGGCGTTGTTCGTCTGCTCAACAACCTCTTTTGCTGTTGATCTTGTGCTTATGAACCTCATTTGCACTTGTTCTTGTCCTTATGAACCTTATTGGCCCTTGTTTGTGTGCTTAACAACATCTTTTGCGCTGGATCTTGTGCTTATGAACCTCATTTGCACTTGTTCTCGTACCAAGGAACCTCATTTGCCCTTGTTTGTGTGCTTAAAAACCACAATTGGCGTTGTTCGTGTGCTTAACAACCTCTTTTGCGCTTCATCGTCTGCTTATGAACCTCTTTTACACTTGTTCTTGTGCTTAGCAGCCTCGTTTGCCCTTGTTTGTGTGCTTAACAACCTGAATTTGCGTTGTTCGTGTGGTTAAGCACCACTTTTGCGCTTGACCTTGTGCTTATGAACATCATTTGCACTTGTTTTCGTGCTTAGCAACCTCATTTGCCATTTTTGTGTGTGCTTAACAACCTCCATTGGCGTTGTTCGTCTGCTTAACAACCTCTTTTGCAGTTGATCTTGTGCTTATGAACCTCATTTGCACTTGTTCTTGTGCTAAGGAACCTTATTTGCCATTGTTTGTGTGCTTAACAACCTCAATTGGCGTTGTTCTTGTGCATAACAACATCTTTTGCGCTTGATCTTGTGCCTATGAACCTCATTTCGACTTGCTCTTGTGCTTGGGAACCTCGTTTACCCTTGTTCGTCTGCTTAACAACCTCAATTTGCGTTGTTCATGTGCATAACAACATCTTTTGCGCTTGATCTTGTGCTTATGAACATCATTTGCACTTGTTTTCGTGCTTAGCAACCTCATTTGCCATTGTTTGTGTGCTTAACAACCTCAATTGGCGTTGTTCGTGTGCTTAACAACCCCTTTTGCGCTTGATCTTGTGCTTATCAACCTCATTTGAACTTGTTCTTGTGCTCAGCATCCTCGTTTGCCCTTGTTCATGTGCTTAATAACCTCAATTTGCGTTGTTCATGTCCTTAACAACCTCTTTCGCGCTTGATGTTGTGCTTATGAACGTCATTTGCAGCTCTTGTTCTTAGGAACCTCATTTGCCATTTTTTGCGTGCTTAACAACTTCAATTGGTGTTGTTCATGTTCTTAACAACATCTTTTGCGCTTGATCTTGTGGTTATGAATCTCATTTGCACTTGTTCTTGTGGTTAGGAACCTCGTTGGCCCTTGTTTGTGTGCTTAACAACCTCAATTATCGTTGTTCGTGTGCTTAACAACCTCTTTTGCGCTTGATCTTGTGCTTATGAACCTGATTTGGACTTGTTCTTGTCCTAAGGAACCTCATTTGCCTTTGTTTGTGTGCTTAACAACATCAATTGTTGTTGTTCATGAATTTAAGAACATCTTTTGCGTGCGATCATGTGTTTATAAACCTCATTTGCACTTGTTACTGTACTAATGAACCTCATTTGCCCCTGTTTGTGTGCTTAACAACCCCAATTGGCGTTGTTCGTGTGCTTAACAGCCTCTTTTGCTCTTGATCTTGTGCTTATGAACCTCATTTGCACTTGTTCTTGTGCTTAGGAACCTCATTTGCCCTTGTTTGTGTTCTTAACAACCTGAATTGGTGTTGTTCCTGTGCTTAACAACATCTTTTGCGCTTGATCTCTTGCATATCAACCTCATTTGCACTTGTTCTTGTGCTTAGGAACATCATTTGCTCTTGTTTGTGTGCTTAACAACCTCAATTGGCGTTGTTCGTGTGCTTAACAACCTCTTTTGCGCTTGATCTTGTGCTTATGAACCTCATTTGAACTTGTTCTTGTGTTCAGCAACCACGTTTGCCCTTGTTCATGTGCTTAACAACCTCCATTTGCGTTGTTCCTGTCCTTAACAACCTCCTTCGCGCTTGATGTTGTGCTTATGAACGTCATTTGCACTTGTTCTTGTTCTTAGGAACCTCATTTGCCATTTTTTGCGTGCTTAACAACCTCAATTGGCATTGTTCGTGTGCTTAAGAACCACTTTTACGCTTGATCTTGTGCTTATGAACCTCATTTGGACTTGTTCTTGTGCTTAGGAACCTCGTTTGCCCTTGTTTGTGTGCTTAACAACCACAATTGGCGTTGTTCGTGTGCTTAACAACATCTTTTGCGCTTGATCATGTGGTTATGAACCTCATTTGCACTTGTTCTAGTCCTTAGGAACCTCGTTAGCCCTTGTTTGTGTTCTTAACAACCTCAATTAGTGTTGTTCGTGTGCTTAACAACATCTTTTGCGCTTGATCTTGTGTTTATGAACCTCATTTGCACTTGTTCTTGTGCTTAGGAACCTCGTTTGCCCGTGTTCGTGTGCTTGACAACCTCAATTTGCGTTGTTCATGTGCATAACAACATCTTTTGCGCTTGATCTTGTGCTCATGAACCTCATTTGGACTTGCTCTTTTGCTTAGGAACCTCGTTTTCCTTTCTTCGTGTCCTTAACAACCTCAATTTGCGTTGTTCATGTGCTTAACAACCTCTTTTGCGCTTGATCTTGTGCTAATGAACATCATTTGCACTTGTTTTCGTGCTTAGCAACCTCATTTGCCATTTTTTGTGTGCTTAACAACCTCAACTGGCGTTGTTCGTCTTTTTAACCTCTTTGGCGCTTGATCTTGTGCTTATGAACCTCATTTGCCATTGTTGGTGTGCTTAACAACCTCAATTGGCATTGCTCGTGTGCTTAAGAACCACTTTTGCGCTTGATCTTGTGCTTATGAACCTCATTTGGACTTGTTCTTGTGCTTAGGAACCTCGTTTGCCCTTTTTTGTGTGCTTAATAACCACAATTGGCGTTGTTTGTGTGCTTAACAACATCTTTTGCGCTTGATCTTGTGGTTATGAACCTCATTTGCACTTGTTCTAGTCCTTAGGAACC
The DNA here is from genome assembly GCA_024447775.1 of Carex cristatella. Classification (NCBI taxonomy): domain Eukaryota; kingdom Viridiplantae; phylum Streptophyta; class Magnoliopsida; order Poales; family Cyperaceae; genus Carex; species Carex cristatella. The sequence continues at coordinate 5,043,087 of JAJHPF010000007.1, forward strand.
TCGTTAGCCCTTGTTTGTGTGCTTAACAACCTCAATTAGCGTTGTTCGTGTGCTTAACAACCTCTTTTGCGCTAGATCTTGTGTTTATGAACCTCATTTGCACTTGTTCTTGTCCTAAGGAACCTCATTTGCCTTTGTTTGTGTGCTTAACAACCTCAATTGTTGTTGTGCATGAACTTGAGAACATCTTTTGCGTGCGATCATGTGTTTATACACCTCATTTGCACTTGTTATTGTACTAATGAACCTCATTTGCCCCTGTTGGTGTGCTTAACAACCCCAATTGACGTTGTTCGTGTGCCTAACAGCCTCTTTTGCGCTTGATCTTGTGCTTATGAACCTCATTTGGACTTGCTCTTTTTCTTAGGAACCTCGTTTTCCTTTGTTCGTGTGCTTAACATCTTCAATTTGCACTGTTCATGTGCATAACAACATCTTTTGCGCTTGATCTTGTGCTTATGAATCTCATTTCCACTTGTTCTTGTCCTTAGGAACCTTATTTGCCCTTGTTTGTGTGCTTAACAACCTCAATTGGCGTTGTTCGTCTCCTTACCAACCTGTTTTGCGCTTGATCTTGTGCGTATGAGCGTCATTTGCACTTGTTCTTGTTCTTAGGAACCTCATTTGTCATTTTTTGCGTGCTTAACAACCTCAATTGGCATTGTTCGTGCGCTTCAGAACATCTTTTGCACTTGATATTGTGCTTATGAACCTCATTTGGACTTGTTCTTATGCTGAGGAACCTCGTTTGCCCTTGTTCGTGTGCTTAACAACCTCAATTTGCATTGGTCGTGTGCATAACAACATCTTTCACGCTTGATCTTGTGGTTAGGAACCTTATTTGCACTTGTTTTTGTGCTTAGGAACCTCTTTTGCCCTTGTTTGTGTGCTGAACAACCTCAATTGGCGTTGTTCGTGTGCTTAACAACATCTTTTGCGCTTGATCTTGTGCTTATGAACCTCATCACCACTTGTTCTTGAGCTTAGGAACATCATTGGCCCTTGGGTGTGTGCTTAACAACCTCAATTAATGTTGCTCGTGTGCTTAACAACCTCTTTTGCACTTGACCTTGTGCTTATGAACCTCATTTGTACTTATTCTTGTACTAAGGAACATCATTTGCAATTGTTTCTGTGGTTAGCAACCTCAATTGGCGTTGTTTGTGTGCTTAACAACCTCTGTTGCGCTTGATCTTGTGCTTAGGAACCTCATTTGCACTCGTTAATTTGCGTTGTTGATGTGCTTAACAACCTCTTTTGCGCATGATCTTGTGCTTATGAACGTCATTTGCAGTTGTTCTTGTTCTTAGGAGCCTCATTTGCACTTGTTTGTGTGCTTAACAACCTCAATTGGCGTGGTTCTTCTGCTCAACAACCTCTTCTGCGCTTGATCTTGTGCTTATGAACGTCATTTTCAATTGTTCTTGTCCATAAGAACCTCTTTCGCCCTTGTTTGTGTGCTTAACAACCTCAATTGTTGTTGTTCGTGTGCTTAACAACATTTTTGCGCTTGATCTTATGCTTATAAACCACATTTGCACTTGTTCTTGTGCTTAAGAACCTCATTTGCCCCTGTTTGTGTGCTTAACAACCTCAATTGGCGTTGTTCGTCTGCTCAACAACCTCTTTTGCTGTTGATCTTGTGCTTATGAACCTCATTTGCACTTGTTCTTGTCCTTATGAACCTTATTGGCCCTTGTTTGTGTGCTTAACAACATCTTTTGCGCTGGATCTTGTGCTTATGAACCTCATTTGCACTTGTTCTCGTACCAAGGAACCTCATTTGCCCTTGTTTGTGTGCTTAAAAACCACAATTGGCGTTGTTCGTGTGCTTAACAACCTCTTTTGCGCTTCATCGTCTGCTTATGAACCTCTTTTACACTTGTTCTTGTGCTTAGCAGCCTCGTTTGCCCTTGTTTGTGTGCTTAACAACCTGAATTTGCGTTGTTCGTGTGGTTAAGCACCACTTTTGCGCTTGACCTTGTGCTTATGAACATCATTTGCACTTGTTTTCGTGCTTAGCAACCTCATTTGCCATTTTTGTGTGTGCTTAACAACCTCCATTGGCGTTGTTCGTCTGCTTAACAACCTCTTTTGCGGTTGATCTTGTGCTTATGAACCTCATTTGCACTTGTTCTTGTGCTAAGGAACCTTATTTGCCATTGTTTGTGTGCTTAACAACCTCAATTGGCGTTGTTCTTGTGCATAACAACATCTTTTGCGCTTGATCTTGTGCCTATGAACCTCATTTCGACTTGCTCTTGTGCTTGGGAACCTCGTTTACCCTTGTTCGTCTGCTTAACAACCTCAATTTGCGTTGTTCATGTGCATAACAACATCTTTTGCGCTTGATCTTGTGCTTATGAACATCATTTGCACTTGTTTTCGTGCTTAGCAACCTCATTTGCCATTGTTTGTGTGCTTAACAACCTCAATTGGCGTTGTTCGTGTGCTTAACAACCCCTTTTGCGCTTGATCTTGTGCTTATCAACCTCATTTGAACTTGTTCTTGTGCTCAGCATCCTCGTTTGCCCTTGTTCATGTGCTTAATAACCTCAATTTGCGTTGTTCATGTCCTTAACAACCTCTTTCGCGCTTGATGTTGTGCTTATGAACGTCATTTGCAGCTCTTGTTCTTAGGAACCTCATTTGCCATTTTTTGCGTGCTTAACAACTTCAATTGGTGTTGTTCATGTTCTTAACAACATCTTTTGCGCTTGATCTTGTGGTTATGAATCTCATTTGCACTTGTTCTTGTGGTTAGGAACCTCGTTGGCCCTTGTTTGTGTGCTTAACAACCTCAATTATCGTTGTTCGTGTGCTTAACAACCTCTTTTGCGCTTGATCTTGTGCTTATGAACCTGATTTGGACTTGTTCTTGTCCTAAGGAACCTCATTTGCCTTTGTTTGTGTGCTTAACAACATCAATTGTTGTTGTTCATGAATTTAAGAACATCTTTTGCGTGCGATCATGTGTTTATAAACCTCATTTGCACTTGTTACTGTACTAATGAACCTCATTTGCCCCTGTTTGTGTGCTTAACAACCCCAATTGGCGTTGTTCGTGTGCTTAACAGCCTCTTTTGCTCTTGATCTTGTGCTTATGAACCTCATTTGCACTTGTTCTTGTGCTTAGGAACCTCATTTGCCCTTGTTTGTGTTCTTAACAACCTGAATTGGTGTTGTTCCTGTGCTTAACAACATCTTTTGCGCTTGATCTCTTGCATATCAACCTCATTTGCACTTGTTCTTGTGCTTAGGAACATCATTTGCTCTTGTTTGTGTGCTTAACAACCTCAATTGGCGTTGTTCGTGTGCTTAACAACCTCTTTTGCGCTTGATCTTGTGCTTATGAACCTCATTTGAACTTGTTCTTGTGTTCAGCAACCACGTTTGCCCTTGTTCATGTGCTTAACAACCTCCATTTGCGTTGTTCCTGTCCTTAACAACCTCCTTCGCGCTTGATGTTGTGCTTATGAACGTCATTTGCACTTGTTCTTGTTCTTAGGAACCTCATTTGCCATTTTTTGCGTGCTTAACAACCTCAATTGGCATTGTTCGTGTGCTTAAGAACCACTTTTACGCTTGATCTTGTGCTTATGAACCTCATTTGGACTTGTTCTTGTGCTTAGGAACCTCGTTTGCCCTTGTTTGTGTGCTTAACAACCACAATTGGCGTTGTTCGTGTGCTTAACAACATCTTTTGCGCTTGATCATGTGGTTATGAACCTCATTTGCACTTGTTCTAGTCCTTAGGAACCTCGTTAGCCCTTGTTTGTGTTCTTAACAACCTCAATTAGTGTTGTTCGTGTGCTTAACAACATCTTTTGCGCTTGATCTTGTGTTTATGAACCTCATTTGCACTTGTTCTTGTCCTAAGGAACCTCATTTGCCTTTGTTTGTGTGCTTAACAACCTCTTGTTGTTCATGAACTTAAGAACATCTTTTGCGTGCGATCATGTGTTTATAAACCTCATTTGCACTTGTTACAGTACTAATCAACCTCATTTGCCCCTGTTTGTGTGCTTAACAACCCCAATTGGCGTTGTTCGTGTGCTTAACAGCCTCTCTTGCTCTTGATCTTGTGCTTATGAACCTCATTTGCACTTGTTCTTGTGCTTAGGAACCTCATTTGCCCTTGTTTGTGTTCTTAACAACCTGAATTGGCGTTGTTCCTGTGCTTAACAACATCTTTTGCGCTTGATCTCTTGCATATCAACCTCATTTGCACTTGTTCTTGTGCTTAGGAACATCATTTGCCCTTGTTTGTGTGCTTAACAACCTCAATTGGCGTTGTTCGTGTGCTTAACAACCTCTTTTGCGCTTGATCTTGTGCTTATGAACCTCATTTGAACTTGTTCTTGCGTTCAGCAACATCGTTTGGCCTTGTTCATGTGCTTAACAACCTCAATTTGCGTTGTTCATGTCCTTAACAACCTCTTTTGCGCTTGATATTGTGCTTATGAACGTCATTTGCACTTGCTCTTGTTCTTAGGAACCTCATTTGCCATTTTTTGCGTGCTTAAGAACATCAATTGGTGTTGTTCGTGGGCGTAAGACCAGTTTTGCGCTTGATCTTGTGCTTATGAACCTCATTTGGACTTGTTCTTGTGCTTACGAACCTCGTTTGGCCGTGTTCGTGTGCTTAACAACCTTAATTTGCGTTGTTCATGTGCTTAACACCATCTTTTGCGCTTGATCTTGTGGTTATGAACCTCATTTGCACTTCTTCTTGTGCTTAGGAACCTCGTTGGCCCTAGTTTGTGTGCTTAACAACCTCAATTAGCGTTCTTCGTGTGGTTAACAACCTCTTTTGCGCTTGATCTTGCGCTTATGAACGTCATTTGCACTTGTTCTTGTTCATAGGAACCTCATTTGCCATTTTTTGCGTGCTTAACAACCTCAATTGGCATTGTTCGTGTGCTTAAGAACCACTTTTGCGGTTGATCTTGTGCTTATGAACCTCATTTGGACTTGTTCTTGTGCTTAGGAACCTGGTTTGCCCTTGTTGCTGTGCTGAACAACCACAATTGGCGTTGTTCGTGTGGTTAACAACATCTTTTGCGCTTGATCTTGTGGATATGAACTTCATTTGCACTTGTTCTTCTGCTTAGGAACCTCGTTGGCCCTTGTTTGTGTGCTTAACAACCTCAATTAGCGTTGCTCGTGTGCTTAACAACCTCTTTTGCGCTTGATCGTGTGCTTATGAACGTCATTTGCACTTGTTCTTGTTCATAGGAACCTCATTTGCCATTTTTTGCGTGCTTAACAACCTCAATTGGCCTTGTTCGTGTGCTTAAGAACCACTTTTGCGCTTGATCTTCTGCTTATGAACCTCATTAGGACTTGTTCTTGTGCTTAGGAACCTGGTTTGCCCTTGTTTGTGTGCTGAACCACCACAATTGGCATTGTTCGTGTGGTTAACAACATATTTTGCGCTTGATCTTGTGGTTATGAACCTCATTTGCACTTGTTGTTATGCTCAGGAACCTCGTTAGCCCTTGTTCATGTGCTTGACAACCTCAATTTGCGTTGTTTATGTGCTTCACAACCTCTTTTGCGCTTGATCTTGTACTGATGAACGTCATTTGGACTTGTTCTTGTTCTTAGGAACCTCATTTGCCATTTTTTGCGTGCTTAACAACCTCAATTGGCATTGTTCGTGTGGTGAAGAACCTCTTTTGCGCTTGATCTTCTGCTTATGAACCTCATTTGGACTTGTTCTTGTGCTTAGGAACCTGGTTTGCCCTTGTTGCTGTGCTGAACAACCACAATGGGCGTTGTTCGTGTGGTTAACAACATCTTTTGCGCTTGATCTTGTGGATATGAACTTCATTTGCACTTGTTCTTCTGCTTAGGAACCTCGTTGGCCCTTGTTTGTGTGCTTAACAACCTCAATTAGCGTTGCTCGTGTGCTTAACAACCTCTTTTGCGCTTGATCTTGTGCTTATTAACGTCATTTGCACTTGTTCTTGTTCATAGGAACCTCATTTGCCATTTTTTGCGTGCTTAACAACCTCAATTGGCCTTGTTCGTGTGCTTAAGAACCACTTTTGCGCTTGATCTTCTGCTTATGAACCTCATTAGGACTTGTTCTTGTGCTTAGGAACCTGGTTTGCCCTTGTTTGTGTGCTGAACCACCACAATTGGCGTTGTTCATGTGCATAACAACATCTTTTGCACTTGATCTTGTGCTTATGAATCTCGTTTCCACTTGTTCTTGTGCTTAGGAACCTTATTTGCCCTTGTTTGTGTGCTTAACAACCTCAATTGGCGTTGTTCGTCTGCTTACCAACCTGTTTTGCGCTTGATCTTGTGCTTATGAACGTCATTTGCACTTGTTCTTGTTCTTAGGAACCTCATTTGTCATTTTTGGCGTACTTAACAACCTCAATTGGCATTGTTCGTGCGCTTCAGAACATCTTTTGCACTTGATGTTGTGCTTATGAACCTCATTTGGACTTGTTCTTATGCTGAGGAACCTCGTTTGCCCTTGTTCGTGTGCTTAACAACCTCAATTTGCATTGTTCCTGTGCATAACAACATCTTTCGCGCTTGATCTTGTGGTTATGAACCTCATTTGCACTTGTTCTCGTGCTTAGGAACCTCTTTTGCCCTTGTTTGTGTGCTTAACAACCTCAATTGGCGTTGTTCGTGTGCTTAACAACATCTTTTGCGCTTGATCTTGTGCTTATGAACCTCATTACCACTTGTTCTTGAGCTTAGGAACATCATTGGCCCTTGTGTGTGCGCTTAACGACCTCAATTAATGTTGTTCGTGTGCTTAACAACCTCTTTTGCGCTTGAGCTTGTGCTTATGAACCTCATTTGCACTTGTTCTTGTACTAAGGTACCTGATTTGCCCTTGTTTTTGTGCTTAACAACCTCAATTAGCGTTGTTCGTGTGCTTAACAACCTCTTTTGCGCTTGATCTTGTGCTTATGAACGTCATTTGCACTTGTTCTTGTTCATAGGAACCTCATTTTCGATTTTTTGCGTGCTTACCAACCTCAATTGGCATTGTTCGTGTGCTTAAGAACCACTTTTGCGCTTGATCATGTGCCTATGAACCTCATTTGAACTTGTTCTTGTACTAAGGAACCTCATTTGCCCTTGTTTGTCTGCTGAACAACCTCAATTGGTGTTGTTCATGTGCTTAACAACATCTTTCATCTTGTGGATATGAACTTCATTTGCACTTGTTCTTCTGCTTAGGAACCTCGTTGGCCCTTGTTTGTGTGCTTAACAACCTCAATTAGCGTTGCTCGTGTGCTTAACAACCTCTTTTGCGCTTGATCTTGTGCTTATGAACGTCATTTGCACTTGTTCTTGTTCATAGGAACCTCATTTGCCATTTTTTGCGTGCTTAACAACCTCAATTGGCCTTGTTCGTGTGCTTAAGAACCACTTTTGCGCTTGATCTTCTGCTTATGAACCTCATTAGGACTTGTTCTTGTGCTTAGGAACCTGGTTTGCCCTTGTTTGTGTGCTGAACCACCACAATTGGCGTTGTTCGTGTGGTTAACAACATATTTTGCGCTTGATCTTGTGGTTATGAACCTCATTTGCACTTGTTGTTATGCTCAGGAACCTCGTTAGCCCTTGTTCATGTGCTTGACAACCTCAATTTGCGTTGTTTATGTGCTTCACAACCTCTTTTGCGCTTGATCTTGTACTGATGAACGTCATTTGGACTTGTTCTTGTTCTTAGGAACCTCATTTGCCATTTTTTGCGTGCTTAACAACCTCAATTGGCATTGTTCGTGTGCTTAAGAACCACTTTTGCGCTTGATCTTCTGCTTATGAACCTCATTTGGACTTGTTCTTGTGCTTAGGAACCTGGTTTGCCCTTGTTGCTGTGCTGAACAACCACAATTGGCGTTGTTCGTGTGGTTAACAACATCTTTTGCGCTTGATCTTGTGGATATGAACTTCATTTGCACTTGTTCTTCTGCTTAGGAACCTCGTTGGCCCTTGTTTGTGTGCTGAAGAACCTCAATTGGCGTTGTTCGTGTGCTTAACAACATCTTTTGTGCTTGATCTTGTACTTAAGAACCTCATTTGCACTTGTTCTTGTGCTTAGGAACATCATTGGCCCGTGTTTGTGTGCTTAACAACCTCAATTAACGTTGTTTGTGAGCTTAACAACCTCTTTTGCGCTTGAGCTTGTGCTTATGAACCTCATTTGCACTTGTTCTTGTACTAAGGAACCTGATTTGCCCTTGTTTTTGTGCTTAACAACCTCAATTAGCGTTGTTCGTGTGCTTAACAACCTCTTTTGCGCTTGATCATGTGCTTATGAACGTCATTTGCACTTGTTCTTGTTCATAGGAACCTCATTTTCGATTTTTTGCGTGCTTACCAACCTCAATTGGCATTGTTCGTGTGCTTAAGAACCACTTTTGCGCTTGATCTTGTGCTTATGAACCTCATTTGAACTTGTTCTTGTACTAAGGAACCTCATTTGCCCTTGTTTGTCTGCTTAACAACCTCAATTGTTGTTGTTCGTGTACTTAACAATATCTTTTGCGCTTGATCATGTGTTTATAAACCTCATTTGCACTTGTTATTGTACTAAGGAACCTCATTTGCCCCTGTTTTTGTGCTTAACAACCTCAATTGGCGTTGTTCGTGTGCTTAACAACATCTTTTGCGCTTGATCTAGTGCATATCAACCTCGTTTGCCCTTGTTCATGTGCTTAACAACCTCAATTTGCGTTGTTTATGTGCTTAACAACCTCTTTTGCGCTTGATCTTATGCTGATGAACGTCATTTGCTCTTGTTGTTGTTCTTAGGAACTTCATTTGCCTTTTTCTGCGTGCTTAACAACCTCAATTTGCATTGTTCATGTGCATAACAACATCTTTTGCGCTTGATCTTGTGCTTATGAACCTCATTTGGACTTGTTCTTGTGCTTAGGAATCTCGTTTGCCCGTGTTCGTGTGCTTAACAACCTCAATTTGCATTGTTGATGTGCTTAACAACCTCTTTTGCGCTTGATCTTGTGCTTATGAACATCATTTGCACTTGTTTTCGTGCTTAGCAACCTCATTTGCCATTTTTTGTGTGCTTAACAACCTCAATTGGCGTTGTTCGTCTGTTTAACAACCTCTTTTGCGATTGATCTTGTGCTTATGAACCTCATTTGCACTTGTTCTTGTACTAAGGAACCTCATTTGCCATTGTTGGTGTGCTTAACAACCTCAATTGGCGTTGTTCGTGTGCTTAACAACCTCTTTTGCACTTGATCTTGTGCTTATGAACCTCATTTGAACTTGTTCTGGTGCTCAGCAACCTCGTTTGCCCTTGTTCATGTGCTTAACAACCTCAATTTGCGTTTTTCATGTCCTTAACAACCTCTTTCGCGCTTGATGTTGTGCTTATAAACGTCATTTGCACATGTTCTTGTTCTTAGGAACCTCATTTGCCATTTTTTGCGTGCTTAAGAACCTCAATTAGTGTTGTTCGTGTGCTTAAGAACCTCTTTTGCGCTTGATCAAGCTTATGAACCTCATTTGGACTTGTTCTTGTGCTTAGGAACGTCGTTTTCCCTTGTTCGTGTGATTAACATCCTCAATTTGCACTGTTCATGTGCATAACAACATCTTTTGCGCTTGATCTTGTGCTTATGAATCTCGTTTCCACTTGTTCTTGTGCTTAGGAACCTTATTTGCCCTTGTTTGTGTGCTTAACAACCTCAATTGGCGTTGTTCGTCTGCTTACCAACCTGTTTTGCGCTTGATCTTGTGCTTATGAACGTCATTTGCACTTGTTCTTGTTCTTAGGAACCTCATTTGTCATTTTTGGCGTACTTAACAACCTCAATTGGCATTGTTCGTGCGCTTCAGAACATCTTTTGCACTTGATATTGTGCTTATGAACCTCATTTGGACTTGTTCTTATGCTGAGGAACCTCGTTTGCCCTTGTTCGTGTGCTTAACAACCTCAATTTGCATTGTTCCTGTGCATAACAACATCTTTCGCGCTTGATCTTGTGGTTATGAACCTCATTTGCACTTGTTCTCGTGCTTAGGAACCTCTTTTGCCCTTGTTTGTGTGCTTAACAACCTCAATTGGCGTTGTTCGTGTGCTTAACAACATCTTTTGCGCTTGATCTTGTGCTTATGAACCTCATTACCACTTGTTCTTGAGCTTAGGAACATCATTGGCCCTTGTGTGTGCGCTTAAAGACCTCAATTAATGTTGTTCGTGTGCTTAACAACCTCTTTTGCACTTGACCTTGTGCTTATGAACCTCATTTGCACTTGTTCTTGTATTAAGGAACATCATTTGCTATTGTTTGTGTGATTAGCATCCTCAATTGGCGTTGCTCGTGTGCTTAACAACCTCTTTTGCGCTTGATCTTGTGCTTACGAACCTCATTTGCACTCGTTCTTGTGCTTACCAACCGAGTTTGCCCTTGTTCAAGTGCTTAACAACGTTAATTTGCGTTGTTGATGTACTTAACAACCTCTTTTGCGCTTGATCTTGTGCTTATGAACGTCATTTGCAGTTGTTCTTGTTCTTAGGAGCCTCATTTGCCCTTGTTCATGTGATTAACAACCTCAATTTGCGTTGTTCATGTCCTTAACAACCTCTTTCGCGCTTGATGTTGTGCTTATGAACGACATTTGCACTTTCCCTTGTTCTTAGGAACCTCATTTGCTATTTTTTGCGTGCTTAAGAACCTCAATTGGTGTTGTTCGTGTGCTTAAGAACCTCTTTTGCGCTTGATCTTGTGCTTATGAACCTCATTTGGACCTCTTCTTGCGCTTAGGAACCTCGTTTTCCCTTGTTCGTGTGATTAACAACCTCAATTTGCACTGTTCATGTGCATAACAACATCTTTTGCGCTTGATCTTATGCTTATGAACCTCATTTGCACTTGTTCTTGTGCTTAGGAGCCTTATTTGCCCTTGTTTGTGTGCTTAGCAACCTCAATTGGCGTTGTTCGTCTGCTTACCAACCTGTTTTGCGCTTGATCTTGTACTTATGAACGTCATTTGCACTTGTTCTTGTTCTTAGGAACCCCATTAGCACTTGTTTGTGTGCTTAACAACCTCAATTGGCGTGGTTCGTCTGCTTAACAACCTCTTCTGCGCTTGATCTTGTGCTTATGAACGTCATTTGCAATTGTTATTGTCCTTAGGAACCTCTTTTGCCCTTGTTTGTGTGCTTAACAACCTCAATTGTTGTTGTTCGTGTGCTTAACAACATTTTTTTCACTTGATCTTGTGCTTATAAACCACATTTGCACTTGTTCTTGTACTAAGGAACTTCATTTGTCCCTGTTTGTGTGCTTAACAACCTCAATTGGCGTTGTTCGTCTGCTTAACAACCTCTTTTGCAGTTGATCTTGTGCTTATGAACGTCATTTGCAGTTGTTCTTGTTCATAGGAACCTGATTTGCCATTTTTTGCGTGCTTAACAACCTCAATTGGCATTGTTCGTGTCCTTAAGAACCACTTTTGCGCTTGATCTTGTGCTTATGAACCTCACTTGGACTTGTTCTTGTGCTTAGGAACCTCGTTTGCCCTTGTTTGTGTGCGTAAAAACCACAATTGGCTTTGTTCGTGTGCTTAACAACATCTTTTGCGCTTTATCTTGTGGTTATGAACCTCATTTGCACTTGTTCTAGTCCTTAGGAACCTCGTTAGCCCTTGTTTGTGTGCTTAACAACCTCAATTAGCGTTGTTCGTGTGCTTAACAACCTCTTTTGCGCTTGATCTTGTGCTTATGGACCTCATTTGCACTTGTTCTTGTACTGAGGAACCTCATTTGCCCTTGTTTGTGTGCTTAACAACCTCAATTGTTGTTGTTCGTGTATTTAAGAACATCTTTTGCGCTTGATCATGTGCTTATGAACCTCATTTGCACTTGTTCTTGTACTAAGGAACCTCATTTGCCCTTGTTTGTGTGCTTAACAACCTCAATTGTTGTTGTTCGTGTACTTAACAATATCTTTTGCGCTTGATCATGTGTTTATAAACCTCATTTGCACTTGTTCTTATACTAAGAAACCTCATTTGCCATTGTTTGTGTGATTAACAACCTAAATTGGCGTTGTTCGTGTGCTTAACAACCTCTTTTGTGCTTGATCTTGTGCTTATTAACCTCATTCACTTGTTTTTGTGCTTACCAACCTCGTTTGCCCTTGTTCATGTCCTTAACAACCTCAATTTGCGTTGTTGATGTGCTTAACATCCACTTGTGCGCTTGATCTTGTTCTTAGTAACCTCATTTGCAGTTGTTTGTGTGCTTAACAACCTCAATTGGCGTGGTTCGTTGTCTTAACAACCTCTTCTGCGCTTGATCTTGTGCTTATGAACGTCATTTGCAATTGTTCTTGTCCTTAGGAACCTCTTTTGCCCTTGTTTGTGTGCTTAACAACCTCAATTGTTGTTGTTCGTGTGCTTAACAACATTTTTTGCGCTTGATCTTGTGCTTATAAACCTCATTTGCACTTGTTCTTGTACTAAGGAACCTCATTTGCCCCTGTTTGTGTGCTTAACAACCTCAACTGGCGTTGTTCGTCTGCTTAACAACCTCTTTTGCGGTTGATCATGTGCTTATGAACCTCTTTTGCACTTGTTGTTGTGCTTATGAACCTCATTGGCCCTTGTTTGTGTGCTTAACAACCTCAATTAGCGTTGTTTGTGTGCTTAACAACCTCTTTTGCGCTTGATCTTGTGCTTAGGAACCTCATTTGCTCTTGTTCTTGTGCTTAGGAACCTCAATTGGCGTTGTTCATGTGCTGAACAACATCTTTTGCCCTTGATCTTGTGTTTACGAACCTCATTTGCACTTGTTCTTGTGCTTAGGAACATCATTTGCCCTTGTTGGTGTGCTTGACAACCTCAATTGGCGTTTTTCGTGTGCTTAACAACCTCTTTTGCGCTTGATCTTGTGCTGATGAACCTCATTTGCACTTGTTCTTGTGCTTAGGAACCTCGTTTGCCCTTGTTCGTGTGCTTAACAACCTCAATTTGCGCTGTTCATGTGCTTAATAACCTCTTTTGCACTAGATCTTGTGCTTATGAACCTCATTTGCACTTGTTTTTGTGCGTCGCAACCTCATTGGCCCTTGTTTGTGTGCTTAACGACCTCAATTAGCGTTGTTCGTGTGCTTAACAACCTCTTTTGGCTTGATCTTGTGCTTATGAACCTCATTTGCTGTTCTTCTTGTGCTTAGGAACTTCTTTTGCCCTTGTTTGTGTGCTGAACAACCTCAATTGGCGTTGTCCGTGTGCTTAACAACCTCTTTTGCGCTTGATCTTGTGCTGATGAACCTCATTTAAACTTGCTCTTGTTCTTATGAACCTCATTTGCCCTTGTTTGTGTGCTTAACAACCTGAATTGGTGTTGTTTGTATTCTTAACAACGTCTTTTGCCCTTGATCTTGTTCTTATGAACATCATTTGCATCTGTTCTAGTCCTTAGGAACGTCGTTTGCCCTTGTTTGTGTGCTTAAAAACATCAATTGGAGTTGTTCGTATGTTTAACAAACATTTTTGCGCTTGATCTTGTGCTTATGAACGTCATTTACACTTTGTTCTTGTGCTTAGGAACCATATTTGCCCTTGTTTGTGTGCTTAACGACCTCAATTGGCATTGTTTGTCTGCTTACCAATCTCTTTTGCGCTTGATCTTGTGCTTATTAGCGTCATTTACACTTTTTCTTGTGCTTAGGGACCTCCTTTGGACTTGTTTGGGTGCCTAACAACCTCAATTGTTGTTATTCGTGTGCTTAACAAGATCTTTTGCGCTTGATCATGTGCTTATAAACCTCATTTGCACTTGTTATTGTACTAAGCAACCTCTTTTGCCCTTGGTTGTGTGCTGAAGAACCTCAATTGGTATTGCTCGTGTGCTTAACAACATCTTTTGCGCTTGATGTTGTGCTTATGAACCTCATTTGCACTTGTTCTTGTGCTTAGGAACCTCATTGGCCCTTGTTTGTGTGCTTAACAACCTCAATTAACGTTGTTTGTGAGCTTAACAACATCTTTTGCGCTTGATCCTGTGATGATGAACCTCATGTGCACTTGTTCTTGTTCTTAGGAACCTCATTTGCCCTTGTTTGTGTTCTTAACAACCTCAATTTGCGTTGTTCATGTGCTTAACAACCTCTTTTGCGCTTGATCTTATGCATATGAACGTCATTTGCACTTGTTCTTGTTCTTAGGAACCTCATTTGCCATTTTTTGCGTGGTTAACAACCTCAATTGGCATTGTTCGTGTGCTTAAGAACTTGTTTTGCGCTTGATCTTGTGCTTATGAACCTCATTTGGACTTGTTCTTGTACTTAGGAACCTTGTTTGCCCTTGTTCGTGTGGTTAACATCCTCAATTTGGGTTGTTCATGTGCATAACAGCATCTTTTGCGGTTGATCCTGTGGTTATGAACCTCATTTTCATTTGTTCTTTTGCTTAGGAACCTCATTAGCCCTTGTTTATGTGCTTAACAACCTCTTTTGCGCGTAATCTTGTGCTTATGATACTCATTTTCTCTTGTTCTCGTGCTTAGCAACCTCTTTTGCCCTTGTTTGTGTGCTGAAGAACCTCAATTGGCATTGTTCGTGTGCTTAACAACATCTTTTGCGATTGATCTTGTGCTTATGAACCTCATTTGCACTTGTTCTTGTGCTTAGGAACCTCATTTGCCCTTGTTTGTGTGCTTAATAACCTCAATTAACGTTGTTTGTGAGCTTAACAACCTCTTCTGTGCTTGATCTTGTATTTATGAATCTCATTAGCACTTGTTCTTGTACTAAGGAACCTCATTTGCCCTTGTTTGTGTGCTTAACAACCTCAATTGGCGTTGTTCGTGTGCTTAACAACCTCTTTTGCACTTGATCTTGTGATTATGAATCTCATTTGCACTTGTTCTTGTGTTTACCAACCTCGTTTCCCCTTGTTCATGTGCTTAACAACCTCAATTTGCATTGTTCATGTGCTTAACAACATCTTTTGCGCTTGATCTTGTGCTGATGAACCTCATTTGCACTTGTTCTTGTGCTTAGGAATATTATTTGCCCTTGTTTTTGTGCTTAACAACCTCAATTGGCGTTGTTTGTCTGCTTGACAACCTCTTTTGGGCTTGATCTTGTGCTGATGAACCTCATTTGCACTTGTTCTTGTGCTTAGGAACCTCGTTTGCCCTTGTTCGTGTGCTTAAGAACCTCAATTTGCGCTGTTCCTGTGCTTAACAACCTCTTTTGCGCTAGATCTTGTGCTTATGAACCTCATTTGCACTTGTTCTTGTGCTTAGGAACCTCATTGGCCCTTGTTTGTGTGCTTAACAACCTCAATTAGCATTGTTCGTGTTCTTAACAACATCTTTTGCGCTTGATCTTGTCCTTAGAAACCCCATTTGACCTTATTCTTGTACTAAGGAACCTCATTTGCCCTTGTTTCTGTGCTTAACACTTCAATTGGCGTTGTTTGTGTGCTTAAGAACCACTTTTGCGCTTGATCTTGTGCTTATGAACCTCATTTGGATTTGTTCTTGTGCTTAGGAACCTCGTTTGCCCTTCTTCGTGTGCATAACAACCTCAATTTCCATTGTTCATGTGCATAACAACATCTTTTGCGCATGATCCTGTGCAGATGAACCTCATTTAAACTTGTTCTTGTGCTTAGGAACCTCATTTTCCTTTGTTAACGTTGATCTTGTGCTTATGAACCTCATTTGCATCTGTTCTAGTGTTTAGGAACCTCGTTTGCCCTTGTTCGTGTGCATAACAACCTCAATTAACATTGTTCGCGTGCTTAACAACTCTTTTGCGCTTGATCTTGTGCTGATGAACCTCATTTGCACTTGTTTTTGTGCTTAGCAACCTCGTTTGCCCTTGTTCATGTGCTTAACAATCTCAATTTGTGTTGTTCAAGTGCTTAACAACCTCTTTTGCGCGTTATATTGTGCTTATGAATGTCATTTGCACTTGTTTTTGTTCTTAGGAACCTCATTGCCATTTTTTCCGTGCTTAACAACCTCAATTGGCGTTGTTCGTGTGCTTAACAACATCTTTTGCGTTTGAAATTGTGCTTATGAATCTCATTTGCACTTGTTCTTGTTCTAAGCAACCACATTTGCTCTTGTTTGTGTGCTTAACATCCTCAATTGGCGTTGTTCGTGTGCTTAACAACCTCTTTTGCGCTTGATCTTGTGCTTATGAACCTCTTTTGCACTTGTTCTTGTGCTTAGCAACGTTATTTGCCCTTGTTCATGTGCTCAACAAACTCAATTTGCGTTGTTCATGTGCATAACAACATCTTTTGGGCTTGATCTTGTGCTGATGAATCTCATATGCACTTGTTCTTGTACTAAGGGACCTCATTTGCCCTTGTTTGTGTGCTTAACAACCTCAATTGGCGTTGTTCGTGTGCGTAACCACATCTTTTGCACTTGATCTTGTGCTTATGAATCTCATTTGCACTTGTTGTTGTGCTTAGGAACTTCTTTTGCCCTTGTTTGTGCGCTTAACAACCTCAATTGGCGTTGTTCTTGTGCTTAACAACATCTTTTGTGCCTGGTCTTGTGCTTATGAACCTCCTTTGCACTTGTTCTTGTACTAAGGAACCTTATTTACCCTTGTTTGTGTGCTTAACAACCTCAATTGGCGTTCTTCTTGTGCTTAACAACCTCTTTTGCGCTTGATCTTGTGTTGATGAACCTCATTTAAACTTGTTCTTGTTCTTAGGAACCTCATTTTCCTTTGTTTGTGTGCTTAACAACCTGAATTGGTGTTGTTCGTATGCTTAACGACCTCTTTTGCTCTTGATCTTGTGCTTATGAACAACAGTTGCATCTGTTCTAGTGCTTAGGAACCTCGTTTGCTCTTGTTCGTGTGCTTAACAACCTCAATTTGCGTTGTTCATGTGCTTAACAACCACTTTTGCGCTTGATCTTGTGCTTATGAACGTCATTTGCACTTGTCTTAGTGCTTAGGAACCTCATTTGCCCTTGTTTGTGTGCTTCACGACCTCAATTGGCGTTATTCGTCCACTTACCAATCTCTTTTGCGCTTGATCTTGTGCTTATCAGCGTCATTTGCACTTTTTCTTGTGCTTAGGTACCTCTTTTGCCCTTGTTTGTGTGCTTAACAACCTCAATTGTTGTTCTTCGTGTGCTTAACAACATCTTTTGCGCTTGATCATGTGCTTATAAACCTCATTTGCACTTGTTATTGTACTAAGGAACCTCTTTTGCCCTTGTTTGAGTGCTGAAGAATCTCAATTGGTATTGTTCGTGTGCTTAACAACATCTTTTGCGCTTGATGTTGTGCTTATGAACCTGATTTGCACTTGTTCCTGTGCTTAGGAACGTCATTGGCCTTTGTTTGTGTGCTTAACAACCTCAATTAACGTTGTTTGTGAGCTTAACAACCTCTTTTGCGCTTGATCTTGTGCTTATGAACCTCATTTGCACTTGTTCTTGTACTAAGGAACCTAATTTGCCTTTGTTTGTGTGCTTAACAACCTCAATTAACGTTGTTTGTGAGCTTAACAACCTCTTTTGCGCTTGATCTTGTGCTTATGAACGTCATTTGCACTTGTTCTTGTTCTTCGGAACCTCATTTGCCATTTTTTGCGTGGTTAACAACCTCAATTGGGGTTGTTCGTGTGCTTAAGAACCTCTTTTGCGCTTGATCTTGTGCTTATGAACCTCATTTAAACTGTTCTTGTGCTTAGGAACATCGTTTGCCCTTGTTCATGTGCTTGACAACCTCAATTTGCGTTGTTGATGTGCTTAACAACCTCTTGTGCGCTTGATCTTGTGCTTATGAACGTCATTTGCACAAGTTCTTGTTCTCAGGAACCTCATTAATTTGCCCTTGTTTGTGTGCTTGAGACCTCAATTGGCGTTGTTCGTCTGCTTACCAACCTCTTCTGCGCTTGATCTTGTGCTTATGAACGTCATTTGCACTTCTTCTTGTACTTAGGAACCTCTTTTGCCCTTGTTTGTGTGCTTAACAACAGCAATTGTAGTTGTTCGTGTGGTGAACAACATCTTTTGCGCTTGATCTTGTTCTTATAAACCTCATTTGCACTTGTTCTTGTACTAAGGAACCTCATTTGCCCCTGTTTGTTTGCTTAAGCACCTCAATTGGCGTTGTTCGTGTGCTTAACAACCTGTTTTGCTCTTGATCTTGTGCTTATGAACCTCATTTGCACTTGTTCTTGTGCATAGGAACCTCATTTGCCCTTGTTTGTGCGCTAAACAACCTCAATTGGCGTTGTTCATGTGCGTAAGAACCTCTTTTACGCTTGATTTTGTGCTTATGAACCTCATTTGCACTAGTTCTTGTGCTTAGGAACATCATTTGCCCATGTTTGTGTGCTTAACAACCTCAAGTGGCGTTGTTCGTGTGCTTAACAACCTCTTTTGCGCTTGATCTTGTGCTTATGAACCTCTTTTGCAATTGTTCTTGTGCTTAGAAACGTCGTTTGCCCTTGTTCATGTGCTCCACAACCTCAATTTGCGTTGTTCCTGTGCATAACAACATCTTTTGCGCTTGATCTTGTACTTATGAACCTCATTTGCACTTGTTCTTGTGCTTAGGAACTTCATTGGCCCTTGTTCATGTGCTTAACAACCTCAAATAACGTTTTTCGTGTGCTTAACAACTCTTTTGCGCTTGATCTTGTACTAATGAACCTCATTTGCACTTGTTCTTGTACTGAGGGACCTCATTTGCCCCTGTTTGTGTGCTTAACAACCTCAATTGGTGTTGTTCGTGCGCGTAACAACCTCTTTTGCGCTTGATCTTGTGCTTATGAACCTCATTTGCACTTGTTCTTGTGCTTAGCAACTTCGTTTGCCCTTGTCCATGTGCTTAACAACCTCAATTTGCGTTGTTCATGTGCTTAACAACCTCTTTTGCGCTTTATCTTGTGCTTATGAACGTCATTTGCATTTGTTCTTGTTCTTAGGAACCTCATTAATTTGCCCTTGTTTGTGTGCTTGAGAGCCTCAATTGGCGTTGTTCGTCTGCTTACCAACCTCTTCTGCGCTTGATCTTGTGCTTATGAACGTCATTTGCACTTCTTGTTGTACTTGGGAACCTCTTTTGCCCTTGTTTGTGTGCTTAACAACAACAATTCTTGTTGTTTGTGTGCCTAACAACATCTTTTGCGCTTGATCTTGTTCTTATAAACCTCATTTGCACTTGTTCTTGTACTAAGGAACCTCATTTGCCCCTGTTTCTTTGCTTAACCACCTCAATTGGCGTTGTTCATGAATTTAAGAACCTCTTTTGCGCTTGATCTTGTGCTTATCAACCTCATTTGTACTTGTTCTTGTGCATAGGAACCTCATTTGCCCTTGTTTGTGCGCTTAACAACCTCAATTGACGTTGTTCGTGTGCTTAACAACATTTTTGCGCTTGATCTTGTGCTTATGAACATCATTTGCACTTGTTTTTGTTCTAAGGAACCTCATTTGCTCTTGTTTGTGTGCTTAACAATCTCAATTGGCGTTGTTCGTGTGCTTAACAACCTCAATTGGCGTTGTTCGTGTGCTTAACAACATCTTTTGCGCTTGATATCGTGCTTATGAATCTCTTTTGCACTTGTTCTTGTGCTTAGCAACGTCATTTGCCCTTGTTCCTGTGCTCAACAACCTCAATTTGTGTTGTTCATGTGCATAACAACATCTTTTGCTCTTGATCTTGTGCTTATGAACCTGATTTGCACTTGTTCTTGTGCTTAGCAACCTCGTTTGCCCTTGTTCATGTGTTTAACAACCTCAAATAAC
This sequence comes from Carex cristatella, assembly GCA_024447775.1. Classification (NCBI taxonomy): domain Eukaryota; kingdom Viridiplantae; phylum Streptophyta; class Magnoliopsida; order Poales; family Cyperaceae; genus Carex; species Carex cristatella. The sequence continues at coordinate 5,062,846 of JAJHPF010000007.1, forward strand.
GTTTTTCGTGTGCTTAACAACTCTTTTGCGCTTGATCTTGTGCTGATGAACCTCATTTGCACTTGTTCTTGCACTAAGGGACCTCATTTGCCCCTGTTTGTGTGCTTAACAACCTCAATTGGCGTTGTTCGTGTGTGTAACAACCTCTTTTGCGCTTGATCATGTGCTTATGAACCTTATTTACACTTGTTCTTGTGCTTAGCAACCTCGTTTGCCCTTGTTCATGTGCTTAACAACCTCAATTTGTATTGTTCATGTGCTTAACAACCTCTTTTGAGCTTTATCTTGTGCTTATGAACGTCATTTGCACTTGTTCTTGTTCTTAGGAACCTCATTTGCCATTGTTTGCGTGCTTCACAACCTCAATTGTTGTTGTTCGTGTGCTTAACAACATCTTTTGCGCTGGATCTTGTGCTTATGAACCTCATTTGCACTTGTACTTGTACTAAGGAACCTCATTTGTCCATGTTTGTTTGCTTAACCACCTCAATCGGCATTGTTCGTGTGCTTAACAACCTCTTCTGCGCTTGATCTTGTGGTTATGAACCTCATTTGCACTTGTTCTTGTGCTTAGGAATCTCATTGGCCCTTGTTGGTGTGCTTAACGACCTCAATTAGCGTTGTTCGTGTGCTTAACAACCTCTTTTGCGCTTGATCTTGTGCTTATGAACCTCATTTGGACTTGATCTTGCGCTTATGAACCTCATTTGGACTTGTTCTTGCGCTTAGGAACCTCGTTTGCCCGTGTTCGTGTGCTTAACAACCTCAATTTGCGTTGTTCATATGCATAACAACATCTTTTGCGCTTGATCTTGTGGTTATGAACCTCATTTGCACTTGTTCTTGTGCTTAGGAATCTCATTCGCCCTTGTTGGTGTGCTTCACGACCTCAATTAGCGTTGTTCGTGTGCTTAACAACCTCTTTTGCACTTGATCTTGTGCTTATGAACCTCATTTGGACTTGCTCTTGTGCTTAGGAACCTCGTTTGCCCTTGTTCCTGTGCTTAACAACCTCAATTTCCGTTGTTCCTGTGCTTAACAACCTCTTTTGCGCTTGATCTTGTGCTTATGAACATCATTTGTACTTGTTTTCGTTCTTAGCAACCTCATTTGCCATTTTTTTGTGTGCTTAACAACCTCAATTGGCGTTGTTCGTATGTTTAACAACCTCTTTTGCACTTGATCTTGTGCTTATGAACCTCATTTGCACTTGTTCATGTACTAACGAACCTCATTTGCCATTGTTTGTGTGCTTAACAACCTCAATTGGCGTTGTTCCTGTGCTTAACAACCTCTTTTGCGCTTGATCTTGTGCTTATGAACCTCATTTGAACTTGTTCTTCTGTTGAGCAACCTCTTTTGCACTTGTTCTTGTGCTTAGCAACGTCGTTTGCCCTTGTTCATCTGCTCAACAACCTCAATTTGCGTTGTTCATGTGCATAACAACATCTTTTGTGCTTGATCTTGTGCTTATGAACCTCATTTCCACTTGTTCTTGTGCTTAGGAACCTGAGTGTTCCTTGTTTGTGTGCTTAACAACCTCAAATAACGTTGTTCGTGTGCTTAACAACTCTTTTGCGGTTGATGTTGTGCTGATGAACCTCATTTGCACTTGTTCTTGTAGTAAGGGACCTCATTTGCCCATGTTTGTGAGCTTAACAACCTCAATTAGCGTTGTTCGTGTGCGTAACAACCTCTTTTGCGCTTGATCTTGTGCTTACGAACCTCATTTGCACTTGTTCTTTTGCTTAGCAACCTCGTTTGCCCTTGTTCATGTGCTTAACAACCTCTTTTTCGCTTCATCTTGTGCTTATGAACGTCATTTTCACTTGTTCTTGTGCTTAGGAATCTCATTTGCCCCTGTTTCTTTGCTTAACCACCTCAATTGGCGTTGTTCGTAAGCTTAACAACCTCTTTTGCGCTTGATCTTGTGCTTATGAACATCATTTGCACTTGTTCTTGTGCATAGGAACCTCATTTGCCCTTGTTTGTGCGCTTAAGAACCTCAATTGGCGTTGTTCGTGTGCTTGACAACCTCTTTTTCGATTGATCTTGTGCTTATGAACCTCTTTTGCACTTGTTCTTGTGCTTAGCAATGTCGTTTGCCATTGTTCATGTGCTCAACAACCTCAATTTGCGTTGTTGATGTGCATAACAACATCTTTTGCGCTAGATCTTGTGTTTATGAACCTCATTTGCACATGTTCTTGTGCGTAGGAACCTCATTGGGTCTTGTTTTTGTTCTTAACAACCTCAAATAACGTTCTTCGTGTGCTTAACAACTCTTTTGCGCTTGATCTTGTGCTGATGAACCTCATTTGCACTTGTTCTTGTACTAAGGGACCTCATTTGCCCCTGTTTGTGTGCTTAACAATCTCAATTGGCGTTTTTCGTGTGCGTAACAACATCTTTTGCGCTTGATCTTGTGGTTATGAACCTCATTTGCACTTGCTGTTGTTCTTAGGAACCTCGTTTGCTCTTGTTCATGTTCTTAACAACCTCAATTTGAGTTGTTCATGTGCTTAACAACCACTTTTGCACTTTATCTTGTGCTTATGAATGTCATTTGCACTTGTTCTTGTTCTTTGGAACCTCATTTGCCATTTTTTGCGTGCTTAACAAACTCAATTGGCATTGTTCGTGTGCTTAAGATCCTCTTTTACGCTTGATCTTGTGCTTATGAACCTCATTTGGACTTGTAATTGTGCTTTGGAACCTCGTTTGGCCTTGTTCGTGTGCTTAACAACCTCAATTGGCGTTGTTCATGTGCTTAAGAACCTCTTTTGCGCTTGATCTTGTGCTTATGAACCTCATTTGCACTTGTTCTTGTGCTTAGGAACATCATTTGTCCTTGTTTGAGTGCTTAACAACCTCAATTGGCGTTGTTCATGTGCTGAACAACATCTTTTGCGCTTGATCTTGTGCATATCAACCTCATTTGCACTTGTTCTTGTGCTTAGGAACATCATTTGCCCTTGTTTATGTGCTTGACAACCTCAATTGGCGTTGTTCGTCTGTTTAACAACCTCTTTTGCGCTTGATCTTGTGCTGATGAACCTGATTTGCACTTGTTGTTGTTCTTAGCAACCTCGTTTGCCCTTGTTCCTGTGCTTAACAACCTCAATTTGCGTTGTTTATGTGCTTAACAACCTCTTTTGCGCTTGATCTTGTGCTTATGAACGTCATTTGCACTTGTTCTTGTTCATAGGAACCTCATTTGCCATTTTTTGCGTGCTTAACAACCTCAATTGGCATTGTTCGTGTGCTTAAGAACCCCTTTTGCACTTGATCTTGCGCTTATGAACCTCATTTGGACTTGTTTTTGTGCATAGGAACCTCGTTTGCCCGTGTTCGTGTGCTTAACAACCTCAATTTGCGTTGTTCATGTGCATAACAACATCTTTTGCGCTTGATCTTGTGGTTATGAACCTCATTTGCACTTGTTCTTGTGCTTAGGAATCTCAATGGCCCTTGTTGGTGTGCTTAACGACCTCAATTAGCGTGGTTCGTGTGCTTAACAACCTCTTTTGTGCTTGATCTTGTGCTTATGAACCACATTTGGACTTGATCTTGCGCTTATGAACCTCATTTGGACTTGTTCTTGTGCTTAGGAACCTCGTTTGCCCGTGTTCGTGTGCTTAACAACCTCAATTTGCGTTGTTCATGTGCATAACAAAATCTTTTGCGCTTGATCTTGTGGTTATGAACCTCATTTGCACTTGTTCTTGTGCTTAGGAATCTGACTGGCCCTTGTTGGTGTGCTTAACGACCTCAATTAGCGTTGTTCGTGTGCTTAACAACCTCTTTTGCGCTTGATCTTGTGCTTATGAACCTCATTTGGACTTGCTCTTGTGCTTAGGAACCTCGTTTGCCCTTGTTCCTGTGCTTAACAACCTCAATTTGCGTTGTTTCTGTGCTTAACAACCTCTTTTGCGCTTGATCTTGTGCTTATGAACAACATTTGCACTTGTTTTCGTTCTTAGCAACCTCATTTGCCATTTTTTTTGTGTGCTTAACAACCTCAATTGGCGTTGTTCGTATGTTTAACAACCTCTTTTGCACTTGATCTTGTGCTTATGAACCTCATTTGCACTTGTTCATCTACTAACGAACCTCATTTGCCATTGTTTGTGTGCTTAACAACCTCAATTGGCGTTGTTCGTGTGCTTGACAACCTCTTTTGCGCTTGATCTTGTGCTTATGAACCTCATTTCAACTTGTTCTTCTGTTCAGCAACCTCTTTTGCACTTGGTCTTGTGCTTAGCAACGTCGTTTGCCCTTGTTCATGTGCTCAACAACCTCAATTTGCGTTGTTCATGTGCATAACAACATCTTTTGTGCTTGATCTTGTGCTTATGAACCTCATTTGCTCTTGTTCTTGTGCGTAGGAACCTGAGTGTTCTTTGTTTGTGTGCTTAACAACCACAAATAACGTTGTTCGTGTGCTTAACAACTCTTTTGCGCTTGATGTTGTGCTGATGAACCTCATTTGCACTTGTTCTTGTAGTAAGGGACCTCATTTGCCCCTGTTTGTGAGCTTAACCACCTCAATTGGCGTTGTTCGTGTGCGTAACAACCTCTTTTGCGCTTGATCTTGTGCTTACGACCCTCATTTGCACTTGTTCTTGTGCTTAGCAACCTCGTTTGCCCTTGTTCATGTGCTTAACAACCTCTTTTTCGCTTCATCTTGTGCTTATGAACGTCATTTGCACTTGTTCTTGTGCTTAGGCACCTTATTTGCCCCTGTTTCTTTGCTTAACCACCTCAATTGGCGTTGTTCGTGTGCTTAACAACCTCTTTTGCACTTGATCTTGTGCTTATGAACATCATTTGCACTTGTTCTTGTGCATAGGAACCTCATTTGCCCTTGTTTGTGCGCTTAACAACCTCAATTGGCGTTGTTCGTGTGCTTAAGAACATCTTCTGCGCCTGATCTTGTGCTTATGAACCTCATTTGCACTTGTTTTTGTTCTAAGGAACCTCATTTGCTCTTGTTTGTGTGCTTAACAACCTGAATTGGCGTTGTTCGTGTGCTTAACAACATCTTTTGCGCTTGTTCTCGTGCTTATGAATCTCTTTTGCACTTGTTCTGGTGCTTAGCAACGTCATTTGCCCTTGTTCATGTGCTCAACAACGTCAATTTGTGTTGTTCATGTGCATAACAACATCTTTTGCTCTTGATCTTGTGCTTATGAACCTCATTTGCACTTGTTCTTGTGCTAAGGAACCTCATTTGCCCCTGTTTGTTTGCTTAACCACCTCAATTGGCATTGTTCGTGTGCTTAACAACCTCTTCTGCGCTTGATCTTGTGCTTATGAACCTCATTCGCACTTGTTCTTGTGCTTAGGAACCTCATTTGCCCTTATTTGTGCACTTAACAACCTCAATTGGCGTTGTTCGTGTGCTTAAGAACATCTTCTGCGCCTGATCTTGTGCTTATGAACCTCATTTGCACTTGTTTTTTTTCTAAGGAACCTCATTTGCTCTTGTTTGTGTGCTTAACAACCTGAATTGGCGTTGTTCGTCTGCTTAACAACATCTTTTGCGCTTGATCTCGTGCTTATGAATCTCTTTTGCACTTGTTATGGTGCTTAGCAACGTCATTTGCCCTTGTTCCTGTGCTCAACAACGTCAATTTGTGTTGTTCATGTGCATAACAACATCTTTTGCTCTTGATCTTGTGCTTATGAACCTCATTTGCACTTGTTCTTCTGCTAAGGAATCTCATTTGCCCCTGTTTGTTTGCTTAACCACCTCAATTGGCATTGTTCGTGTGCTTAACAACCTCTTCTGCGCTTGATCTTGTGCTTATGAACCTCATTCGCACTTGTTCTTGTGCTTAGGAACCTCATTTGCCCTTGTTTGTGCGCTTAACAACCTCAATTGGCGTTGTTCATGTGCTTAAGAACCTCTTTTGCGCTTGATCTTGTGCTTATGAACCTCATTTACACTTGTTATTGTGCTTAGGAACCTCATTTGCCTTTGTTTGTGTGCTTAACAACCTCAATTGGCGTTGTTCGTGTGCTTAACAACCTCTTTTTCGATTGATCTTGTGCTTATGAACCTCTTTTGCACTTGTTCTTGTGCTTAGCAATGTCGTTTGCCATTGTTCATGTGCTCAACAACCTCAATTTGCGTTGTTCATGTGCATAACAACATCTTTTGCGCTTGATATTGTGCTGAACAACCTCAAATAACGTTGTTCGTGTGCTTAACAACTCTTTTGCGCTTGATATTGTGCTGATGAACCTCATTTGCACTTGTTCTTGTGCATAGGAACCTCATTTGCCCTTGTTTGTGCGCTTAACAACCTCAATTGGCGTTGTTTGTGTGCTTAAGAACATCTTTTGCGGCTGATCTTGTGCTTATGAACCTCATTTGCACTTGTTTTTGTTCTAAGGAACCTCATTTGCTCTTGTTTGTGTGCTTAACAACCTCAATTGGCGTTGTTCGTGTGCTTAACAACATCTTTTGCGCTTGATATCGTGCTTATGAATCTCTTTTGCAGTTGTTCTTGTGCTTAGCAACGTCATTTGCCCTTGTTCATGTGCTCAACAACCTCAATTTGTGTTGTTCATGTGCTCAACAACCTCAATTTGTGTTATTCATGTGCATAACAACATCTTTTGCTCTTGATCTTGTGCTTATGAACCTCATTTGCACTTGTTCTTGTGCTTAGCAACCTCGTTCGCCCTTGTTCATGTGTTTAAGAACCTCAAATAACGTGTTTCGTGTGCTTAACAACTCTTTTGCGCTTGATCTTGTGCTGATGAACCTCATTTGCACTTGTTCTTGTACTAAGGGACCTCATTTGCCCCAATTTGTGTGCTTCACAACCTCAATTGTTGTTGTTCGTGTGCTTAACAACATCTTTTGCGCTGGATCTTGTGCTTATGAACCTCATTCGCGCTTGTTCTTGTACTAAGGAACCTCATTTGCCCCTGTTTCTTTGCTTAACAACCTCAATTGGTATTGTTCGTGTGCTTAACAACCTCTTCTGCGCTTGATCTTGTGCTTATGAACCTCAGTCGCACTTGTTCTTGTGCTTAGGAACCTCATTTGCCCTTCTTTGTGCGCTTAACAACCTCAATTGGCGTTGTTCATGTGCTTAAGAACCTCTTTTGCGCTTGATCTTGTGCTTATGAACCTCATTTACACTTGTTCTTGTTCTTTGGAACCTCATTTGCCATTTTTTGCATGCTTAACAAACTCAATTGGCATTGTTCGTGTGCTTAAGAACCTCTTTTACGCTTGATCTTGTGCTTATGAACCTCATTTGGACTTGTTATTGTGCTTAGGAACATCATTTGCCGTTGTTTGTGTGCTTAACAACCCCAATTGGCGTTGTTCGTGTGCATAACAACATCTTTTGCTCTTGATCTTGTGCTTATGAACCTCATTTGCACTTGTTCTTGTGCTGAGCAACCTAGTTTGCCCTTATTCTTGTGCTTAACAACCTCAAATAACCTTTTTCGTGTGCTTAACAACTCTTTTACGCTTGATCTTGTGCTGATGAACCTCATTTGCACTTGTTCTTGTACTAAGGGACCTCATTTGCCCCTGTTTGTGTGCTTAACAACCTCAATTGGCGTTGTTCGTGTGCGTAACAACCTCTTTTGCGCTTGATCTTGTGCTTATGTACCTCATTTGCACTTGTTCTTGTGCTTAGCAACCTCGTTTGCCCTTGTTCATGTGCTTAACAACCTCAATTTGCGTTGTTCATGTGCTTAACAACCTCTTTTGCGCTTTATCTTGTGCTTATGAACGTCATTTGCACTTGTTCTTGTGCTTAGGAACCACATTTGCCATTGTTGGCGTGCTTAACAACCTCAATTGTTGTTGTTCGTGTGCTTAACAACAACTTTTGCACTGGATCTTGTTGTTATAAACCTCATTTGCACTTGTTCTTGTACTAACGAACCTCATTTGCCCCTGTTTGTTTGCTTAACCACCTCAATTGGCATTGTTCGTGTGCTTAACAACCTCTTTTGCGCTTGATCTTGTGCTTATGAAACTCATTTGCACTTGTTCTTGTGCTTAGGAAGCTCATTTGCCCTTGTTTGTGGGCTTAACAACCTCAATTGGCGTTGTTCCTGTGCTTAAGAACCTCTTTTGCGCTTGATCTTGTGCTTATGAACCTCATTTACACTTGTTCTTGTGCTTAGGAACCTCATTTGCCTTTGTTTGTGTGCTTAACAACTTCAATTGGCGTTGTTCGCGTGCTTAACAACTCTTTTGCGCTTGATCTTGTGCTGATGAACCTCATTTGCACTTTTTTTTGTGCTTAGCAACCTCTTTTGTCCTTGTTCATGTGCTTAACAATCTCAATTTGTGCTGTTCAAGTGCTTAACAACCTCTTTTGCGCGTTATATTGTGCTTATGAATGTCATTTGCACTTGTTCTTGTTCTTAGGAACCTCATTGCCATTTTTTCCGTGCTTAACGACCTCAATTGGCGTTGTTCGTGTGCTTAACAACATCTTTTGCGTTTGAAATTGTGCTTATGAATCTCATTTGCACTTGTTCTTGTTCTAAGGAACCTTTGCTCTTGTTTGTGTGCTTAACAACCTCAATTGGCGTTGTTCGTGTGCTTAACAACGTCTTTTTCGCTTTATCTTGTGCTTATGAATGTCATTTGCACTTGTTCTTGTGCTTAGGAACCTCATTTGCCCCTGTTTCGTTGCTTAACCACCTCAATTGGCTTTGTTCGTGTGCTTAACAATCTCTTTTGCGCTTGATCTTGTGCTTATGAACCTCATTTGCACTTGTTCTTGTGCATAGGAACCTCATTTGCCCTTATTTGTGAGCTTAACAACCTCAATTGGCGTTGTTCGTGTGCTTAAGAACATCTTCGCGCCCCGATCTTGTGCTTATGAACCTCATTTGCACTTGTTTTTGTTCTAAGGAACCTCATTTGCTCTTGTTTGTGTGCTTAACAACCTGAATTGGCGTTGTTCGTGTGCTTAACAACATCTTTTGCGCTTGATCTCGTGCTTATGAATCTCTTTTGCACTTGTTCTTGTGCTTAGGAATCTCATTGGCCCTTGTTGGTGTGCTTAACGACCTCAATTAGCGTTGTTCGTGTGCTTAACAACCTCTTTTGCGCTTGATGTTGTGCTTATGAACGTCATTTGCACTTGTTCTTGTGCTTAGGAACCACATTTGCCATTGTTGGCGTGCTTAACAACCTCAATTGTTGTTGTTCGTGTGCTTAACAACATCTTTTGCACTGGATCTTGTTGTTATAAACCTCATTTGCACTTGTTCTTGTACTAACGAACCTCATTTGCCCCTGTTTGTTTGCTTAACCACCTCAATTGGCATTGTTCGTGTGCTTAACAACCTCTTTTGCGCTTGATCTTGTGCTTATGAAACTCATTTGCACTTGTTCTTGTGCTTAGGAAGCTCATTTGCCCTTGTTTGTGGGCTTAACAACGTCAATTGGCGTTGCTCCTGTGCTTAAGAACCTCTTTTGCGCTTGATCTTGTGCTTATGAACCTCATTTACACTTGTTCTTGTGCTTAGGAACCTCATTTGCCTTTGTTTGTGTGCTTAACAACTTCAATTGGCGTTGTTCGCGTGCTTAACAACTCTTTTGCGCTTGATCTTGTGCTGATGAACCTCATTTGCACTTTTTTTTTGTGCTTAGCAACCTCGTTTGTCCTTGTTCATGTGCTTAACAATCTCAATTTCTGTTGTTCAAGTGCTTAACAACCTCTTTTGTGCGTTATATTGTGCTTATGAATGTCATTTGCACTTGTTCTTGTTCTTAGGAACCTCATTGCCATTTTTTCCGTGCTTAACGACCTTAATTTGCGTTGTTCGTGTGCTTAACAACATCTTTTGCGTTTGAAATTGTGCTTATGAATCTCATTTGCACTTGTTCTTGTTCTAAGGAACCTTATTTGCTCTTGTTTGTGTGCTTAACAACCTCAATTGGCGTTGTTCGTGTGCTTAACAACCTCTTTTTCGCTTTATCTTGTGCTTATGAATGTCATTTGCACTTGTTCTTGTGCTTAGGAATCTCATTTGCCCCTGTTTCTTTGCTTAACCACCTCAATTGGCATTGTTCGTGTGCTTAACAACCTCTTTTGCGCTTGATCTTGTGCTTATGAACCTCATTTGCACTTGTTCTTGTGCATAGGAACCTCATTTGCCCTTATTTGTGAGCTTAACAACCTCAATTGGCGTTGTTCGTGTGCTTAAGAACATCTTCTGCGCCTGATCTTGTGCTTATGAACCTCATTTGCACTTGTTTTTGTTCTAAGGAACCTCATTTGCTCTTGTTTGTGTGCTTAACAACCTGAATTGGCGTTGTTCGTGTGCTTAACAACATCTTTTGCGCTTGATCTCGTGCTTATGAATCTCTTTTGCACTTGTTCTTGTGCTTAGCAACGTCATTTGCCCTTGTTCATGTGCTCAAGAACCTCAATTTGTGTTGTTCATGTGCATAAAAACATCTTTTGCTCTTGATCTTGTGCTTATGAACCTCATTTTCACTTGTTCTTGTACTTAGCAACCTCGTTTGCCCGTGTTCATGTGCTTAACAACCTCAAATAACGTTTTTCGATTGCTTAACAACTCTTTTGCGCTTGATCTTGTGCTGATGAACCTCATTTGTACTTGTTCTTGTACTAAGGGACCTCATTTACCCCTGTTTGTGTGCTTAACAACCTCAATTGGCATTGTTCGTGTGCTTAACAACCTCTTTTGCGCTTGATCTTGTGCTTATGAACCTCATTCGCACTTGTTCTTGTGCTGAGGAACCACATTTGCCCTTGTTTGTGCGCTTAACAACCTCAATTGGCGTTGTTCATGTGCTTAAGAACCTCTTTTGAGCTTGATCTTGTGCTTATGAATCTCATTTACACTTGTTATTGTGCATGGGAACCTCATTTGCCTTTGTTTGTGTGCTTAACATCCTCAATTGGCGTTGTTCGTGTGCTTAACAACCTCTTTTTCGATTGATCTTGTGCTTATGAACCTCTTTTGCACTTGTTCTTGTGCTTAGCAATGTCGTTTGCCATTGTTTATGTGCTCAACAACCTCAATTTGCTTTGTTCATGTGCATAACAACATCTTTTGCGCTTGATCTTGTGCTTATGAACCTCATTTGCACTTGTTCTTGCGCGTAGGAACCTCATTGGCTCTTGTTTTTGTGCTTAACAACCTCAAATAACGTTGTTCGTGTGCTTAACAACTCTTTTGCGCTTGATCTTGTGCTGATGAACCTCATTTGCACTTGTTCTTGTACTAAGGGACCTCATTTGCCCCTGTTTGTGTGCTTAACAACCTCAATTGGCGTTTTTCGTGTGCGTAACAACATCTTTTGCGCTTGATCTTGTGGTTATGAACCTCATTTGCACTTGCTGTTGTTCTTAGGAACCTCGTTTGCTCTTGTTCATGTGCTTAACAACCTCAATTTGAGTTGTTCATGTGCTTAACAACCACTTTTGCACTTTATCTTCTGCTTATGAACGTCATTTGCACTTGTTCTTGTTCTTTGGAACCTCATTTGCCATTTTTTGCGTGCTTAACAAACTTAATTGGCATTGTTCGTGTGCTTAAGATCCTCTTTTACGCTTGATCTTGTGCTTATGAACCTCATTTGGACTTGTTATTGTGCTTTGGAACCTCGTTTGGCCTTGTTCGTGTGCTTAACAACCTCAATTGACGTTGTTTATGTGCTTAAGAACCTCTTTTGCGCTTGATCTTGTGCTTATGAACCTCATTTGCACTTGTTCTTGTGCTTAGGAACATCATTTGCCCTTGTTTGAGTGCTTAACAACCTCAATTGGCGTTGTTCATGTGCTGAACAACATCTTTTGCGCTTGATCTTGTGCATATCAACCTCATTTGCACTTGTTCTTGTGCTTAGGAACGTCATTTGCCCTTGTTTATGTGCTTAACAACCTCAATTGGCGTTGTTCGTCTGTTTAACAACCTCTTTTGCGCTTGATCTTGTGCTGAAGAACCTGATTTGCACTTGTTGTTGTTCTTAGCAACCTCGTTTGCCCTTGTTCCTGTGCTTAACAACCTCAATTTGCGTTGTTTATGTACTTAACAACCTATTTTGCGCTTGATCTTGTGCTTATGAACGTGATTTGCACTTGTTATTGTGCTTAGGAACCTCATTTGCCATTTTTTGCGTGCTTAACAACCTCAATTTGCATTGTTCGTGTGCTTAAGAACCTCTTTTGCACTTGATCTTGCGCTTATGAACCTCATTTGGACTTGTTCTTGTGCTTAGGAACCTCGTTTGCCCGTGTTCGTGTGCTTAACAACTTCAATTTGCGTTGTTCATGTGCATAACAACATCTTTTGCGCTTGATCTTGTGGTTATGAACCTCATTCGCACTTGTTCTTGTGCTTAGGAATCTCATTGGCCCTTGTTGGTGTGCTTAACGACCTCAATTAGCGTTGTTCGTGTGCTTAACAAACTCTTTTGCGCTTGATCTTGTGCTTATGAACCTCATTTGGACTTGCTCTTGTGCGTAGGAACCTCGTTTGCCCTTGTTCCTGTGCTTAACAACCTCAATTTGCGTTAATCCTATGCTTAACAACCTCTTTTGCGCTTGATCTTGTGCTTATGAACCTCATTTGCACTTGTTCTTGTGCTTAGGAACTTCATTTGCCCTTGTTTGTGTTCTTAACAACCTGAATTGGCCTTGTTCCTGTGCTTAACAACATCTTTTGCGCTTGATCTTGTGCATATCAAGCTCATTTGCACTTGTTCTTGTGCTTAGGAACATTATTTTCCCTTGTGTGTGTGCTTAACAACCTCAATTGGCGTTGTTCGTGTGCTTAACAACCTCTTTTGCGCTTGATCTTGTGCTTATGAACCTCATTTGAACTTGTTCTTCTGTTCAGCAACCTCGTTTGCCCTTGTTCATGTGCTTAACAACCTCAATTTGCGTTGTTCATGTCCTTAACAACCTCTTTCGCGCTTGATGTTGTGCTTATGAACGTCATTTGCACTTACTCTTGTTCTTAGGAACCTCATTTGCCATTTTTTGCGTGCTTATGAACCTCAATTGGTGTTGTTCGTGTGCTTAAGAACCTCTTTTGCGCTTGATCTTGTGCTTATGAACCTCATTTGGACCTGTTCTTGTGCTTTGGAACCTCGTTTTCCCTTGTTCGTGTGATTAACAACCTCAATTTGCACTGTTCATGTGCATAATAACATCTTTTGCGCTTGATCTTATGCTTATGAACCTCATTTGCACTTGTTCTTGTGCTTAGGAGTCTTATTTGCCCTTGTTTGTGTGCTTAGCAACCTCAATTGGCGTTGTCCGTCTGCTTACCAACCTGTTTTGCGCTTGATCTTGTACTTATGAACCTCATTAGCACTTGTTCTTGTACTAAGGGACCTCATTTGCCCCTGTTTGTGTGCTTCACAACCTCAATTGTTGTTGTTCGTGTGCTTAACAACATCTTTTGCGCTGGATCTTGTGCTTATGAACCTCATTCGCGCTTGTTCTTGTACTAAGGAACCTCATTTGCCCCTGTTTCTTTGCTTAACAACCTCAATTGGTATTGTTCGTGTGCTTAACAACCTCTTCTGCGCTTGATCTTGTGCTTATGAACCTCAGTCGCACTTGTTCTTGTGCTTAGGAACCTCATTTGCCCTTCTTTGTGCGCTTAACAACCTCAATTGGCGTTGTTCATGTGCTTAAGAACCTCTTTTGCGCTTGATCTTGTGCTTATGAACCTCATTTACACTTGTTCTTGTTCTTTGGAACCTCATTTGCCATTTTTTGCATGCTTAACAAACTCAATTGGCATTGTTCGTGTGCTTAAGAACCTCTTTTACGCTTGATCTTGTGCTTATGAACCTCATTTGGACTTGTTATTGTGCTTAGGAACATCATTTGCCGTTGTTTGTGTGCTTAACAACCCCAATTGGCGTTGTTCGTGTGCATAACAACATCTTTTGCTCTTGATCTTGTGCTTATGAACCTCATTTGCACTTGTTCTTGTGCTGAGCAACCTAGTTTGCCCTTATTCTTGTGCTTAACAACCTCAAATAACCTTTTTCGTGTGCTTAACAACTCTTTTACGCTTGATCTTGTGCTGATGAACCTCATTTGCACTTGTTCTTGTACTAAGGGACCTCATTTGCCCCTGTTTGTGTGCTTAACAACCTCAATTGGCGTTGTTCGTGTGCGTAACAACCTCTTTTGCGCTTGATCTTGTGCTTATGTACCTCATTTGCACTTGTTCTTGTGCCTAGCAACCTCGTTTGCCCTTGTTCATGTGCTTAACAACCTCAATTTGCGTTGTTCATGTGCTTAACAACCTCTTTTGCGCTTTATCTTGTGCTTATGAACGTCATTTGCACTTGTTCTTGTGCTTAGGAACCACATTTGCCATTGTTGGCGTGCTTAACAACCTCAATTGTTGTTGTTCGTGTGCTTAACAACATCTTTTGCACTGGATCTTGTTGTTATAAACCTCATTTGCACTTGTTCTTGTACTAACGAACCTCATTTGCCCCTGTTTGTTTGCTTAACCACCTCAATTGGCATTGTTCGTGTGCTTAACAACCTCTTTTGCGCTTGATCTTGTGCTTATGAAACTCATTTGCACTTGTTCTTGTGCTTAGGAAGCTCATTTGCCCTTGTTTGTGGGCTTAACAACCTCAATTGGCGTTGTTCCTGTGCTTAAGAACCTCTTTTGCGCTTGATCTTGTGCTTATGAACCTCATTTACACTTGTTCTTGTGCTTAGGAACCTCATTTGCCTTTGTTTGTGTGCTTAACAACTTCAATTGGCGTTGTTCGCGTGCTTAACAACTCTTTTGCGCTTGATCTTGTGCTGATGAACCTCATTTGCACTTTTTTTTGTGCTTAGCAACCTCTTTTGTCCTTGTTCATGTGCTTAACAATCTCAATTTGTGCTGTTCAAGTGCTTAACAACCTCTTTTGCGCGTTATATTGTGCTTATGAATGTCATTTGCACTTGTTCTTGTTCTTAGGAACCTCATTGCCATTTTTTCCGTGCTTAACGACCTCAATTGGCGTTGTTCGTGTGCTTAACAACATCTTTTGCGTTTGAAATTGTGCTTATGAATCTCATTTGCACTTGTTCTTGTTCTAAGGAACCTTTGCTCTTGTTTGTGTGCTTAACAACCTCAATTGGCGTTGTTCGTGTGCTTAACAACGTCTTTTTCGCTTTATCTTGTGCTTATGAATGTCATTTGCACTTGTTCTTGTGCTTAGGAACCTCATTTGCCCCTGTTTCGTTGCTTAACCACCTCAATTGGCTTTGTTCGTGTGCTTAACAATCTCTTTTGCGCTTGATCTTGTGCTTATGAACCTCATTTGCACTTGTTCTTGTGCATAGGAACCTCATTTGCCCTTATTTGTGAGCTTAACAACCTCAATTGGCGTTGTTCGTGTGCTTAAGAACATCTTCTGCGCCTGATCTTGTGCTTATGAACCTCATTTGCACTTGTTTTTGTTCTAAGGAACCTCATTTGCTCTTGTTTGTGTGCTTAACAACCTGAATTGGCGTTGTTCGTGTGCTTAACAACATCTTTTGCGCTTGATCTCGTGCTTATGAATCTCTTTTGCACTTGTTCTTGTGCTTAGGAATCTCATTGGCCCTTGTTGGTGTGCTTAACGACCTCAATTAGCGTTGTTCGTGTGCTTAACAACCTCTTTTGCGCTTGATGTTGTGCTTATGAACGTCATTTGCACTTGTTCTTGTGCTTAGGAACCACATTTGCCATTGTTGGCGTGCTTAACAACCTCAATTGTTGTTGTTCGTGTGCTTAACAACATCTTTTGCACTGGATCTTGTTGTTATAAACCTCATTTGCACTTGTTCTTGTACTAACGAACCTCATTTGCCCCTGTTTGTTTGCTTAACCACCTCAATTGGCATTGTTCGTGTGCTTAACAACCTCTTTTGCGCTTGATCTTGTGCTTATGAAACTCATTTGCACTTGTTCTTGTGCTTAGGAAGCTCATTTGCCCTTGTTTGTGGGCTTAACAACCTCAATTGGCGTTGGTCCTGTGCTTAAGAACCTCTTTTGCGCTTGATCTTGTGCTTATGAACCTCATTTACACTTGTTCTTGTGCTTAGGAACCTCATTTGCCTTTGTTTGTGTGCTTAACAACTTCAATTGGCGTTGTTCGCGTGCTTAACAACTCTTTTGCGCTTGATCTTGTGCTGATGAACCTCATTTGCACTTTTTTTTTGTGCTTAGCAACCTCTTTTGTCCTTGTTCATGTGCTTAACAATCTCAATTTGTGCTTTGTTCAAGTGCTTAACAACCTCTTTTGCGCGTTATATTGTGCTTATGAATGTCATTTGCACTTGTTCTTGTTCTTAGGAACCTCATTGCCATTTTTTCCGTGCTTAACGACCTCAATTGGCGTTGTTCGTGTGCTTAACAACATCTTTTGCGTTTGAAATTGTGCTTATGAATCTCATTTGCACTTGTTCTTGTTCTAAGGAACCTTTGCTCTTGTTTGTGTGCTTAACAACCTCAATTGGCGTTGTTCGTGTGCTTAACAACGTCTTTTTCGCTTTATCTTGTGCTTATGAATGTCATTTGCACTTGTTCTTGTGCTTAGGAACCTCATTTGCCCTGTTTCGTTGCTTAACCACCTCAATTGGCTTTGTTCGTGTGCTTAACAATCTCTTTTGCGCTTGATCTTGTGCTTATGAACCTCATTTGCACTTGTTCTTGTGCATAGGAACCTCATTTGCCCTTATTTGTGAGCTTAACAACCTCAATTGGCGTTGTTCGTGTGCTTAAGAACATCTTCTCGCGCCCGATCTTGTGCTTATGAACCTCATTTGCACTTGTTTTTGTTCTAAGGAACCTCATTTGCTCTTGTTTGTGTGCTTAACAACCCGAATTGGCGTTGTTCGTGTGCTTAACAACATCTTTTGCGCTTGATCTCGTGCTTATGAATCTCTTTTGCACTTGTTCTTGTGCTTAGGAATCTCATTGGCCCTTGTTGGTGTGCTTAACGACCTCAATTAGCGTTGTTCGTGTGCTTAACAACCTCTTTTGCGCTTGATGTTGTGCTTATGAACGTCATTTGCACTTGTTCTTGTGCTTAGGAACCACATTTGCCATTGTTGGCGTGCTTAACAACCTCAATTGTTGTTGTTCGTGTGCTTAACAACATCTTTTGCACTGGATCTTGTTGTTATAAACCTCATTTGCACTTGTTCTTGTACTAACGAACCTCATTTGCCCCTGTTTGTTTGCTTAACCACCTCAATTGGCATTGTTCGTGTGCTTAACAACCTCTTTTGCGCTTGATCTTGTGCTTATGAAACTCATTTGCACTTGTTCTTGTGCTTAGGAAGCTCATTTGCCCTTGTTTGTGGGCTTAACAACGTCAATTGGCGTTGCTCCTGTGCTTAAGAACCTCTTTTGCGCTTGATCTTGTGCTTATGAACCTCATTTACACTTGTTCTTGTGCTTAGGAACCTCATTTGCCTTTGTTTGTGTGCTTAACAACTTCAATTGGCGTTGTTCGCGTGCTTAACAACTCTTTTGCGCTTGATCTTGTGCTGATGAACCTCATTTGCACTTTTTTTTTGTGCTTAGCAACCTCGTTTGTCCTTGTTCATGTGCTTAACAATCTCAATTTCTGTTGTTCAAGTGCTTAACAACCTCTTTTGTGCGTTATATTGTGCTTATGAATGTCATTTGCACTTGTTCTTGTTCTTAGGAACCTCATTGCCATTTTTTCCGTGCTTAACGACCTTAATTTGCGTTGTTCGTGTGCTTAACAACATCTTTTGCGTTTGAAATTGTGCTTATGAATCTCATTTGCACTTGTTCTTGTTCTAAGGAACCTTATTTGCTCTTGTTTGTGTGCTTAACAACCTCAATTGGCGTTGTTCGTGTGCTTAACAACCTCTTTTTCGCTTTATCTTGTGCTTATGAATGTCATTTGCACTTGTTCTTGTGCTTAGGAATCTCATTTGCCCTTTGTTTCTTTGCTTAACCACCTCAATTGGCATTGTTCGTGTGCTTAACAACCTCTTTTGCGCTTGATCTTGTGCTTATGAACCTCATTTGCACTTGTTCTTGTGCATAGGAACCTCATTTGCCCTTATTTGTGAGCTTAACAACCTCAATTGGCGTTGTTCGTGTGCTTAAGAACATCTTACGCGCCCGATCTTGTGCTTATGAACCTCATTTGCACTTGTTTTTGTTCTAAGGAACCTCATTTGCTCTTGTTTGTGTGCTTAACAACCCGAATTGGCGTTGTTCGTCCGCTTAACAACATCTTTTGCGCTTGATCTCGTGCTTATGAATCTCTTTTGCACTTGTTCTTGTGCTTAGCAACGTCATTTGCCCTTGTTCATGTGCTCAAGAACCTCAATTTGTGTTGTTCATGTGCATAACAACATCTTTTGCTCTTGATCTTGTGCTTATGAACCTCATTTTCACTTGTTCTTGTACTTAGCAACCTCGTTTGCCCGTGTTCATGTGCTTAACAACCTCAAATAACGTTTTTCGATTGCTTAACAACTCTTTTGCGCTTGATCTTGTGCTGATGAACCTCATTTGTACTTGTTCTTGTACTAAGGGACCTCATTTACCCTCGTTTGTGTGCTTAACAACCTCAATTGGCATTGTTCGTGTGCTTAACAACCTCTTTTGCGCTTGATCTTGTGCTTATGAACCTCATTCGCACTTGTTCTTGTGCTGAGGAACCACATTTGCCCTTGTTTGTGCGCTTAACAACCTCAATTGGCGTTGTTCATGTGCTTAAGAACCTCTTTTGAGCTTGATCTTGTGCTTATGAATCTCATTTACACTTGTTATTGTGCATGGGAACCTCATTTGCCTTTGTTTGTGTGCTTAACATCCTCAATTGGCGTTGTTCGTGTGCTTAACAACCTCTTTTTCGATTGATCTTGTGCTTATGAACCTCTTTTGCACTTGTTCTTGTGCTTAGCAATGTCGTTTGCCATTGTTCATGTGCTCAACAACCTCAATTTGCTTTGTTCATGTGCATAACAACATCTTTTGCGCTTGATCTTGTGCTTATGAACCTCATTTGCACTTGTTCTTGTGCGTAGGAACCTCATTGGCTCTTGTTTTTGTGCTTAACAACCTCAAATAACGTTGTTCGTGTGCTTAACAACTCTTTTGCGCTTGATCTTGTGCTGATGAACCTCATTTGCACTTGTTCTTGTACTAAGGGACCTCATTTGCCCCTGTTTGTGTGCTTAACAACCTCAATTGGCGTTTTTCGTGTGCGTAACAACATCTTTTGCGCTTGATCTTGTGGTTATGAACCTCATTTGCACTTGCTGTTGTTCTTAGGAACCTCGTTTGCTCTTGTTCATGTGCTTAACAACCTCAATTTGAGTTGTTCATGTGCTTAACAACCACTTTTGCACTTTATCTTCTGCTTATGAACGTCATTTGCACTTGTTCTTGTTCTTTGGAACCTCATTTGCCATTTTTTGCGTGCTTAACAAACTCAATTGGCATTGTTCGTGTGCTTAAGATCCTCTTTTACGCTTGATCTTGTGCTTATGAACCTCATTTGGACTTGTTATTGTGCTTTGGAACCTCGTTTGGCCTTGTTCGTGTGCTTAACAACCTCAATTGACGTTGTTTATGTGCTTAAGAACCTCTTTTGCGCTTGATCTTGTGCTTATGAACCTCATTTGCACTTGTTCTTGTGCTTAGGAACATCATTTGCCCTTGTTTGAGTGCTTAACAACCTCAATTGGCGTTGTTCATGTGCTGAACAACATCTTTTGCGCTTGATCTTGTGCATATCAACCTCATTTGCACTTGTTCTTGTGCTTAGGAACATCATTTGCCCTTGTTTATGTGCTTAACAACCTCAATTGGCGTTGTTCGTCTGTTTAACAACCTCTTTTGCGCTTGATCTTGTGCTGATGAACCTGATTTGCACTTGTTGTTGTTCTTAGCAACCTCGTTTGCCCTTGTTGCTGTGCTTAACAACCTCAATTTGCGTTGTTTATGTACTTAACAACCTATTTTGCGCTTGATCTTGTGCTTATGAACGTGATTTGCACTTGTTATTGTGCTTAGGAACCTCATTTGCCATTTTTTGCGTGCTTAACAACCTCAATTTGCATTGTTCGTGTGCTTAAGAACCTCTTTTGCACTTGATCTTGCGCTTATGAACCTCATTTGGACTTGTTCTTGTGCTTAGGAACCTCGTTTGCCCGTGTTCGTGTGCTTAACAACTTCAATTTGCGTTGTTCATGTGCATAACAACATCTTTTGCGCTTGATCTTGTGGTTATGAACCTCATTCGCACTTGTTCTTGTGCTTAGGAATCTCATTGGCCCTTGTTGGTGTGCTTAACGACCTCAATTAGCGTTGTTCGTGTGCTTAACAAACTCTTTTGCGCTTGATCTTGTGCTTATGAACCTCATTTGGACTTGCTCTTGTGCGTAGGAACCTCGTTTGCCCTTGTTCCTGTGCTTAACAACCTCAATTTGCGTTAATCCTATGCTTAACAACCTCTTTTGCGCTTGATCTTGTGCTTATGAACCTCATTTGCACTTGTTCTTGTGCTTAGGAACTTCATTTGCCCTTGTTTGTGTTCTTAACAACCTGAATTGGCCTTGTTCCTGTGCTTAACAACATCTTTTGCGCTTGATCTTGTGCATATCAAGCTCATTTGCACTTGTTCTTGTGCTTAGGAACATTATTTTCCCTTGTGTGTGTGCTTAACAACCTCAATTGGCGTTGTTCGTGTGCTTAACAACCTCTTTTGCGCTTGATCTTGTGCTTATGAACCTCATTTGAACTTGTTCTTCTGTTCAGCAACCTCGTTTGCCCTTGTTCATGTGCTTAACAACCTCAATTTGCGTTGTTCATGTCCTTAACAACCTCTTTCGCGCTTGATGTTGTGCTTATGAACGTCATTTGCACTTACTCTTGTTCTTAGGAACCTCATTTGCCATTTTTTGCGTGCTTATGAACCTCAATTGGTGTTGTTCGTGTGCTTAAGAACCTCTTTTGCGCTTGATCTTGTGCTTATGAACCTCATTTGGACCTGTTCTTGTGCTTTGGAACCTCGTTTTCCCTTGTTCGTGTGATTAACAACCTCAATTTGCACTGTTCATGTGCATAATAACATCTTTTGCGCTTGATCTTATGCTTATGAACCTCATTTGCACTTGTTCTTGTGCTTAGGAGTCTTATTTGCCCTTGTTTGTGTGCTTAGCAACCTCAATTGGCGTTGTCCGTCTGCTTACCAACCTGTTTTGCGCTTGATCTTGTACTTATGAACGTCATTTGCACTTGTTCTTGTTCTTAGGAACCTCATTAGCACTTGTTTGTGTGCTTAACAACCTCAATTGGCGTGGTTCGTCTGCTTAACAACCTCTTCTGCGCTTGATCTTGTGCTTATGAACGTCATTTGCAATTGTTATTGTCTTTAGGAACCTCTTTTGCCCTTGTTTGTGTGCTTAACAACCTCAATTGTTGTTGTTCGTGTGCTTAACAACATTTTTTGCACTTGATCTTGTGCTTATAAACCACATTAGCACTTGTTCTTGTACTAAGGAACTTCATTTGTCCCTGTTTGTGTGCTTAACAACCTCAATTGGCGTTGTTCGTCTGCTTAACAACCTCTTTTGCAGTTGATCTTGTGCTTATGAACGTCATTTGCAGTTGTTCTTGTTCATAGGAACCTCATTTGCCATTTTTAGCGTGCTTAACAACCTCAATTGGCATTGTTCGTGTGCTTAAGAACCACTTTTGCGCTTGATCTTGTGCTTATGAACCTCATTTGGACTTGTTCTTGTGCTTAGGAACCTCGTTTGCCCTTGTTTGTGTGCGTAAAAACCACAATTGGCGTTGTTCGTGTGCTTAACAATATCTTTTGCGCTTGATCTTGTGGTTATGAAGCTCATTTGCACTTGTTCTTGCGCTTAGGAATCTCATTTGCCCTTGTTTGTGTGCTTAACAACCTCAATTAACGTTGTTCGTGAGCTTAACAACCTCTTCTGCGCTTTATCTTGTGCTTATGAATCTCATTAGCACTTGTTCTTGTACTAAGGAACCTCATTTGCCCTTATTTGTGTGCTTAACAACCTCAATTGGCGTTGTTCGTGTGCTTAACAATCTCTTTTGCACTTGATCTTGTGATTATGAATCTCATTTGCACTTGTTCTTGTGTTTACCAACCTCGTTTGCCCTTGTTCATGTGCTTAACAACCTCAATTTGCGTTGTTCATGTGCTTAACAACATCTTTTGCGCTTGATCTTGTGCTGATGAACCTCATTTGCACTTGTTCTTGTGCTTAGGAACATTATTTGCCCATGTTTGTGTGCTTAACAACCTCAATTGGCGTTGTTCGTCTGCTTAACAACCTCTTTTGCGCTTGATCTTGTGCTTATGAACCTCATTTGCACTTGTTCTTGTGCTTATGAACCTCATTTGCCATTGTTTGGGTGCTTAACAACCTCGATTAGCGTTGTTCATGTGCTTTACAACATCTTTTGCGCTTGATCTTGTGCTGATGAACCTCATTTGCACTTGTTCTTGTGCTTACGAACATTATTTGCCGTTGTTTGTGTGCTTAACAATCTCAATTGGCGTTGTTCGTGTGCTTAGCAACCTCTTTTGGGCTTGATCTTGTGCTGATGAACCTCATTTGCACTTGTTCTTGTGCTTAGGAACCTCGTTTGCCCTTGTTCATGTGCTTAAGAACCTCAATTTGCGCTGTTCATGTGCTTAACAACCTCTTTTGCGCTAGATCTTGTGCTTATGAAGCTAATTTGCACTTGTTCTTGTGCTTAGGAACCTCATTACTAACATGTTGACCTAAGTTCAATTAGCACAACATAACCACAATTACGAAGGAAGAAAACCAATCCACCGATTTGGGAGCAAGACAAGCATTTTAGTTATTTAATTTAATAGAACAACTCAAGATATAACAAAGTATTAATTCAGTTTATGGTCATCTCTACAATTACTCACAGCTAATAGTTTTTCTCTTTTTCTCTTGACAAGAATTTAATCGAGACAGTGCCTGAACAAAAGGGCACCACAGTTTTTGCCATTGAGTAGGCAATTCATAATCATTCTGAAAAGAGGATTTACTCAAACAATCTATTTCACGATGAAGGAAGAGCAACCCAAGAACAGAGGGTTTAGCCCAAGCAACACACGGACTTAACAGAGAAATTATAAAGCAACAACAATAAATTATTTCAGTACCATTCTTCAAGCCAAGCGATTACGGGAGAATTCGTCAATCTCGAAGGGGTTGACTTGTGTTGCGAGCGTCTACGCCACTTTCATCTGTCGTTGTTGATCAAACACTGGACAGAGTCGTTGTTTCTCTCTCAATTATTCTTTTTGTTTTCGATATTTCCTAATTTAGAGGTGGTCCGTTGATATCAAGAAGAAGCTATAATATCTAATTATTCTACCTCAAACTCTTCTAAAAGAAATTACAGCGGCAAGAAAATATTAGAATATATTAATGGAGTTAGGTGGATCAAAGGGCTGTTAACAGGTGTCACCGTATATGCAACTTTTTGATACTAAATAAAATTCATTTTAATTATTGTATTTATATATTAATTAGTGACTTATACCGACCCTCATATCTTAAAGAATTATACTTGAGTAATAAAATACAATGTTCCTTAATTGATATATTATTAAATATATAAATTTTAATTCTAATCAACATGATGTTAAATTACTGATGTTAAATTAATGTTAAAGTTTTCAAGACTAATAGAAAATCTATCTAATAACTTATATGTCTATGGAAGTAAATAAAATTTTATAATTCATGGCATTAATTCCTAGCTTATACCTTAAGACTGGATATGTCACCATATTTTCAGAAATTCTGGTTGAACATATATTTACAAGATTTGTTTGTCTACATTTGTTAGGGACTTTAAAATTACCTATTTTCATATTTAATTATTCTTATGCTATTTAAAATTACCTATTTCCATATTACGGAAATACAAAGATAAATAAATATACTTGGAAATCCATATTGCTATTTTTTATATGCATTTCACTTCAAGTTAGATAATTTTTCAAGTGTCAAAATTAAATTAATCAATTAAAAAAATGGGATGCTACAAGAATTTTAATCTTTGTGTTGTATTGAGTTTCAACTAAATTTGAGAATTCTTGAAAGTGAGAAAAAACTTCACTTTTATTTTTTAATAAATATAAGCAAGTTAATCATGAGAAATCATCTATAAATGTAACAAAATATTTAAAACCATTATAAGAGTCCATGGGTGTGGGTTTCTAAACATCGGAATGAACAAGTTAAAAAATTTGACTACTTTTTGAATTTGAAGCTACAAAAGGAAGTCTTGTATGTTTAACTAGTTTACATACTTCACAATTAATACAATCTAAATTTGAAAAACTAAAAATATATTTTAAAGTTCTTTCGGAAGGATGTCCAATTCTTTTATACCATAATTTTCCTAAGTCTTGCATTTTTGTGTTGAAATTGAATATTAGGTTATTCAAAAAATAAAGTCCATTTTGAAAAAAACCTTCACCGATCATCCTCTTGGATGTTATATCTTGAAACACTACATTTTTAGGTGAAAATATAATCTCACAATTTATTTCCTTTGAAAGTTTTCTATAGATAATAAATTAGAGGTGCAATTTTTTACATGTAAAACTTGTTTAATTTTCTTCCGATAAAAGATTGATTGAGCCATAACCACAAATTTTTATTTTTTTTCACCATTTGCAATGTATACAAAATCTTGACCTTTGCTTTCTTGGTAATTATATAGCATATTTTTATTTCCGGTCATATGATCGGTTGCACCAGAGTCTAAAATCCACACTAAATTATTTTGAAAATGTTCTTGATTTAGATTTCCTAAATTTGTACACATTTTTTTTGTTGGTTTCCCAATTATTTAGTCTTCTATTAATCCTTCTATTTGGTATTAAATATTTATTCTGGCCGGGGCTTTAACCTCAATTCACTAGTTTGGGCTTTAGTATTAGAAAAACCTGAGATGGGCTCAGAGCCCCGATTTAGAAGCCCACTAAGAGAGGATAAAATTTTAGCAACTTCGGATCTAGACTGCAGAGGCGGACCCGTTTGTTTTCTTTCTTTCACCCGGTTCGCTGCCTCCGCTTGGTCTAGAAATATTGAGCCACGTTTCTTCATTTGGTTTGCCGAATTGAGCCGCCCCAGCCCTTCTCTTCTTCTCCCCTTAGGGCGTGCTCCAGAAATTTTATGGAAGGGGGAGGGGAGGGGACGGGAGGGGGTGGGATGGGAAGGGATGGGAAGGAAAGAGCATTTTGTACATAGTTACTTGCTCCACGAATTAAAAAAGAGAGAAGGGAAGTTATATTATAATATGTGATTTTAATTGATAGTTTATCTTATAGGACTATTTTGCCTTCATGTATTGAACAACAGGTACATATTATCTTTGTTTCACTTTCGACAGTTCTTTTTATTACTCAAATATATTTATTTTAACAAATATTTTGGTACCGAGTTGCTCCAGTACTATTTTCGTTGGACAAAAACAATAAAGTCAAAAACACCAATTTATAGCATAAAGACAACACAAGTAAATAATTACTGATATTTGACTTAGTTGTCTTATTCTATTTTTTAGAACCATGAGCTGCCAAGTTAGGTAGAAAATAAATTACATTAAAACTCAACTTAAAATTAATCATATATTAACTATGAGCACCAGTATCATGTACCAGTACCTTGTAACCATGTACCAGTACTCTATAATTGTATATAGAAAAAAGAATGAACTATATTAAATGATTCACATCCTTATTTTTTTTATCAATTTTTACTGTTCATTACTAGGAATTGAGTCTGACAAGAATATAACATAAAACATTCAGTTAAGCCCCTATAGTTATCAAAATTCTGTAAAATTTTATTACTAAGAAGTGCAGATGTTACTCTTACTAAATTAAGTGGTGAAAATAAAAAGAAATGAAACTTAACTAATTAAGTGGTGAAAATAAAAAGAAATGAAACTAACTAGAAGGAAATGCAAAATCATGAATTAACTTCTACAATTACTTTATCCATGAAATAAAAAAAAATAGAAAAGAGAGAATTGAACTGAAGAACATACCAACTGGTACATACCAAACATTTGTATATGGCCAAACAGTTGCATACCAGTAAACATGGAAATAAATCTGCTGCAATCCAAATTCCCTACAATCCCCTGTGATTCCAAATCTATCCATTCACTTTTTGGAGTACACAAATCTCAAGAATAGTTATTTGTTAAGCACGAATCTCAAAACATATGAAGGGAAGGATTTGAAATCGCAGGGGATCGCAGGAAAATTGGAATCGCAGCAGATTTATTTCCAGTAAACATAAGTTTATTGAGTCATTGGTATTCGTAAACATAAATTAAAACATGGGTAAAAAAAAGAAAAATGACTAATTATTGAGCATTTTGGCATGATTTTAGACTAGCAAAGGGTTGATAAAAAGATGCCTTCTTTCCAGTTAACTTCTGATTCTAAATTTTATTTGATCACACTTTGACTATTTTGCCCCCATAACAACAGAATAGGAGTTTCAATTACACAAAATATAACTTAATTAGCAAACATATTCGTTCTAAGTATATAAGTCAAAAAAATATGAAAGAGCTAACAGAAAACTAACATATTCATTCTAATTTGTCCAAAAGTATATAAGTCAAATTGCATCAAATTATCTTCTTGCATAATTCGTCCACATGTTACGTGTCAATTCCTCTCTCATGGCTTCTCCTATCCTCGACTCTCTTTCTTCATCTCGATTAGTAGGCCGCTCAGGTTGATCAGGGACTCGATATTCAATCTCTGCATCAACTTCAGCAAGCATAGCTATATCGAGATCCTTATCTACTAAAAAGTTATGCAATATGCAACAAACGCTAACAATTTTCTTCAACGTATCTGCAGAGTAATGTGGTTCAGTTGTGCTTCTAATAATAGGAAAGCGTTTCTTGAGGACACCGAAAGCTCGCTCTATCACATTACGTAACGAAGCATGTCGAAGATTGAATAATTCATGAGAGGCTTGAGGGGGGTTTCTAGTTGAGTACTCCTTTAAGTGATATCGCTCTCCTCTGAATGGTGTAATTAATCCACTCTTTATCATGAATCCAGCATCAACCAAATAGTACATTCCTATAAAAGTTTTTAGAAATATCCATTATAAACCAAAAATTGTGTATGTCTCTTCAAATATACTAGTCTTAACCTAATATTGTTACCTTGTGGTATTTTAAGAGGATACCTCCTAGTTAATGCATTTTTAATCATTCTTGAGTCAGATACCGTCCCCTCCCAACCCACCAAGACATACGTAAATTTTAGATCAAAGGTACACGCAGCTAGTACATTCATTGTCGGGTAGTCTTTTCTACCACGGTATTTAGGAGCCTCTTTGGAATCAACTCTCGCCCTAACATGTGTACCATCGATAGCACCGACACAATCCTGTCATTAAATGTTAAAAAGTAATGACGAGTGAGTATCACATTGCATATTTGATGAATTTTATGGACTTACAAGTAAATTAGAGCATACCTTAAAGTATGGATAAAATTTTTCATTGTTGAGTATTTCTTGAGGAGATCAAAATTTTTCATTGTTGAGTATTTCTTGAGGAGTTCTTGATCCATCTGGTTGGATTAAAAAATCTTGTTCTAACTCTAATATTGCTTTCATAACTCTATGAAAATCACGACTCACTGTAGCTCTACCGTGCCACCAATAGAATGCTGTTGGACGGTGTTTTTCATTATGACCAACCGTATAGAGAAACCTTACAACAAGCTCGTGGATGCCTACATGTCTACTTTGTCTAAGACCACCTTTTTCTGCTAACAAAGAACACAAGTTGAGGAAAGATCGAGCGTCCATTCGAACTATGTCACGACATTGCCTGCTATGAAGCAGCCTATACATCAATTTATCTCTTTCAAGATCACAATCTGCTTTCAACTCTCGTAGAACTTGATTAGCTTTCTCTCTCATCCGTTGAATAATTAATTGGGTTAGGGTTCTGATTTGTTTTGGCAACCGCCATGTGATTAGGTTAGGGATCTAATTAGAAATTTTCGCATCAAACAAAAAAACATATTTGCTGGTTTGCAAGGTTCTGATTTGCTGGTTTCTGATTTTTTCTGGTACCAATTTTTCTGGTTTGGTATGAACTGAAAAGAACAGATTTTTCTTGTGCTGGTTTTTTTTTTTTCTGGTTTTTTCGGTATTTTTCTGGTATTGAATCAGAATTGGATATTGGTTTATAGTTACCAGATTTACTGGTAAAACACGGAAGCTTTGAGCTTTATCGGGTTATTGGATATTGTTATTGGTTTTTTCAGAATTGCTCTGATACCATGTTAATTTTAGCGGAAGAATGAAACAGAAAATATTGATATTGATATTTCTATTCCTCTGTTCATTTGTTGTTATATATTTTTACAATCTATTCAATCCAGTATTTATAGCTTCTTGTTCAATTTTATTGTTGAGACTCTAAATTATCCTAATTTACAGTTTTGGCATTTTCCTAATTTACAATTTTACCCTTCTAATTAATTCTATTCTTCAACATTATTCTAGATATTATAGCATATTTGAAATAAAAACAGAAAAGTTGTTATCCCTGTACCAAGGTTTCAGGTTGGACATTGCTGTTTGATTTCTGATTTTCTATTTAATTTTTGAATTGATAAGGAATTGTCAAATATTGACATAAATGCTCAAAAACAATAAAATAATATGTTGAGGGTCTTGGATTCTAGCAACAAAATAAATAGGACAGTTGTAGATGCTCCATTCCTTTTTTTAGGTTGTTTTAATAAAATAATGAGGAGCAGTTGTAGATGCTCACTATCACTGGTACGGTACCAAAATCAAATCCTAAATTAGCCTTGTGCACTTCTTGGTTGTATTGATGATGAAATGTGTGTGATTTTGTGAGAAATTAATTGTGCTCGACTCTAATCGGCCTTGTGCATTTTCAGATTTTCTATTGTCTGTTAAGACTTGTGTGAATGTGTGATTGTGAATTTTTATAAGGTGACTCTATTAGGGGCTGTTACAACTTGAAAATTTTCTATGCATTTCCATTAGCATCTATTGTCTGCTCGGAATGCAAATTTCCTATGCATTTCCAAATTAGCATCTATTGTCTGCTTGGATTCCAAAACTTTCTATTGTCTGCTCGGATTGCAAAGTTCTGGTTAATGCAATTCTCCAAAACAATTTCCTAGAATTACCTTCTTGGCAAGCAGCTGAGGTAGTGGCAGAAGGGGCGCAGCTATACCACAGTATGATGGGGAGAGTTATGCTCAGACATGTCAACAGAGAATTGATCCCTCAACCTCACTTACTTGCAAATTGGGCACGGTCCACGGGTTTGTCTTGTTCAGGTTTGGTACCAGCACATATAACAGAATATGCCAAATTAAATCCGGAGATTGATCAGGATAAATTCACGCTACTAGAACAGCATTAGGGCTCCTGGAAGAAAAACTACTGCCCCAACACAGAAGAACCAGGGTTTCCTCAGCTTACTGGCATGACAGAGGGCTTGCTGGAAGCTATGGTGAGCAAGAATGGTGGTTTTCAACAAATGAGAGAAAGAGAGAGAGAGGAGGAATTAAAACTCAATAACTATTCTTAGTAGAAATATTACAAGAGTACAAGCATATGTTTTTTATATCTTACACACATATATCTCACACATACATATTACAAACACGTATCCCTTATATTTATATACTACTACATTTGAGAAGTTCAAATTCAAATTGGAGTTTGCTACATTTAATGGCCTACAAATTTTGACTTCCAAATTCTTCCACAAAATGCCACTTGTCATCCTTCTCCAAGCTTCATTAACATCTACATAATTCTACCACTATCTAAATATTAGAAGCAAAGTTTGGTTTGAACTTCTCTTTCTATAATATTCTAATACATTCTATCATCTTCTATTATCCTCCATCAACTTCTATGTACATCTATCACATTCTATCAACTTGTACAAACTTCTACAAACTTCTACTCATTTCAAGTTTAATTCTCAACAGGGCTGTCAGGTAAAGAGAAAGGAAAATTGCAGCGAACCCCTTGTTTTATTTGAGTCTCTACAAGATGATAAAGGGCGGGTAATGTCAAGGGGCATTTTAGTATTTCTGTCTAGTTAAGCTTTAATGTTTTCTAGTTTTATATTCCAGTTTAGTAGGCTGTTAATTTTTTTCTATCGCACCTTTTAGTTTTGAGTAGTTTTCTGCTTTTTCCTTTCAGAGTTATGTAATCTTGTAAGAGCTTTTCTATTTAATAGAGCATGCCTATGGGCTTCCAATAAAAAAAATACCTACATTTTGCAAAAAAGAAAAGAAAAAAAAAACAGTATTGGCTATTAACAGAAGTCCGATTTTGATAGTGAGAATCAGTGTCGGCTATTGAAAATTAATTGATACAGATAATAGTATTTGTATCGCCTAATTGCAAACAACCGATACAGATAGTAGTATTTGTATCGCCTAATTGCAAACAACCGATACAGATAGTAGTATTTGTATCGCCTAATTGCAAACAACCGATACAGATAGTAGTATCTGTATCTGTATCGGTTAAAAAAGAACCGATACTGATTCTTACTTTTAGTATCGGTTATTTAACCGATACAGATTAGTTTAGGCATTTGTATCCTCTGGATCAGTATCGTCTCTAGATCCGATACTGATGAGCATAAATAACCGATACTAATTGTACTTATTCCACTAGTGGTTTCACATGCATGCATAATACGGAGCACAGTGAAATGGTGTACTCCAAACAATACAGTACAAACATTCACTACGTAGTTCACAATCAACAAATTAATAATATACAGTCGAACAATTTATTTATATCCTTACAAGTTCAATAGCATAATAAATGTATCAAATAAAAGTTCAAGCACACAACAATAGAATACCCATCATGCACACAAGTTGAATAGCATAATCACACAGCACACAATAAGCAATTATAAATTTAAGAAGCATTACATAAACCAATTAATATATTCCAGTGGTCACCAAAGGGCAACTAGCTAGCCTGTTAAAAGTGAAGGAAGTTAGCTAGGTTCTGTAATTCATAGAGTACAACGTTGTAAAGAAAAATTCAATAAAACAAAACAGAACCTTCGTTTTAAAATTGATGCAAAACATGCTCTACCTCGTTTAAAAGAAAAAAATATATATTTAGTGTTTGCAGTGGCATATTTGTTGTAGACTGTTCTTATATTGGTTTTGTGACATTTTATATTGGTTAGTTGGGGGCTAGTGAGGTAACGGTCCAATTTGCTTTAGAGAATTTCTAGTAGTGTAGGGTTATTCATGTAACATGTGCATATATTGATTTCAAAGTCAGAGGAACCGCCTGTAATTGATTCCACTTCTTTAACAAAAATATCATAACAATAGGCAATAAATTAATAAATAAGAAAGAAATAAAATACTATCTAATTCGTTCCTTACTATATTACTTTGCACATGTGGAAATTGCAATTTATCTCTAAAAATTAAAAAACTCATCTCTAATTAGTATGGTTGGTAACACCATGATTATCCAATAAAGTAATCCAAGCTAGGTTCATGAGAATAGATATATACTAATTATCCTTTTACCTTTCATTAACTATTGAAAAATTGGCTTATCAAAAAACAAAATTATTCCAAAAATTCTCCATTAATACTTTCTAAATGTTCAGGTTTCTAAACATATATTTAACCAAGGGAAATAACCATATATAGAAACAGAGGAATAAACATATGCATAGAATTAAGAAAATTGCTTGAATGTCGTATAGAATACCTTGTAAATGTGCAGCCTATATAGATATAACCTTTACCTCTGCGGTCCTCATTTACTTGTCCCTCTGCCCTTTCCCTTCGAACCCTCTCCACCAAAGTTCCATCTGGTTTAACCCATTCAAACAGTTCAAGTTTAGAAAGGTACTCAATTCCTCGAGGAAGCTCCTTTAATACAGGACAGTCGGAAATGTATAGTTCTTCTAGGTTTGGCATTGCCCCCTTATTGATTTCAATGCTCAAAAGGTGAGGAGCTGCATTCACCCCAAATTCTCGAAGCATAGGAAATGATACCTCATTAAAGCACAATTCATTCCCTTCGTAGCCAGTGAGAAGAAGTATTCTCAAGCTACGTATCTCTTGAAGACAGGAAAATGAATTTTCATCCAACCTACTATTGAGTAATCTCATGTGTCTAATGCTATTATGATGTTGTAGTGACCCGGAAAACTGAGGTACTGAAGTTCTTTCCACGTGCCCGGAGAACTCTATTTCTGATGCGGATGTATTGAGTGCTTGCAATTGTAGTACTTCCCCATCTTCTGCATGAACTAAGAGCTGGTCAAGATGACTGAATTTACTTATAGCAGTAAAAAAGTCCTTACAGTGTTCACTTCTTATTTTCGAGATATATAACCTTCTTAACTTTGTTAAAGTTTCCAAATTTCTTATCATTTCATTGGATGCTATAATAACTCCTAAAACATGTAAATTATTTAACTTCCATATCTGTTTGGGTGGCATTACTCCAGTAATAGGATCAGAAAACACCACCAATACTCTCAGCCTTCGTAACTTTGTTAACTCATTTGGAAGTTCTGTAATTTTAGCTCCAGTAGCAGACAACATTTGTAAGTTTTGCAGCCTTCCAATTGATTTTGGGAGCTCATTTATTCCAGTTTTATCGAACCCCAAATAACGCAGATTGAATAAGTTATATACCTCTTCTGGTAATTTTTCTATAGAGGTGCCATATAAATTCAAAACACGTAACAATTTGGAAGATCTTAGCATTATGGTGAGCGAGTTGACACTGATTTTATCACCGATGGTAAATATTGAACGAAGAGAGTATTCGTTGTTGATTGCACTGTCAACATTACAATTTTGAATAGACACTCGGCGTACTCTGCATCTAGGTGAGCGTGTTGAACTGCCATGAACCACAAAAAATTCTTCCTCCTTTGATTTTGAAACAACCATGCTATGTATAATATCGTGCAAGTTACACCTTTTTACTCTTTCAACCACATCTCTCTCAAGTACTTGCAACAAGCACCGACTAACAAGTTCATTCAGGTAGTCCTCTGCTACTTGTTCATGAGTTCTTCTTCCACTTGTCTCAACAAATCCCTCTGCAATCCACTGTTCGGTTAGATAAACTGCATTGATATAGAAATCTTCTGGATAAATGCCACAGTAAAGCAAGCAATTTTTGAGGTGACTAGAAAGATCTGCGAAGCTTAGTTGTAAAATCCTTTTTACGTATTCAATATTCGGATTATGTGCTAGTTCATGCTCAAGGTCTTCCCCCATTCTCTTCCATTCCCTCTCCGTTTGTTCCTTGCATGCCATAACGCCACCTATGGCTAAAATAGCAAGAGGAAGGCCCTCACACTTTTCTACAATTTTTCTTGCCCACATTGTTAAATCTTCTGGGCATGTGTTGGAATTATTTTTCTTAAATGTTGTTTTACAAAAAAGATCCCAAGAATGGTGTTCCTTAAGTGGGATAATCTCTAGGATTTGTTTCTCTGGGGCCAACAATGCTACTTCTCGTTTCCTTGTTGTTAAAATGATACTGGCAGTGTTACCTTCTGGGAGTATGTTGCTTATACAATGCCATACATCGGTAGTCCACACATCATCTAGGATGAGTAAATACCTTTTATTGTGCAAATAGTTTTGAATTATTGGAACCAAACTTCGAAAATCATTGGTCTCAATTCCATCCATGGTAATTCTGGTTGGGTCCTCTCTATGCAATTCCTGCAATATCCTTCTCAATAATTGATCCCTTTCCCAAGTTTGTGAAACTGTGATCCAAGCACATCCACCAAAGGATCCTTTTACCATGTTGTAAACATGTGTAACAAGAGTGGTCTTCCCCACGCCACCCATCCCCAACACCGAAATTACATTGTGTTTACTTTCGTCATCAATCAACATTTCCATAAGCTTTTTCTTATTTTCATCGATTCCTACAAGATCACCTTCCTTTTTAAAATGTTCATATTCTGTTGTTCTCCATCTTTCACCTTCTTGTGTTTCTGCTCTTTTTACAATACCACTAGTTTCATATCGGTTCTTTCTGTTCTGGATAACCTCAAGTCGAGTTTTTATCTTTCTGAGCATTCTGGTGACCTTGTGCCAAGTCTTGACATGTGCGACTCTCTTTATTGTTTTCGCTACAACCCCTCTATTCTGCTCATTAAGCTTGTAAGTGAACTCATCTACAATATCTTCAATATCAAAAGCAACCCTTCTTATTTCCTGGATGAAATTTTTTATGTTAGTAGCTGTCTCACTAAATCTCTCTGCTTCATGTAGGAACCCTCGGATGGTCTCTAATTCTGCCTGGATATCTTTCATCTCATCAAAGAAGTTATGCATAGCGCATGCTTCGTTATTGAGGAATGAGCAAGTAGATTTGACTGGTTCAATCACTAAAGAAGAGCCAATTTTTAGGAGCAAAGACCCCACCACAGCTTCAGCCATCACGTGTCTTGATCTTTTAGCAAACTTAAAGATTAAATTCACTGCATGTTTATGTTAGAATTAATTTCAATTAATTACAATATATATGGGTTTATATGTGATATAAATATATATTGAATAATAGACTGTCAAATATCTAATTAGACCCGTTATGAAGTGATCAAATTAAGTATTAATTATTGGGTTCAATATGTGTCAAGAGATGTGGGGCCTTTAATGTGTAGAACGCATATTAATAACTTTATGATTTAGTGATGGTCTAAATTATATCAAGTTTTGAAATAATACAATTATCTTATTGGTCCGTGGGGAACACAATTAAATATGACAATGTTCTGTAAATAAGGAAATACTCAAATATAGGCATGTTCTGGAATTAGACCCATTAAGAATCCAATAAGGAAATATCCACGAAGGAAATAACTACACATTAACTCTTGAAATACAGAAGCGTATATTTTCTAACGGGGTCTATCACAATCTCTCTCCCTCTCCTTTACGTCTCTTCATCTCTCTCTCTCTCTCTCTCTCTCTCTTTCTAAAAGAACATAGATTGACCTTGACTGATTGAGAAGGGATTTTCAGTAAAGAACATGCGATTAGGGTATCTCTTCTTGTGCAGAACAAAGCGTTGCCGCTACCACCTCTCTCGCTTTATCCATCGGACTTGAGAGGGATTATATGGAAATCTAAAGGCTTCCGGTAATTAACAGTGATTGTGTCTCTCTGAAAGATTATGACTACAGACGAAGGTAATTTAGAATTTCATATTAGGAGTTCACTAGAGGATCATAACAAATCTAGAGTTTATGAATTACAGTATGGTTTTGCATAATTAAATCTACCAGTTTACTCTATCATATCGATCATATCTATAAAACAAATTGAAAATTTATGTTCAAAAATTTGCTTTTCACTTGAATTAGTAAAGGATGTAGAACTCTTTGGAATGTAGCAAAATTCGAATGAATTAGGACCCTCAACCAACTGAATCTAACTGATTATGTACATTTATTTAAATTTATTACTCATTCTTGGCATCCTGGTATACAAAAAGCTGTATTGTTTTTTACTTTTTACTGTACCGAATTTGCTCTGCTTTTTTATTTACTTTTTCCTTTTTTTTTGTCTTAATAAACGAAATATTTATGGATACCAGTATGAGTATAGTTGTACAAACGATCCAACATTCGATATAGTACATTTATGGTAACTAAAATTAATGTATACTAATTAAACCTCATACAAGATAAAAACTTAAAAAAACAACGGAAACTGAAGAGTAACCTAGCTAAATTTTGAATTTGCATCTGGACTGTAGCAAAATTTGGGTCAATCTAAAACAGGTCGGATGGCCCGGATCCAAACTAAAAATTTAGGTTACTTCAAAGGATCCAAATTTAGGGGGGATATTGCATTTGCATATGTTATGATATGCTTATAGTTAATACGAAAAGAAAAGTTCATTCTGTTTTTTATAATATTTTATATAAAAAGGTAAAAATATGAATAATTAGATACTTAAATGATAAAGAAGAAGGCGATGGTACTATAAATAACACATATTAGTTAGTACTATGGATCCATATTTGCGTTTTCAAAGTTCAAAAGATTGATTTGAACAATTCAACATTATCTTTATATGAAAATGTACTTGCAAACTAACTTCTATATATTTTTTAAATTTTTTAATATTTTCTTTAAATAGGTAGAACATCACAACTTTTGTATGGTCTAGAATGTTTAGATCAAATAATTTTCGAAATATCCAAAAAAAATGTAAAAGAATTCTAAAAATGTAAAATTTGATCTAGAAGTACATTTTAATATGGAGTTTATGTTGAACAGTTTTGGTAAATTGTTTGAATTTAAAAATGAAAATGTTGATCCATAATACAGACCTATATACGCTATGAATAGAACATACCATAGGCTTACTCAATGGTAAATTACAATTCACTACGCTAAATATTTAGAATAAATTTTGAAATCAAATTTTACTGATAAATGCTAGTACAACAGTTTAATTTCAGATGTAACTCAGAAGAAGAATGGATAAGATCAGAAAATTAGTGAAGAAAGCTCGCCTTATTATTTATTTTGAACATTTATCTTCAACATAAACATAAATATATGCACGTCACAACTGTAAATACAATATATCAAATTTATTTGCATGGTATTTGAATAGATTTTTATTTAGCACAATTAAATTCAACTTGCAAGTAAGCGATAATATTTAGGGTAAATTTATCATTTTTGATATTTATATGAATTGAAATACATTTTTCATTAATACTTTATTATGATTTTTATTCATTGTTGAATTTGTCCGTTGATTCTTAATTTTGTAAGAAACAAACACAAATTTTTACGATTTTTACTGTTAAGATTATTAAACAATACAACAAGATTTACCATCACATTTAAATAAGACAAGAATTTGTTGAAATAATTGACTTCATTTGAAAATTGTGAGGTCATCACCTTCACGGAAATGGAATTGATATGCATAAAATTCAGTCATTGTAATATACTTGTGATTTATTATTCGTTGCCTAGTATTTGTTTCGACATATTTTATTCTAGGTAGTACCCATCTTCTCCATATAAAAAAATGAGTGGATATTGTAATGCAATATAACTTGAATTATTATGTGAATACGATCTAATCCATTTTCTCGATGATCAACAATGACATCACAATATCTCTTTTTCATTAATGTCCCCTACTATTAAACCAACTACTTCACTTTCTTTTGGCATACAATATTATGAAAATTTACTTGATTGAGTTCTTGTTAATTGAGGCTGAATTTTTGCATATCTGATTCAACAAAGCGCTCTTTAAACATTCTGAAATGCTAAACTATGATATTGTGTTGCTTTAACATTTCCATTAAGTCTGAAATAATTTCTAGATGTAATTCATGTGTCTTGTCATGGATCTGAAAATTATTTAATCTATTTCTTACTTAATTTTTTGTGTCATACATATATAGTTGAGCATATGTTGGTTTACATCCTTTAGGTTGAAGAAGAAATCATATTTCATGATAATTTTGACTCGAAACTCCAAAGAAATATGGTCCATGTGTGTCATTTATCTTATTGTCTATGTTCTCTCTCATTTATGTGAAAGAAAAAACTGAGTTGTATGTTCTAATATTTTCTGTAAAATGACTTGATCTGCAATCTTTTGAAGGACCTAATAACTTGTCTAATAATTATATAGGGAGGTTTTTTTAAAGATGATATCAAAACTCTTCTTTAGTCTGCAACAAAGGTTGTAATGTGTTTTACTGTTTTTTTCAACAGGCCAATAGTACTATGCCGCACAATACATACATACACAATTAGCAGCTCCCAAGTCAAGTTTGCACACATTTTTTCTTGGTTAATGAGTTCGAATTGATGTTTGTAAGATGAGGGTAATGACAAAATTATTAGAAAATCTTTCAAAAAAAGGAAAAAAATATTAGAAAATTAATATAATATTTTAATAGATATCTAATTTTATTCTATTGTAATTTAATAAATATCTAATTTACAAAACAAACAAAAAAATTTCTATAGTTGTGTTATGGAATGTCTTTGCTTTTTAGGTAATTAATTGTAAGGATTCTTTGGAATATTTCGTGGAAATTGTGACAGAGCCAGAGCATTCCTTGTCCTGACTATATTAGGAAATGAGGATTGCATTTCAGATCACAATGCTGAACTGGATGGCAATGGCTCTCTATATTTTGACAGTATGATATGTTTGAGAAATTTTACAAATTGCACTATCTTTCAAAAATTTCAAACAAAATGTTTGTGCATTAAAATTGTTAACAAAATGCCTTTATGGGGCTCCTAAGAGTACCAAGCCCCTTTGTACTCTTAACTCTAAAACCTATCAGATTAATTTCGAACAATTAATCTAAACCATTGAAATCCTTCTACCGTACGAGTGATGCGTCTACATGTCAAAATTTTAAAGTTTCGAATTAATTTAGTATAAAGTCAAGTGATCAAAATTAGAAGGTTTCTAAATTAATTTTAATGCATTCATTTTTTGGAAGCCTTTTGACCACTTGACTTTATACTAAATTCGTTAGAAATTGTAAAATTTTCATATGTAGACGCATCACTCGTAAGGTAGAAGGATTCAATAGTTTAGATTCGTCGTTCAAAGTTAATCCGATAGATTTTAGAGTTAAGAGTACAAAGAAGCTTGGTACTCCTAGGAACACCCCAGTTCTACTCTTCATTTCTCTCTCTCCCTCTACCTCCTATTTACTCTCCTAAATTTTAGATTCTCATTCTCTATTATTATATTTTAATGAGCACATAAAATATTTTAAAGAATATATAATTCAGGCAACAATTTTTCCACATACATATGTAACAAATTTTTCAGTTAGACAACATATATATCGCATATATCTCTTCAATTAGGCAATAATTTTTTTAATCAAGTTTTTTAAAGTAAGAAATTATACTCCTATGAGAGTATTATGCTATTCCATCTTTTAATCAATCAATAAAAACATGGCATTTTCAATATTGCCAAATTAACCAATTTACATCTGCAATAAAATGAATCACCATTAGAACTCAGGTCAACATATACAAATCAATACCCAAGTTTAATTTTTACCAGAAAAATTATCATGAATGAACTGAGTGCATAATGTAACATTACGTCTCATGAGGTAGGTGTTGAATCGATACCAAGTTTATTTTCAACTTTATATATATGATAGATAAAGTTGCAATGAACTACAAATCTAAGCATATTTATTATTCTTTGATGTTGTATTGTCATTCTCTTGACTATTCTATACTGTCATATCAGTATAACATCATCTCTGTATAATTTCTCTTGATTGACATTGTCAGTTGTATGTTTTATATGGTGTAGTGATAACAAAGTGCTCCAACTAAAGTTTCGTATTAAACAAAAAAATATCGACGATGTGCTTGTACTTTTGTTTCGTTATTAAAATATGTCTAAATAGAATAATTTTATGCTTATACAATCATGTCTTTCCAAACTATCTCAAAAAAGTACCGATAAAACAAATTGTTGCCTCATTGAAAAACATATATATGATATATATGTTGTCTAACAGAAAATTTTGTTACATGGATGTAAAAATTTTTTTGTCTGAATTACATATTCTTCAAACTATTTTATGTGCTCATTAAAATCTAATAAGAGAGATGGAAGCTCTAAAATTGATGACAGTAAATAGGAGGTATCGGAGGGAGGGGGAGAGAGGGAATGAGGGCTCCACAAGAGCATTATGGTAATAATTTTAAAGGAGAGGCTTTTTGTTTGAAAATTTTGGAAAGTAGGGTAATTTGTAATATTTCCTGACATGTTTTAATGAGTTTTCGAGATCGAAATGTTGTATTGTGTTGTATTGGAATATGTAGATTGTTGTGATTGCATAATGCTAATATCCAACAAAATTCGAAGATTACCTATTCAACATTCTCTAGAATAAATTTTCCATTGTAACGTGTCTACTTTCTACCTCATTTGATCATGATTAAGGCTGTAAATGAGCTGTGGCTCGGGCCGAGCTGGGCCTTAGCACAGCTCGTTAATTCTGGACCGAGTTGTTAGCGAGCCAGCTCATTAACAACTCGCGAGCTAAAATATCAGCTCAAACTCGTGACAAGCTAGCTCCCAAGCTGGCTCACTGGGTTTGGTTGGACCTTGTTTTAAGAAGAAAATAAGTTTTACAAACTTTTTTTTGACCAAGTTGGACCGAGCTGGACCAAGCTTGACAGTATAAAATACACACAAATTCATACAAATTCACAAATTGATGCCTAGCTGAGCTAGCTCGCTAGCTTGCGAGCTGAGCTAGTTCGCTAGCTTGCGAGCTGAGCTGGGTCTTACCTCAGCTCGTTAATTCTGGCCCGAGCTGTTAGCGAGCCAGCTCGTTAACAGCTTGGTCCACTATCGAACGAGCTGTTACCAATCGAGCTAGATGTGAGTCACGAGCGAGCCACGAGCTACGAGCTTTTTGGACAGCCCTAAGATTCATGATGATCATGCATATTTTAAAAAAATAGTAAAAAAAATTCAAATAATATAAAATTTGGTCTTCATGCATATTTTATTATGATGATCATGTTGAACGGTTCGGATCGACTATTCGGACTTTAAACATGAATATAAAAGAGATAAATGATTGGAAGCAAATGGAAGCATAGAAATCTGAGTGCATTTGAACCCTCCTCTACTTGATAAATTTACTTCACTAACATAATTGTAGGAATCCTGTACACGTCTTTCAACAAATCTTTCTATAAAATTTGGAGAGTTATGTCGCGCTCTCTGTTGCCTCGTATTATCTAGTTGTTGTTGTTTTTAAGGTTAGTGAGTTTAAATACCAACTAACAATTTCATTGCTAATTTCTATATCTATACTCTTTTATTCTCATTAATTGAACTAAATTACTCCCATCATCTAATCCAACTTATTTATTCTCTTAAACATCCTAATACTTCATTCCTAACCCTCTCTATGACTGGATCCGCTTTTGTCCAATCACCGCCGAACTCTAATGGTGGATCTATTCACCACTGCGCTCCAACAACCAGATCTACTCACAACGGCACTCCGATGGTTGATTCTACTCACCACCGTGCTTTGACACTCATCATCACGCTCCGACTGACGGATCTACTGACCACCTTCCTCTGATCGAGATGGATGAAGACTCTACGCTCCAAGTTCCTACAATACCGTACTTTTGACTATGATTGGCTTCGCTCAGCTTCGCTTCCTCGCCTCTCTCTCATTCTCTTCTCTGTTGTGGAGGTAGAGACAATAGAGAGGGAAGAACATCATTGTATCGGATTGAGACCTAGAAGAGGTGAGAGTAATGGAATAGATGAGATGGGGATGGAGGCAGCTAGGGTTGGATCTCCCTTTTTTCTCTCCGGGCAAATGTTAGTGTTTTATCTTTTAGAGTAAGAAAAGAAAAAATCCTCACTTGTCACTCATGAACTAAATCAGTGCGGTGTAAAATTCAAGAATTTTTTTTTTAAATGTTGATGTCTAAGCACAAAAATATATTGCCTATTATCTCCAAAGTATCTAATGTTGGAATAAAATTAAAATAAATAAAGAAAGGATGAAAAGAATACCTCAAAAGCTAGCTGTAGAAAGAGCAGTGTATGGAAGGTTGCGTGGGGACCCTATTACAGATTGCTATTATAATTGAATCAGTAACGAATAAACAGATCAAATAATATGATGAGTAAATCAATTGAAAAATGTGCTGATTTAGATTTTGTTTTTTGGCTCAAATTGAGAAGTTAATTGGAAAGGCTATTACAATTTGTTCAGTAATTGCAAGAATAGCATCATTTGTTGTTATCTTTTTTTTTTTTTTTATATATAATAAGGCTGATGCTCGTTTCATTTCGAAACATAAAAGTTTTACATATAAGGGGAGGAATGTTTTGAGGGTTGTTCCCCGAGCAAAAAACAAAATAGGGAACAAAACCCAACAGCAATAACAGCTAAAGCAAAAGTTAATCATAACCAAAATCATCCGCAAAACAACTAGACTAAACTATCCAGTTCTACTAGTTATAATATCCAGAGAAGGCCACTATATATTGTCAAGAGTTATGGTTGATGATTAATGAGGGGAGCTAGATACCTCTTCAGACAAAGCAGGAAGTTGTTGATTGGGAGGTACAGCTTGCACTGGAATGAGATTCACATCCGAAGGCATCCACTGATGAAGTCCATCTCGTGCTGCTCCTGCCCCTATCCAATACAACATGGTCGTCATAATAGAGTGGATGATAGTTTTACCAGAACTACAATTTTGATGTTCAAAACAGATCAAGTTTCTTTGTTTCCAAACACACCAAGTTAAGGCACAGAAAGCAGGTAAGAAGGTTTGTTGGGTTGGTTTAGGCAATGAATATGCAAAGTTCATTATATCAACAGTATGCCATTGAGAGAAATGGTCTTGACAGTTTCCTAACCAGAAATAAATTTGTCGAATAAAAGGACATTGAATAAATAAATAATCTACTGTTTCATCATTTCGACAGAATTGGCAGGATGGTGAACCAGACCATCCTTTGTCCAGCAAATTGTCCTTGGTAAATATTATATCTTGTGTTAACAGCCACATGAAAACTTTGATTTTGGGTGGTAGGGATATCTACCACCAAACCATACAGTGGTCAGGTTGTTATCTATTTAAATCATGCTATAATTCGAAAGTTTACATTTTATTAATTTCTTCACTATTAATCAAAATGTACAGATTAAGCATGCTGAGATTTTTCACGGGACAACTCTTTCTACACTTAATTTATTCAGTGATTAACGGAAACATACAAACCTCAAACTTTGTGATAGGAGAGAGAAATCCCAGCTCAGAAAGGAAACTACTGCA
This sequence comes from Carex cristatella, assembly GCA_024447775.1. Lineage (NCBI taxonomy): Eukaryota > Viridiplantae > Streptophyta > Magnoliopsida > Poales > Cyperaceae > Carex > Carex cristatella. The sequence goes on from JAJHPF010000007.1 coordinate 5,105,848, forward strand.
GTTGTAAATCTGAAATTAAACAGAAAATCAAAACAAAGAAACCAAAATTGAAACGTACTGCAGTTTTAAGAGAGAAAAACTATTAATGTAAATTGAATGGATACAGATACGGGTATCTTATCGGATATGATAAGGGTACGGCGACACGGTAATTTTCAAAAATCTAGTATAAAATATATATATTTTGAAAATTTCAATACTTATATGGGGCCGATGCCTGTTGACTGTTGTCTGAACGAACCAACTAGAGGTTAAAATGGACAAAATTGACGACATTATCAAATAAGTTAAAATGGGCCTTCAATGGGACGAAGCATGTGTAACAATTGGGCCTTAATAAAGGAAGAAACAAAAAAAAGACTAGTAATTATATATCTGGATGTATTAGCTCAAAGGCCCATTTAATTTACAGAGAGAAGCGACCGTTGATACGTTAGTTTTTTTAGAATATGAACTCTGATGTGATATGCGTATCGGAGACCATACTGAGAAGTATAGGATATGCCACGTACTCTGAGACACCAGTTGGCGTATCAGACACGAATCGGGATCGTATCGAGTGTGTATCCATATTCAACACGCACCCAAACGGGTACAGGACCCTAAATGGAGTATCGAAGAAATAGGAGAGATAAATACCTAAATTGTTCACAGTCGGAGGTAGGAAAGGTCTCAATTTGCACGCTAGTAGGTGAGGCAAGCGGCACAGAGATCAAGAGATGATGGATTGAGAGATCGATGAGGCGAACAGGGAAAAGCAAGAACGGAGAGATGAAGGGAGAAGTAGAGGAGGTTCTTTTTTTCTTTTTTTTGGAAGAGGAAGAAGGAGGTAAAACGTAGGAGAAGCAAAACAAATACCGTCTGATAGACACTTCCCAACTTTGAGAGAATTTGCGGTGCGAAATCAAAAACAGTGAATTTGCTTTTATCACGCTTTTACTTTCCAAAAAAGATATTCTAATTCTTAGCATCTGCCTTTCATGCCATTCTAATTCTTACCTTGTAAAAAAAACAATACAGCTCAAGCACAATTAAACTCAAATATTTTTTTTATCAAGTATGATGGTTAGTGCGTATAATAAAGAACTGAAATTTCTGAAGTATTTATAAACTTCTTTGTAACATGTCATATTTCGAACACTTTGGAAATTTGACAAAAAGGTTTCACTTAGGCCATGGAGTATTTTAACATCTAAAAATTTCTGACTTAAAATTAAAAGATGTGTAATAAATTCTTAAATCTTTTATGCTTATATCATGGAAAATTAGTAGTTAAAACAATATAAATACATAGAATTAAATTAATTTGGAAATAAAAAAATTACTTAATAAATTAAACTTGCATGTGGGGACACATGTCAAGGTCTCCTTTCACTTAACCCCACCACTATAGCTGTACCTAACCCACTAAATTTTTCCACTAAGGCTGTGCTTCAGAAATTATATTTGAGGGGGAGAGAAGTGAAGGAAAGGAGTGGATATCCAAAGAAAAGATTTAAGTGGAGTTACTTGCTCCTTAACATTCAAGAGTCCGGATCCTCTAACATCTTGTTTAGATGGAGAACAGAGAAAGAGAGGAGAAATGAAGAATAGAATGGAATAAAATTAACATATTTAACCTCTTCATGTTGGAATGAGTCATGAGAGAAAATAAATTTAACTTTTTTTTTCGTCTTTAAGGAAAAAAAATGATTACCTTATCTTAAATTTGTGTTCGATACAAAATCTTTCTCTGCGTCACCCACTTTTCATACTGAAATTCATTTGTGTAAAAGATAAAAGAAAAAATATTTTTATAAAATCACCAAATTTAGAAGTGAGTGCAAGGAGAGAGTAGGGGTGCAAACGGATTGGATACGGATCGGATAGTGGTAAACCCATATCCGTATTTGTATTTTTTTCAGATATGGATACAGATCATATATTAACGGATACGAATACGGATCGGATATTATCGGATACAAATACAGATGCAGATATAATTCAAATTTCTAATTAAAAAATATATATATAATTACTTGTTATACAATTACAAAATATATATCTATTTAACTAAAATTAATCACCAATTATACTGATCATATATTTTGAATAAAATCCAGCAAGATTAAAAAATAGACCATTTAGTACATAATTGATGCAGAAAATTTGATTTGAATGGTTGTTTGATATGTTCCGTGTTTTTAAATCGCCGGAGATTTTTCTAGAAATATTGTGGGTTAGAGACCATTCACATATTCTTTTATTCATTATTTTTCATTTTGATGGACCAACGTCAAAGGTGATAAATAGGCTACAACCTTGGCCCATCATGCACGTTGTTATAGTGACAGATGTATATAGATCCTCCCAATTTATTTTAATATTTAACTTAAATAGCGAAGTTGAAAAGGTAGGAAATAAAAAAAAAACGGATAACCGAATTACTAACATATGCAGATACGGATAATTATCTGTATCCGTATCCACTTCTCAAATTAAATATGAATCCTTATCTGTATCAGCATATTCGGTAGCTATATCCATATCCATAAATTATTTGTATTCGAAAAATCCGTATACGGATCTGAATACGGTCGGATAATATCCAACCCGTTTGCACCCTTAGGAGAGAGAGGGAGGAAGAGATAGAGAGAGACCTTGCTCAAAACCTATGTTATTCCAATACTTCAATATAGGATCCGTATCTGATACTGATACGCATAGGATACGGCTCCGATACGTATTGGATACGCCAGTTAGCGTATCGACTTACGTGACATATCTGATACCATCAGATACGGCCTCCGATACTGCGTTGAACAACTGGGATACGGCTCTGTCTTGAGCCGAATACATCAATAATGTATCTTAATCTGTTCTCTTCAGAAGAAGTGGAGTGTCAGATGTGGGTGGGCTAATATATTACAAATGCCTTCACGTGGGTGCCTCCTCAATTTCAAATTTCTAACTGCTACTCTCTCTCCTCTCCAAATAAAGTTTTTGAACTTTGCGTGAGAGTTATATACATCCGTTTCTGGTTTATTCAATTCTTGTGGGACTAAACCAAAACTATAAATCCGCACCATTGATTAAATATTTTCTGTGGCACTTAATTTAGGCATAATGTGTCGCTGAATTAATTACAATTGTTGAATTTATGTGGCAATGGACTAAATAAATTAAATACAACTGCCACATATAGAGTAATTTATATACAACTGCCACACATAGAGTTACTGAATTAACTTGTGAGACTTATATACCCCGTATAATATGTGTCACTAAATTATTTTTCTGCTGTATAATACAAGTGTTGAATTAATAATATAATTAAAATAATGAAATAATAATTTACAATAGCCGTATCGTATCCGATATGATACCTGTACCCATATTCATACAACATAGCTCAAAACTCTTGGAATCCTCTGTCAAACTTTTCAAAAAAAAAAGGAAAAAAAGAAAAAAAAGAGAGAGACCTTGGTAGGAGTGTAAACGGAGCTGGATTATCCGCTCCGAATTCGGGAACTATCCGAATCCGTTTAATTCAGAGCGGATAATTGCCGGATACGGATCTGAATAATTGCTAACTATCAAGAATTCTTCCGGAGTCGGAAACGGATACGGCTCCAATCCAGAAAAGGGATCAGATATCCGGATATATCAGAATCCATTTATCTCTCTGCGTATGTGTCATTCATTTGCTTGGGCCTCCAAAGCATTATATACTCTATGTTCTTCTTACTGCAAAACTTGTGGGACTAACTTCCTTTCTGACATCCGGACATTCGTTCTGAATCGAAAAGTCGTATTTTTTCAAAACCGTCAAAGCTGCTTCTTGCGAAACCGTACAACCCATACCCAACCAACGGAGACGAGGCATATATGTACATTATATGTACCGGATCTGCTGCTTCTCACGTCAAAATATGAGTACCTTGCTTTCCAATCTAGAACCATCAAATCTGAATCGAACAGTCGGCATTGGCAGTATTGATGCCTTAAGATAATCTTTTGATACGAGGCATCTATTATGGTACTATGCTACCTGTATGAAGCAAATTCTTTTTTTTTTTTTTTACAAATTACATCAAAGTTGAATATAATTAATTATTATTTATATCTTAAAGTTTATATGGCTCAATTATCCGACTATTATTCGTTTTGTATCCGTATTCGTATCTGTATCCGTAGATTATACACTCCGTATCCGAATTCATTTAACGTGGATTTGGTTTTACATTTTGATATCCATTTACTATCCGTATCAGAATCCGTTTAACGTGGATTTGGTTTTACATTTTGATATCCATTTTCTATTCGTATCCGTATCCGTATTCGTATCTGCTCATTAAAATGTGGATGTGGATATGGTATTAGCATTATGCGCTCCGAATCCGCTCTGTTTACATCCGTAGACCTTGGTCAAGAGAGATTCTTTTTGTTTCTCTCCTTAAATGAACCTGGCAGGATCCAATGAAGACAGTGGGGTAGGGTCGTCATTTTAATATTGCTGCCCTTCACATGCTGACATGCGCTTAAATTTCATTTTAAGTCCCTATTAACTTATGAAATAGTTATCGTACTTGTTAATTTGTTTGGTGGAGTAAAAGAACATAATGCAAAGAGCATAAAAAACAGGAGAAATTTGATAGGTTCAATGTTTTTAGATTAATCAACTAAATAAATTAATTTTTCAACTTTATTTTTAAAAACCTAAAAATTTTAAAAATTATAAATTGCATGAGAAAGGAGAGAGAAAGAGGAAGAGAGATAAATACCTAAATGTACGTAGAGAGATGGAGAGAGAGGAGAATAGGTGGAGGCCGGCCCTTGAAATTGTTCACAATTGGAGGGAGGAAAGGTGAGCAGGACAGCAGGTATGTCGTGCAAGTTGAGGCGAGCACTCTAGCTAGTAGGTGAGGCAAAAAGCACAGATATCGTGAGATGATGGATTGAGAGAGAGGCGAACAGGGAAAAAAAGTGAGAACGGAGAGACGAAGCGAGAAGGAGAGGCAATAATTTTTGGGAAAAGGAAGAAGGTGGTAGAAAGTAGGAGAAGCAAAAAATACCGTGTGATAGCCACTTCTCAACTTTGAGAAAATTGGCTTTTAGAACGCTTTTACTTTTTCAAAAAGATATTCTAATTCTTAGCATCTTCCTTTCATTCTTAATCTTGCCTTGTAAAAAAAAAAATTAACTATATATATAGCTCAAGCCCAATTAAACTATTTTTTTTTTTTATCAAGTATGACGGTTAATGCGTATAATAAAGAACTGAAATTTCTGAAGTATTTATAAACTTTGGGGTAGCCTCGTCATTTTATTACTGCCCTTCACATGAGCTACAATTTCATTTTAAGTCCGTATTAACTTATTAAACTCCAGTCAAAGATGATCTGCAGGTACATGAAAGTTACTTGTTTAGTTTATTTATTATTTCTTGAAAAGAACTTGGTAATTAGTTTATTAATTGATGCACATGCTTCAAGACAAACTAGTAATTAATTATAAGTGCCATCTCGAAGAATTGAACAATAAGAATTGATTTGTAGTTCACTCGTTCGTGTGTGTACATCACGATAAGGAACGCTGTTCCCCACAAGAGTAAGCATTATGCATCTCATTAAAGGGGGTCGAGACAGCAAGTAACCCATTCAAGGGATAAAGAAAAGACTGCTAAAGCAAGGAATTTGTGTTGTGGAGGCATATATATATATATATATATATATATATATAGATAGCATGTATAGTATATATATATATATATAGCTAGCTCAGTGAATTGCATGGTCATATAATTATGAACTTGCATGTAGAATGTCAATTTTTATTATTTTTTAAATTTTTTTTATTAATTTTTATGATATTTGAAATATGACAAAAAAAATAAAAAAAATATTCTCAATATTTTAGAATATTTGTTTCCATCTTTTATAAATTATTATTTTTTATATAAAATATTTGTTTTAAATATCTCGACCCGACAGCTATATGCCTCGTATTTATTTCCAATTATCTTTCTGTATTATTAATAAATCATCAACTACATGAATTTTATCAAGTAATAAAAAAATATTAGAAACTTCGATAAATTTGACAAACCAATGCAGAATTTTAATTATGTCTAAAAGTTTAAAACTTTGTGTATTTATAAGTATTATAAAAAAAACAAATTATTACTTAATTGCATCTATCTTACACATGTATTAATTGTTGCATTATTTATGAATTGTGAATTTCTAAAATTACGATAATAAGTATTTAAATATCAAATTGCCTAAACCAAAATGACTCATACCTCAGAAAATTAATTAGTCGGAATTTATTACGACCAGAAATTGCATGATATCACCTAAACTGACAATTAGTCTGAATTTTAGGTTCTTTTTGGGGATGCATTATTTTCGACAACAATTTTTGACGGATACCAAATTTAGCAGGCCCTTATGACTCTGGAAAGATATCACTTGTACCCAGTGCGACTGACACGTGGGTCCAGACAGATTTAAACATTTAAATATTGGTTTTAGTTTTGCTGCGGGTTCACATGTCATTGACTCAGAGGCAAGAAAATCCTGCCCCCTGGGAAGCAAAGGATTCGGTTCCTATGACTCTAGGGCCTGATCACAAGGCGGTTGTGCCTGATGGCTTCAACGCAAAGAATCATTCAGCAAAGTTGGGAATATTTCTGTGCATCGATTTTGAGTGAGGTCAATATGACAACCTAACCTTTTCATTTAAATTTAAAATTTTTTAATTTAAATGTCAAATTCAAACTGTTCATATTATTTTTTTCACCAGAGATGCATTAATACAATATTTTAATGTTAAATGACCTCTCTTTACATAAGTTATACATTTCTGACCGTAGAAAATTTTGCTTTTGTTTCCCTTCGGGGAGAGGCCTTCCCAGCCTTCTTCACGCAACTTCTTCGAGGAACAAAAGAGGCCCATTTACTATTGTTAGGTTCGTATTAAAACTGGGCTTGGGCCATTAGTTACAAAATAATCACTAAATAATCAAGTTTTGAGTTTAGATCGGAACTGCCTATTCAAGTTTTGAACTGTCTATTCAATGGTAGAATGCACGGAACTCTTTGATTTTTATGCTACAGCCTAGAGCAGATCGACTAATCCGAATTGAAAACTCATAAATTGAGTTACTTTATGGGAACTGAATTCGACTCTACCTGCGCTCCACCTGCGTACTTCCTCACATATTAGTCTTCGCTGCATTGTGTGGATATTAGTGCACAACAAAAATGAATTTTTAGAGTCTCAGCATTGTTGCTGCTTCTCCACTCTCGGTCGCAACAATTATTATATATAAATCATGACATCGGTTAATTTCATACGATAATTATTTATTTGTTAAAGGGTTTTGCTGCATTCAAGATATTTTAGATGCTATATTTAAAAATTGAACCAACGTGAGAATCAGCCTTTAATATAGTGAAAAAGACAATACCTTCCATGTGGGAGGATCGCAGATTCAAAATCCGAATGGGGGGATTCCTTGTGGATATTAAATAATTGTGGATATAAAATGAATGAAAATATTTTCAGTGAACTCAATTCAAACATAGATTACTAAAATTTAACATTGAACATAACTACAAATTAAGAGAAATGATATGAAGAGATAAGTGCAACCTGCTTGTCAAAGAGCAAACAGCTCAACTCATCCAATAAATTTATTTTAGCTCACTTCAAATATTTGTTTCACATGCATAATTAATACAATACAAACATTCACTAGGTAGTTCACAATTAACTTTAAATTAATAATATACAATCCAACAGTTTAATTATATGCTTACAAGTTGAATAGCGTAATAAATATATCAAATAAATGTTCATGCACACAAGTTGAATAGCACAATCAGAAAGATATGAAAATCATTAAACACACCACAACATACAATAAGTAAGCAATAATAAATTTATGAAGGATTACATAAACCACTTAATATATTCCTGTGGTCACCAATGGGCAGCTAGCAAGCCTGTTAAAAGTAAAGGAAGTTGGTTCTGTAATTAATAAAGTACAAAATTCTGAAGAAAAATTCAATAAAACAAAACAGAATCTTCTTTTTAAAATTAATGCAAAACATGTTCTACCTCGTTAGAAAGAAAAAAAAATATTTAGTGTTTGCAGTGGTATATATATTTGTGACATTTTTGCATTGGTTATATATGTAACATGTGCATATATGGAGGTAACGGCCCGATTTGCTATAGAGAATTTTAGCAATGTAGGGTTATTTATGTAACATGTGCATATATTGGTTTCAAAGTCAGTGGAACCGCCTGTAATCCACCTCTTTAACAAAAATTAATATCATAACAATAAGTAATAAATTAATAAATAAGAAATAAATAAATACTACTTAATTCGCTCCTTTCTATATATATAACATTGCACATGTGCAAATTGCAATTTATCTCTAATTATTAATAATAAACATATCTAATTAGTATGGTTGTTAACACTAAGATTATCCAACAAAGTAATTCAAGCTAGGTTCATCAGAATAGATAAATACTTTTCCTTTTAATTAACCATTGAAAAAATGGTTTGTTGAAAAACATAATTAATCGAAAAATGCTCAATTCATAATTTCTAAATGTATATATTTTACCAAGGGAAAGAACCATATAGAGAAACAGAGGAATTAAGAAACTTGCTAAATGTCGTAAAGAATACCTTTTAAATGTGCAGGCTATGATGTAAACTTGATCAACCTGAGAATTCTCATGCGGTCCTCACTTATTTGTTCCTCTGTCCTTTCCCTTTGAACCCTCTCCTCCAAAGTTCTATCTGGATTACCCCATTCCAATAGTTGAAGTTTAGATAGGTACTCAATTCCTCGAGGAAGCTCCTTTAAACCAAGACAGTTGTCAATGCATAATTTTTCCAGGTTTGGCATTGTCCCCTTATTGATTTCAATGCACTGGAGGTTAGGAGCTTTCTTAACCTCTAGTTCTCGAAGCATAAGAAATGATATCTCATTAAAGCACAATTCATTCCCTTCGTAGCCAGTGAGAAAGAGAATTCTCAAGCTACGTATCTCTTGAAGACAGGAGAAAGAATTTTTGTCCAACCCACTATTATTTAACTCCAATTTTCTAATGCTATTATGATGTTGTAGTGACATGGAAAACTGAGGTACTGAACTTCTTTCCACCTGCCCAGAGATCTCTATAATATATGCTGATGCACTGAGAGATTGCAATTGCACTACTTCCCCATATTTCGCCTTAACCAAGAGAAACCCAAGATGACTGAATTTACTTATAGAAGTAAAAAAAACCTCACAGTCTTCGCTTCTTATTTATGAGATATGTAACTCTGTTAACTTTGTTAGACTTTCAAAAAATTTTACTATTTCATCAGTTGCTTTAATAGTTCCTAAAGCTCGTAAATCCTTTAGCTTTCATATCTGCTTGGGTGGCATGACTCCAATTACATCTTCAGAAAAACCCACCTTTAGTACTCTTAAGCCTTCGTAACTTTGTTAACTCATTTGGAAGTTCTATAATTTTAGCTCCCCAAGCAGACAAGATTTGTATATTTTGCAGCCTACCAATTGATTTTGGGAGCTCTTTTATTCCAGTTTTATCCAACCCCAAATAATGCAGGTTGAATAAGTTATATACCTCTTCGGGTAATTTTTCTATAGATGTGCCATATAAATCCAAAACACGTAACAATTTGGAAGATCTTAGCATTATGGAGAGCAAGTTGACACTGATTTTATCACCGAAGGTAACTATTGAACGAAGAGAGTATTCGTTGTTGCTTGCTCTTTCAAGATCACAATTTTGAATAGACAATCGACGTAGTCTGCCTCTAGGTGAGCGTGTTGAACTGCCATCAACCACAAAAAATTCTTCCTCGACTGATTTTGAAACAACCATGCTATGTATAATATCGTGCAAGCTACACTGTAATACTCTTTCAACCACATCTCTGTCAGTTACTTGCAACAAGCACCGACTAACAAGTTCATTCAGGTAGTCCTCTGCTACTTCTTCATGCGTTCTTCTTGCACTTGTCTCAACAAATCCCTCTGCAATCCACTGTCTAGTAAGATCAAATGCACAGATATACCAATCTTCTGGATAAAGGCCACAGTAAAACAAGCAATTTTTTAGATTACAAGAAAGATCTGCAAAGCTTAGTTGCAAAATCCTATTTACATATTCGATATTCGGATTATGTGCTAGTTCATGCTCAAGGTCTACCCACATTTTCTTCCATTCCCTCTCTGTTTGTTCCTTGCATGCCATAAGACCTCCTATGGCTAAAATAGCAAGAGGAAGGCCCTCACACTTCTCTACAATTTTTCTCGCCCACATTGTTAATTCTTCTGGGCAAGTGTTGGTATTGTTTCTCTTAAATGCGGTTTTACAAAAGAGATCCCATGAATGGTGTTCCTTAAGTGGGATAATCTCCATGATTTGTTTCTCTGGGGCCAACAATGCTACTTCTTGATTCCTTGTTGTTAAAATGATTCGGACAGCGTTACCTTCTGGGAGTTTGTCCCGTATGAAATACCATAAATCGGGTTTCCACAAATCATCTAGGATGAGTAAATATCTTTTATTGTGCAAATAGTTTGTAATTACTGGAACCAAACTTCGAAAATCCTTGGTATCAATTCCATGAATGTTAATTCCATTTGGATCCTCTCTATGCAATTCCCGCAATATCTTTCTCAATAATTCATCCCTTTCCCAGGTTTGAGATACAGTGATCCAAGCACATCCACCAAATGATTTTTTTACGGTTTTGTAAACATTAGTAACAAGAGCAGTCTTCCCTACCCCACCCATCCCCCACACCGAAATTACATTGTGTTTACTTTTGTCGTCACTCAACATTTCTAAAAGCTTTTTCTTATTTTCATCAATTCCTACAAGATCACCTTCCTTTTTAAAATGCTCATCTTCTGCTGTTATCCATCTCCCAACTTCTTGGGGTTCTTCTCTTTTCACAATACCACTGGTGTCATATTCATTTTTTCTCTTCTTGATATCCACAAGTTGAGTTTTTATCTTTCTAAGCTTTCTAGTGAGCTTGTACCAAGTCTTAACGTGCGCGACTCTCTTGAGGGTTTTCGCAACAACCCCTCTATTCTGCCCAATAAGCTTGTAACTGAACTCATCTACAATATCTTCAATATTAAAAGCAACCCCTCTTATTTCCCCGAATGAAATTTTTTATGTTAGCATTTGTCTCACTAAATCTCTCTGCTTCATGTAGGAACCCTCGGATGCTCTCTAATTCATCCTGGATATCTTTCATCTCATCGAAGAAGTTATGCATAGCGTTTGCTTCACTGGTTAGGATTGAACAAGTAGATTTGACTGGTTGGTTCAATAAAGCAGAACCAATATTTAGGAGCAAAGAACCCACCACAGCTTCAGCCATCACGTGTCTCTTGAGCTTTTAGTTACTTGAAGGATAAAAAAGGTAAAAATATGAATAATTAGATACTTAAAGGATAAAGAATAAGGGTATGGTACTATAAATTACGCAGATTAGTTCGTACTATGGATCGATATTTGTGTTTTCAAAGTTCAAATGATTGATTTGAGCAATTCAATGTTATCTTTATATGAAAATGTACATGCAAACTAATTTCTATATTTTTTTAAATTTTTTATATTTTGATATTTTCTTTAAATAGGAAGAACATCACAACTTTTGTACGGTCTAGAATATTTAGATCAAAAAAATTTCAACCTATCCAAAACAATATTAAAAGAATTCTAAAAATGTAAAATTTGATTTACAAGTGAATTTTAATATGGAGTTTATGTTGAATAATTCAAGTGAATTGTTTGAACTTTAAAAATAAAAATATTGATCCATAGTACGGACCTATATGCGCTATGTATAGTATGTATCATAGGCTCACTCAATGATAAATTACAATTCACTACGCCAAACATTTAGAATAAATTTTAGAATAAATTTTAAAATAAAATTTTACTGATACATGTTAGTACAACAGTCTTATTTCAGTTGTAAACTCTGAAGAAGAATGGATAAGATTGGAAAATTAGTGAAGAAGCTCGCCTTATAATTTATATTAAACATTTATCTTCAATAAAAACATAAATATACCCACGTCACGACTGTAAATACAATACATCAAATTTATTTGGATGGTATTTGAAGAAACAAACACAAGTTTTTACGGATTTTATTGTTAATATTATTTAACAATACAACAAGATTTAGCATTCACATTTAAATAAGACAAGAATTCGTTGAAATAATCGACTTTCATCTAAAAATGTGAGGGCATCACCTTCACGGAAATGGAATTGATATGCATAAAATTCAGTTATTGTAACATAATTGTGATTTATTGTTTGTTGCCTAGTATTTGTCTCGGCATATTTTATTCTTAGGTAATCTCCTCCATCTGAAGAAAAGGAGAGAATATTGTACTGCTATAAAACTTGGATGATTATGACGTACAATGTCATCACAATAATTATCTTTTCCATTATAGTCCCCACTATTAATCCAATAACTTCGCTTGCATTTAGCATACAATATTGTGAAAATTTATCTGATTGAATTCTTGTTAATCTGAGGCTAAATTTTTGCATATATGAATCAACAAAGCACTCTTTAATGACCTTGTAAAATATTTTAAAGAATATGTAATTTAGGTAACAAATTTTTTACATATATGTAACTATTTTTTTTCAATTAGACAACATATATATCGGATATATATCTTCAATTAGGCAACAATTTTTTTAATCAAGTTTTTCAAAGTAAACAAATATACTCCTACGCGAGTATTATGCTATTCCCTCGTTTAATCAATCAATAAAAACATGATATCTTCAATATTGCCAAATTCACCAATTACATCTGCAATAAATTGAATCACCACTGACTCACGTGAACATATACAAATCAATACCCAAGTTTATTTTTTACCAGAAAAATTATAATGAATGAACTATTTGCATAATGGCTAATTAAGCTTCATGAGGTAGGTGTTGAATCGATACCCAAGTTTATTTTGAACTTTATATATATGAGAAACAAACTTGAAATGAACAACAAATCTATGCTTACTTTATTAGTCTTTGATGTTGTATTGTCTTTCTTTTGACTATTCTCTATTGCCATATCAATATAACATCATCTCTGTAAAATTTCTCTTGATTGACATTGCTAGTTGTATGTTTTATATGTACTGACAACAAAGAGCTCCAACTAAAGTTTTGTACCATGTGCTTGTACTTTTGTTTCGTTACTAAAATCTGGTCTAAATAGAATAATTTTATGCTTATACAATGATGCCTCTCTAGACTATCTCAAAAAAGTACCGATATAAAAATTTGTTGTCGAATTGAAAAACATATATATGATATTGTTGTCTAACATAAAATTTTGTTACATGTATGTAAATAATTTGTTGACTGAATTTTATATTCTTTAAACTATTTTATGTGCTCATTAAAATCTAATAAGAGAGATGGAAGCTCTAAAATTGATGAGAATAGATAGGAGGTATCGGAGAGAGGGGGAGAGAGGAAAATGAGGGCTCCACAAGGGTATTATGTCAATAATTTTAAAGGAGAGGCATTTTGTTTGAAAATTTAAGAAAGTAGAGAAATTTGTAATATTTTTATATATGTTTTAGTGAGTTCCCAACTTGTTTGGAAATAAAGACTTTAAAGAAGAAGAAGAAGATGTTTTAATTAGTTTTCAACATGAAAATGTTGTATTGTGTTGTATTGGGATATGTAGAATGTTGTGACTGTATAATGCTAATATTCAGCAAAATTCTAATATTATCTATTCAAAATCCTCTAGAATAAATTTTCCATTGTACCGTTTCTACTTTCTACCTCATTTGATAATTTTACTTCACTAAAAAAATTGTAGGGATCTAGTACACGCCTTTCAACAAATCTTTCCAGCAAATTTGCAGAGTTATGTCGCGCTCTCTTTTGCCTCCTAATATCTAGTTGTTGTTTTTTTTAAGGTTAGTGGCTTTAAATGCCAACTAACAATTCTGAATCTGCTCCGAATCAAATGTAGAGGTGTAAACAGAGCCGGATTATCTGTTCCAAATTTGCTTCGTATCTGCTTACAATCCGAATCCAAATTAAACACGAAGAGGATAATATCCGGATACGGATCCAAATAATTTGTTACATGTGACTAATACTGTCAGATTTGGATACGGATGTATTTTATTAAAGCTAAACAGACCGTCATTTTTATTAATAACCCAAAAAAATTAATAAAAATAACAATTTTTTTTTTATAAATAACCAGACCGCCTAACAGTGGGGGCGGTTTGGGTCTGCTACAGTATTTTTTTTTATTCAAATATTTTTTAGTTTTTTAAGGATCTTAATATTTTCAGCTAAAAATAGAAAATAAAAAATGTTGAATTTTATAGCAAACAAAAATATTCAATATTACACTATGTCCTCAATTTTTTTTTAATATTTACATTTAAAAATAGAAAATGAAAAGTGTTGAATATTATAGCAAACAAAAATGTTTAATCTTACACTATGTCCTCAATTTTTTTTTTATGATCTTAATATTTTCATCTAAAAATGGTAAATGAAAAGTGTTCAATTTTATATCAAACAAAAATGTTCAATCTTACACTATGATCTCAATTTTGTTCACCAACCCCATAGGCCAAAATGAAAATTTACAACAAACTAGGGTCTTAATTATTTATTATTTTATTTATTATGTGCTCTAGGATAAAAAATGCAAATAATTTTTTCAAAAATATATTGTATTAAAATAGTAACTGGAATTCTTAATTTAAAATTGAACAAAAAATAATGCTAATAATGTTCTCTATGTCCAAAAAATATTTACAAGTGTAAGATTGAACATTTTTTATTTCCCATTTTTAAATGAGAATATTAAAAAAAAATTGAGAACATAGTGTAAAATTGAACATTTTTGTTTGTTCTAAAATTGAACACTTTTCATTTTCTATATTTAAATGAAAATATCAAGATCTCAAAAAAAATTGAGAACACAGTGTAAGATTGAATATTTTTGTTTGCTATAAAATTGAATATTTTTAGATGAAAATATTAAGATCCTAGAAAAATAAAAAATAATGTAGCAGACCACCACATGTTGGGACTGTCTACTAAAAAAAAAAAAACTAAAAACTGTAGCTGGTTATTTATAAAAAGAAATTGGTTATTTTTATTAATTTTTTTATTGTTATTAACAAAAATGATGGCTAAACGTAGTCGATATCTGAATATATCTGAATATCAATTATCTGAATATATCCACAGCTTTTCACGTGGGGTGAAGTGAAGCGGTTTTCACGCTATATCACGTGGCTTCATCGAAGGACTCCCATGTGAGGTGAATTTGATGCTGTCTGCTCTTTCCAAGTATATAAGGCCTCAAATCATAATTTTATATCTCTTGTGGGACTTACAAATTTAATCAAACCGGATACGCGTTTTGTTGAGAATGAGTTGACTGTTTTAGTAATATGGGATATAGATTTTTTTGTTTTACTAAAAATAATCGGGTTTAATTATAATACTTGTATTATATTATATAAGTATTATTTAAGTGGATTATTTATATGACTTAATTATCCGACAATTATTCGTTTAGTATCCGTATTTAAATTCGTATTCATGAATTATCCGCTACGTATCCGTATCTGTTTAAGATGGATTTGGTTTTAAATTTGATATCTGTTTATTATATGTATCCGTATCCATTCATTGAAAAACGGATATGGATATGGCATTTAAACCCCTAGTTAAATGACTCTAATTTTTATATCTAAACTCTTTTATTCTCATTGATTCATCTAAACTACCCTCATCATCTAATCCTATTTAATTACACTCTAAACAGCCTAATACTTCATTACCTAACCCTCTCTACAATCGGATCCACATTCGTCCGATAACCGCCGCACTCCAACGACGGATCTACTCACCGCGGCGCTTCGACGACCGGATCTACTCACTGCGGTGCTCCGACAGCCGGATCTACTCAAAACCGTGCTCCAACACTCATCGTCGCGCTCCGACCGATGGATCTACTCACTATTTTTCTTTGATCGAGATAGATGAATACTCTACGCTCCAAGCTCCGATGATACCGTGCTCTCGATTACGATTGGCTACGCTCAGCTCAGCTTCCTCTCCTCTCTCTCATTCTCTTCTCCGTTAAAGAGGTAGAGGCAAGAGAGTGGGAAGAACATCATTATATCGGATTGAGACCTAGAAATGGTGGGAGGAATGAAATAGAGGAAATGGGGAAGGACGCGGCTAGGTTAGATCTGTTGGAGAATCATGAAGGGCAAACAATTACGTCTTATCTAGAGATCAAACAATTACATTTCATCTAGGGGTCAAACACTTACACCCCGGGGAAGAAGAAACAATCCCCACCTTAACCTAAGGACCGCCCTATGCCAAAGCCGACTTATATAAACATAATCATAAGTGCGGAATACAATACCTGATTCCACAACGTTGGCCATGGAATCCTCAACTGCGAAGAATCATCTCCGTGAGCATAAGACTTGTCTTCTACGGCAAGAAGCCTTTCTCTTCTCGCCTTTTGGTTGTATGGTCGTAGACTAGGTCTTCTAAAGCAACAAGATCGTCTCTTGAGAATTCCTCTCCAAATTTCTTAATGGAATTCTCCTCTCAATTCTTTGATGGTGGAAGAAAGGAGAAGGCACTCAATTTCTTGTAGAAGAATAACTTCTGAAAAGAGTTGGTTATCTTGTGCCTTAGGGACCCATCTATATATAGTTTACACATTCTGGCAACGCGACTACGGGTGGTCCACCCGCACTGGGTTGATTCACGTTCCAATAACCACTTTAAACCTTGGACCCGAATTTTTACAAGTCCTGAGTGCGTCCGCACTGGGGTCCAGTACACCCGCACTAAAGGTCCCACTGTGTCCGCACTGGGTTCAAGTGCGTCCGCATTACGTTCGGACTTTTTCCTGTGTTGTCCGAACTTCCCAAAATATTGGCTAAGTACTGAGTGCGTCCGCACTGGGGTTCAGTGCGTCTGCACTAAAGGTCCTACTGCGTTCGCACTGGGGTCCTAGTGCGTCCGCATTACGTTCGGACTTTTCTGAATTTCCTGAGTGCGTCCGCACTCAGATCCAGTGCGGGTGGACCACCTGCACTGGGCTTCCAAAATGCAGTTTTCTCAATTGCAAATTTCAGAATCAGTCCATCAATGATTTGATCTTTGCCCAAATTGCTCTACACACTTATGGACCACATCCTATTGAAAACATAGATTGTCTAATATCTTAATTCCATATTATATCACTTTAATTGTGACAATCATATTGACAGTAAACAATTCATAATTATATTACATATATGCTCAACGTTGGATTAAGATCCAACAATCTCCCACTTGAGCAATATGTTATACACTTTTAATTATGTATTGTCAGCCTTATGTGCGCACATACTTTTCTGTCATCCTCATGTATTCTCAAACCAATTCCGTCCATCAATCATATTAGCAAAGGACTAAAGCGGCTTTCGTCACATTTATTTTAGTCATGACTAAACCATCAATAACCACAGTACTAACATGACTAAATGACATGAATCATGATGTGGATGTGTAGCATTGAAATTTCACGCAATTGTGATCATATGTGCCAATTTCTAACTAGGTCTCCCATTTAAAACTTGAAACTAAATTTCATAAACTTGTTGTAAAATGCAAAATTCAAGTAAACAATTCGCAAATACATATCCAAATTTGAGGTCAAACTAAAATAGAGACAGAATGCAAAATAACAATATTCTCACGTCATAAGTTATATATCCAAAATAACAATAAGTAAATAGAACATCAAAATAAACAATTAACAAACTCCCATTAAAATTGAATTTTCTTAATAGGAATTACACCCATATGAGCAACATGCTCTTCAAACTTATTGGGTGGTAATCCTTTAGTAAGTGGATTCACCAACATGGAGTCTGTCCCTATATGTTCTATTGACAACTGACATTTTTGCACTCTCTCTTTTACAACAAAAAATTTAATGTCAATGTGCTTGGACTTTGACGAACTTCGGTTGTTATTTGCGTATAGCATGGCTGAATTATTGTCACACAACAATTTTAGTGGTTTCTCTATAGATTCCACTATCCGCAACCTAGTGACAAAATTGCGTAGCCATACGCCATGATTCGATGCTTCATAACAAGCAATGAATTCTGCGGCCATTGTGGAAGATGCTATAAGTGACTGTTTAGCACTCTTCCACGAAATGGCTCCTCCAGCTAACACAAAAACGTAGCCGGATGTTGATTTCATGCTATCTTGGCATCCTCCAAAATCAAGAGTCGGTATACCCATTGACCTCTAGCTTATCCGACCTCCGATACGTGAGCATCTGGTCTTTTGTTCGCTTTAGGTACCTCAAGACCCGTTTGGCTGCTTTCCAGTGATCTAGACCTGGATTTGATAAGTATCGGCCCAACATGCTAGTGATGAACGCAATATCTGGACGCGTACACACTTGCGCATACATTATGCTCCCAACAACTGAGGCATATGGATACTTTTGCATTACTTCATTTTCTAAATAATTCTTTGGGCATTGGTTGAGACTAAATTTATCTCCTTTTGCCACCGGGGTATTTCCTAGTTTACTATCTTGCATGCCATACCTTTTTCAGACCTTTTCGATATAATTCCTTTGGGACAAACCTAATATACCTTGGGTTCTATTCCTCACTATTTCAATCCCTAGGACAAATGATGCATCACCAAGATCTTTCATCTCAAAATTCTTTATCAGAAAATTCTTGGTCTCATGCAACATATTTATATCATTGTTGACAAGCAAAATGTCATCCACATATAAAACTAGAAACACAAACTTACTCCCACAGAACTTGAGGTATATACACTCATCCACAAGATTTAGCTCAAAACCAAATAACATAATCACATTGTGAAATTTGTAATACCATTGACGAGACGCTTGCTTTAGTCCATAGATAGATTTATTAACTTTGCACACCATAGACTTTGCATCTCCCAATACATAGTTTTCTGGTTGCATCATATAGATTGTTTCTTCAATGTCACAATTTAGAAACGCTGTCTTAACATCCATCTGATTGAGCTCTAAATCGAAATGCGCAACTAATGCCAATATAATCCTTAAAGAGTCTTTCAATGAAACCAGAGAGAAAGTCTCTTTATAATCAATGCCTTCCTTTTGTGTAAAACCCTTAACGACAAGACGCGCCTTATATTTCTCCACATTACCTTTCGAATCTTTCTTGGTTTTAAATATCCATTTGCAACCAATAGGTTTTGCACCTGATGGTAATGGGACAATTTTTCCAAACGTCATTGTCAGCCACAGATTTTATTTCTTCATTCATGGCATCGATCCATTTGTGAGAGTTAGAGTTTTGCATGGCTTGTTGTAAATTAATGGGGTCATTTTCCAACATGCCAACATCAAACTCATGTTCTTGAAGGTAAACTACATAATCCGAGGATATTGCAGACCTTTTCTCTTTAGTAGATCTCCTTATTGGCACTTCTAAATTTTATTGAGAATTTCCAGCATTGTGTTGAACAATCTGGCTAACAACAGCATCATCCAGAATTTCTGGGATTTCTCTTTGTGATGCTTGATCATGTTGAGTTTGGTCTTCAATAATGGTTTCGTTTTCGACAATTTTATTTTGAGTCAAAATGGGTTCAATGTCCACAAAACTCTCAACACCTGAGGGAATGTTTGTACAATCCTCTTCGAATTCAAAATCCATTATTGTATCTCCCCCCCGCAAACTCAACATCCTCAAAAAATTTGGCATTTCCCGTCTCAAAAACTGAATGTTCTGTAGGATTATAAAACTTAAAACCCCTTGATCGCTTGGGATACCCAATAAAATAACAACTAACAGTTCTTTCATCTAGTTTCTTCTCATGCGGCTTATAAGGCCTTGCCTCAGCTGGACATCCCCATACACACAAGTGTTTGAAATTAGGCTTTCGCCCATTCCAAATTTCATATGGGGTTTTGTTAGTTGCTTTAGTGGGTACTCTATTTACGATATATGCTGTTGTCTTTAAGGCTTCACCCCATAGATTTTGTGGTAAAGTAGTACGACTCATCATACTTCTTACCATATCCTTAAGCGTTCTATTGCGCCTCTCAGAAACACCATTCATTGCCGGCAAACCGGGCAATGTATATTGAGGCACAATATTGCATTCATCTATGAACTGTGCAAAAGGCCCTCGACATTGCTCACCCGATCCATAATATCTGCCATAGTATGCACCACCACGGTCAGATCTAATGGCCTTAATGCGTTTGTTAAGTTGTAACTCAACTTCCGCTTTGAAAGTTTGGAACATGTCAAGGGCTTGAGCATTTTCTTTAATTAAATATATGTAGCCATATCTTGAATAGTCATCTATAAAACTAATAAAATACCGTTGACCATTTCTTGTAGCCGTTGGAAACGGATCACAGATATCGGTATGAATTAATTCTAAGTCTTCTGAACACCTTTTGGCTTCATATTTTCTGAAATTGGTTTGTTTCCCTTTAATGCAATTAATACAATCATTAAGATTTGAAAATTTTAAGGGTTCAAGAAAATTATTAGACACAAGTCGTTCAATTCTACGTTGAGAAATGTGACCTAATCGCTTGTGCCATAATATAGCTGAATTCTCATTAGTTAATTTTCTTTTCTTGCTATTTGTATCCACATGCAAGGCTTCAATATAAGAACTATTGACATCCAAAGAATACAGATTATCATAAACTGAAAGAAAACCAGAACCAACTTGTTTTGAATCATGAAACAAACTAAATTTTCCATTTCCAAAAGTACAAGTAAATCCATACTTATCCAAAGCAGAAATAGAAATTAAGTTACGTCTAAAAGACGGCACAACAAATGTCTCATACAAATTCAAATAAAATCCTAATTTTAACAATAATCTATAAGTCCCAATAGCCTCCACCTCAACTTTATTGCCATCGCCCACAAAGCTGAATCTTTCATCATCACTTGGCTTCTGGCAATTTAGGCAGCCCTGCAAAGATATACTTATGTGAGTAGTTGCACTTGAATCTATCCACCAAGTATATCTAGATACAGAAGATAAATTAACTTCCATAAAAACCATAACAAGAGATTTACCTTTCTTAGCACGCCATGCGTGATAATTCTGGCAATGAATCTTCTTGTGCCCAACCGCACCACAGAAGTAACAGGGATTGTCAGATGTGGCAACTTCCTTGCCCTTATCCTGTTTCTTATTGGTAGTTACTGCAGCATCCTTATTATCCTTAGTCTTATTTGATTTCTTACGCTTAGCCGATGCCTTAGGTTTGGAAGTAGTAGCAACATGGGCACTTTCTGTCTTATCCTGTTTCAGTCTTTCATCTTCTTGCACACAATGTGAGATGAGCTCATTAAGTGTTCATTTTTCCTTTTGACAATTATAGCTCACCTTAAACTGTCCAAAGTGTGAAGGAAGGAATATCAATGCTAAGTGCACCAAGAGATCATCAGAAATCTCCAACTTTAGTACTCTTAGTTTTGAAACAACATTAGACATCTCCATAATGTACTCCCGAATGCTGCCCTTTTCCTTATACTTCATTGAAACAAGTTTCGTCAAGAATGTACCAATTTCAGCCTTTTCATTCTTGACAAACCTTGTCTCAATTTCAGCCAAATATTCCTTAGCGTTAGTAATCCCATCAGTAATCGAGCCTCTAAATACCTCTGGAATAGACCTTTTCATAATCATTACACTCACTCTATTGGATTTGTCCCACCTTTCCTTCCCCTTCTTTTCTTTAGGGGTAGAGGTATCAGTAATGGTGGGACAGACATCTCTGAATGCTAAGTCTAAATCCATGACACCGAGAGTTATCATAACACTCTCCTGCCAATACTTGAAATTGGAACCATTCAACATCGGAATATCTTTAAGGCTAGTAGTAATGCTAGCTGAAAAATACGAACAAAAAACAAACAAAACAACCACGATTTAGCAAAATTCTGAATTTTATAAATTATATTCAAATAAAGGCTAAATATCTCCATCATTAACAAAGCATCGGTTTCCATTAATTAGCCACCGGAGGGTAACAAATTAATTTCTTATGATACTTTGACACAATAATAAAGCATTGATGATTCAGCAACATATCAACAATATGTCTTCCGGAGGGCCGACTTATTGACATATGTAATAAAACATAATAATCATCACTACACTTTATTATCACTAAATTGTACATTTAATTTCAACAACCATTATCTTCCGGAGGGCCAATAAATGATCACTTCAATCAAATGCACACCTAATATCCTTTTATACAATGAATATAAATGAACTTTGTCAAAAGAGGCACCGGAGGTTACGGTAATGACTCAATCAATTCAATTCAAGGTATATATAAAACCTTAATGCCTTTATAAGAACTATAATTTATACCTTAGCCATAAAAATAAAAGTGCAATTAAATAAATATATAATTGCACCATAGCAATTGCATTTATTTTCTTAATTTTCCCCGAGCCTAGTGCGGATGCACTAAGGATGAGTGCGCCCGCATCGTATTTATTTACTTTTTATTAATCCGAATTTAGGGAAAAAAATCATGAAAAATAACTACACTTGTTATGCTGAATTATGACATGATCTAGAGAGAAATTGGAAGCACCCTTAAATAGCCTTTCAAATTTAGAAATTTCTTTCTAATTTTGTAAATTCCCAATTCCAAAATTGCCCAGAAAATTTGCCAAATGAATGACATGCGGAATTTCAAGCGTGTTCCAAGACCGAATCTTGATTAGAAATTTTCCGATTTCTAATGGAAATCTTCGAGGAAACCCTAACCTTAATTTAAGAACTTAAAAAAAATGAGAAATTAGAATCTTAATTAGGAACATATTTTGTGCTCTCCAAACTTAATTTTCAGATCAAAACCAATCAAGAAAATCCAACAAATAATCAACAAAAAATCATCAATTCAAATCCTAATTCTCTTTAGATCCAAAGACCTAATCCTTCAGCATAGGGAGGCTCTGATACCACTTGTTGGGGAATCATGAAGGCCAAACAATTACACCTTATCTAGAGATCAAACAATTACATCTCATCTAGGGGTCAAACACTTACACCCCGGAGAAGAAGAAACAATCCCCACCTTAACCTAAGGACCGCCCTATGCCAAAGCCGACTCATATAAACATAATCATAAGTGTGGAATACAATACCTGATTCCACAACGTTGGCCATGGAATCCTCAACTGCGAAGAATCGTCTCCGTGAGCACGAGACTTGTCTTCTACGGCAAGAAGCCCTTCTCTTCTCGCCTTTTGGTTGTATGGTCGTAGACTAGGTCTTCCAAAGCAACAAGATCGCTTCTTGAGAATTCCTCTCCAAATTTCTTAATGGAATTCTCCTCTCAATTCTTTGATGGTGGAAAAAAGGAGAAGGCACTCAATTTCTGTAGAAGAATAACTTCTGAATCAGTCTATCAATGATTTGATCTTTGTCCAAATTGTTCTACACACTTATGGATCACATCCTATTGAATACATAGATTGTCTAATATCTTAATTCCATATTAGATCACTTTAATTGTGACAATCATATTGACAGTAAACAATTCATAATTATATTACATATATGCTCAACGTTGGATGAAGATCCAACAGGATCTCCCTTTTTTTTTCTCTGGGGGAATGTTAGTGTTTTTTTCTTTTAGAGTAAGAAAAAATAAAATCCTCACTTGTCACTCATGAACTAAATCAGTAGGGTGTAAAATTCATGGTTTTTTTTTTTAATATGTTGACGTCTAACCACAAAAATATATTGCCTTTATATTATCGCCAAAGTATCTAATTAACGCTGTGGAACAAAATTAAAATAAATAAATAAAGGATGAAAAAACTACCTCAATAGCTAGCTGCAGATTGTTGTTGTTGAGAATACCTCAATGGCTAGGATGGAAGGTTTAGTGGGGATCCTATTACAGATTGTTGCTGGTGAGATTAATTGAATCAGTAACGAATAGTAACGAATAAACAGACTGAATAATGTGATGAATAAATTAATTGAAAAATGTCTTGATTCGTAGATTTTGTTTTGTCGTTCAAATTGTGAATGTAATTGGAAAGGCTATTAGAATATGTTCAACAATTAATGCAAGCATAGCAATTTTGCCATTTATTACATAATTTCTTTTTTTTGAGAAAGAATTTATTACATAATTTCAAAAATCATCATTTGTTGTTATATATCTATTCAAATCATGCTGTAATTACAAAGTTTACATTTCATTAATTTCTTCACAATTAATCAAAATGTACAGATTAATTTCTTCACTATTAAAATCATGCTGAAATTTTTCACCGGACAACTATTTCTACACTTAATTTATTCAGTGATAATTAACGGAAACATACAAACCTCAAACTTTGTGATAGGAGAGAGAAATCCCAGCTCAGAAAAGAAACAGCTCAACCAAACGAAACAACTGCAGTTGTCAATCTGAAATTGAAAAGAAACAACTCAACCAAACGAATTATATATGTTATTTTTTATTTTTAAATTCTATTAATTAATTCAATACTTATATCGGGTCGATGCTTGTTGACTGTTGTCTGAACGAACCAACTAGAGGTTAAAATGGACAAAAATTGATGACATTGTCAAATAAGTTAAATTGGGCCTTCAATGGGACTAAGCATGTGTAATAATAGGGCCTTAATAAAGGAAGAAACCAAAAAACCTGTAATTATATATCTGGATGTATTAGCTCAAAGGCCCATTCAATATACAGAGAGAAGCAACCGTTGAAACAGTTGTTGTTTAGAATATGAACTCTGATACGATACCCTACACTGAGAGGTATAGGATATGCCACGTACTCTGATACGTCAGCTGGTGTATCAGACACGAATCGGGATGGTATCGGGTGTGTATATGGGTACAGGATCCTAAATGGAGTATCGAGGTAACATAAATAAAGCCATAATTTTTTCAATGCCTTTCAGCGAGTGAAACTAACCGTTGAGGATTAAATCATGGATGGAAATGAAGGGCAGGCTGACTTCTGGTTACTTGTTATTGATCCTGGAAAAATTGATTCAGACAAATTGTGCATGTTGATTAGATTTGGAATAAGATTATAGCTATAAAGGTAAACTTTTCTCAAGCATGTTACCAAAAAAATAATATAATGAATTCAGCAAGCCAAATGACACTATTAGTGAGCAAAAACTCAGTTTATCAATATAATACATGACAATGTTACTGTGTTTTACTGTGAATTACTCATTAGAAATGAACACTGAATAAATTAAGTATAAAAAGGCTGAAATGTTGATGTCTAAGCACAAAAATATATTATTGCATATTATCACCTAAGTATCAAACAATTGAGTTAATTGGTAGAAAACTCTAAATTGAAAATAATGCAAAGAGCAATAAAAAAAAAGGAGAAATTTGGTAGATTCAGTTTTTTAGATTAATCAACTAAAGAAATATATTTTTCACCTTTATATTTAGAAACCAAAAAAAATGGAAAAATCGTAAATTGCATGAGAAAGGAGAGATGAAGATCGAGGAAGAGAGACAAATACCTAAACAATTCACACGCTAATAGGTGAGGCAAGCGGCACCGAGATCGCAAAATGTTGGATTGAGAGATGAGGCGAACAGGGGAAAAGCAAGAACAGAGAGATAAAGAAAGAAGGAGAGGCGGATTTTTTTTTTGGGAAGAGGAAGAAGGTGGTAAAACGTATAGGAGAAGCAAAAAAAATTAAAAACAAAATCAGGTACCAACCTTGAGAGAATTTGCCGTGCGAAATCAAAATGGATGAATTGGATTCTTTCTTCATAACACAGAGAAAAGGTTTGAGCACGCTTTTACTTTCCAAAAAAATATTCTAATTCTTGCATCAGCCTTCCATGCCATTCTAATTCTTACCTTGCAAAAAAAAAAACAATATAGCTCCAGAACAATTAACCCCACCACTATAGCTGTACCTAACGTACTAAATTTTGCACTAAGACTGTGCTCCAGAACTTATATTTAATAGTGAAATGAATGGGGGAAGGAAAAGTTTTAAGTGGAGTTACTTAGCTCCATGACCTTCGAGAGTCCGGATCCTCTAAAGTAACGAAATTTTTGGATTTAACATCTCCACCGTCTCATTTTTTTTTTTTACTTTCGCTGAAGAGAATTTATTTTCGTTTTTTCAATCCACACATAGCGATTCAGTAAATCCAACTTACTCTCCATATTTCCTGCTGGTCTGACCCACTTATAAGGTGCAAACGGATCGGATATTTTTTGTCTATATTTGAATCTATATCCGAAAATTAGATACGGATATCTGATACCGAATATCCATGCGGATACTATTACAGATATGGTTTTCAATTTTACTTATCTGTATCTGAATAGTAGATATATATTATTTTGTTTAATATATATTTAGAAATTTTTTATGTTATTCATTGTTAATTTGTTATAAAAAAACAGATATCCGATCCGTATCCTTGTCCGTCTAATATCCGATCTGTATCCATATTTCAAAAATAAAAGTAGATACCGATATGGTTTTACCACTATCCAATCCGTTTGCACCCTTGACAACGTCGATCGATATGGTTTTACCACTATCCAATCCGTTTGCACCCTTGACAACGTCATCGACTTTTCGTATTGAAATTCATTTGTTAAAAATTAAAGAAAATTATTTTTATCAAATTATCAAATTTCGAAGTGAGAGCCAGAAGATAGGGAGGAAGAGAGGGAGAGAGATCTTCCTCGAGACCCTTGGAATCCTCTGTCAAATTATTAAAAAAAACAGAGAGAGAGAGAGAGAGAGACTTGGGTGAAAAGAGAAAAGCATTAAAGTTACTTGTTTAATTAGTTTATTTATTAGTTCTTGAAAAGAACTTGGTAATTAGTTTATTAATTGATGCACATGCTTCAAGACAAACTAGTAATTAATTATAAGTGCCATCTCGAAGAATTGAACAATAAGAATTCACTTTAATCACTTTAATTCACTTTTAACTACTAATAAATAATTTAATTGGATTTGTATTTCACCAGTTCGTTTGTGTATGACGATAGGGAACGCTGCTCCCCACCTGAGTAATCATTATGTATCAGCGGTTAGATTCGTCAGTAACTAACGAATGGGGAGACAGCAAGTAACCCATTAAAGGGTTAAAGAATGCTACTGTTATTAAGAAAGGAATTTGTGCTGTGGAGACATATATATATATATATATATAGAGTAGAACTAGGGTGCTTCTAGGAGTACCAACTTCTTTTGTACTCTTAATTCTAAAGTCTATCGGATTAACTTCGAACGACAAATTCAAATCGTTGAAATCTTTTTGCCTTACGAGTGATGCGTTTACATGTAAAAATTTTAAAGTTTCGGATTAATTTAATATAAAATCAATTGGTCAAAAGGCTTCCAAAAAATAAATGCATTAAAATTAATTTAGAAACCTTCTAATTTTGACTAGATTTTATAGTAAATTAATTTCAAACTTGAAATTTTCACATGTAGCCTAATCACTCGTAAGGTAAAATGATTTCAACGGTTTGGATTCATCGTTTGATGTTAATCCGATATATTTTAGAGTTAAGAGTACAAAAAGACTTGGTACTCCTAGCAGTACCCTAGTTCTACTTATATATATGTGAGGAGGGTTCAAATGCACTATAGTTTTGTGCTCCAATTATGCTTCACATCTTTATCTCCATTTTCAAAATTACATGCATGTACACGCATAGTTCAGATTCGGGTGCTTAATACACGCATGTCAAATGTTTGCTAAAATGCTCCTTAGAGGGTTGGTTCCTAATACAGTAACTTTGGTGGCGCGAAGTTTAGAGTCAATTTAACAATTATATGCATGTATGACTTACAGTTTGACTAGATAAAAAAACCAAGATAACTTTATTTTATATTGTCCACATTGCCACATCTGCTTGGAAAAAGAATGAAATTGTTTTCAGTGAACTCAATTCAACAAAGATTACTAGAATTTAACATTGAATATAACTAGAAAGGAAAATGGTATGAAGATAAAAGGGAACCTCCCTGTGAAAGAGCAAACAGCTCAACTCATCCAATAAAAATATTTTAGCCTCACTTCAAATGTTTGTTTCACATGCATAATACGGAGCATAGTGAAATCGTGTACTCGATCCAAACATTACAATACAAACATTCACTACTAGGTAGTTCACAGTAAACAAATTAATAATATACAGCCCCACAATTTATATCCTTACAAGTTGAATGGCACAATAAATGTATCAAATAAATGTTCATGCACACAAAAATAAACTAAGCATCAAAGAAACAATAAAAAATTATAATGACATCTTGCTTATTTGATAATTGTGACAGCCAATGGCAAAACTGATCAAATTATAACTCTTTTACTAAATGGTAACATGTATTTTTTTTTTCATTACAAAAAAAAAATGTTTTAATTATTATACTTGTATTATATTATATATTTGAATTATTTGAGTGAATTATTTATATAACTCAAATATCCGACAATTATTCGTTTCGTATTGATCCGTATTTGAATTTGTGTTCGTGGATTATCTATTCCATATCTGTATCAGTTTAAGGCAGATTTGGTTTTGAATTTTGATATCCATTTACTATCCGTATCCATATTCGTATCCGCTTATGAAAAAACGGATACGAATTTGGTATCAGTATTATCCACATCAAATCCACTCTGTTTACACCCCTAGATGTAATGTTGTTTATTATTTTTCTTTTGTTGTTTTTTCCTTCCTCCGTTATAAATGATGTAAAAATCGTACAAATCCTTAGTTTAAATCACAAAGATTGTACAGAAAATTTTTATATCAATACATATCAGTTTAAATATTCGATTGTACATATTCCTATAGTAATAATTAAGACTAGAACTTGGATCCACATTTCGTCACTAATCTTTTTTATAGTCATGTTAATAAGAAAACATAAAAAAATACTAAACAATTAAATTAATAAATAAATGATATATAAAAGGCACGGGTAATAGTGTAAGTACTAAGGTTCACAAAAAAAAAAAAAAAATTCCTGGCAGCATTGTAACAGCATTAAACGATCAATAACAAAAATTTTATTATTTTAGATCATCCAAACTAAAGAAAATTTGACAAGTGAAAATTATTTGATCGTGAGATGCTATTAACATTTGAGGCAAAGCAATATATAATTTTTTTTTTTTTAAATTAATGCCATAGAACGTTTTGTCTGTCCGAAGATTATTTTTTTTTTCCTTTTTATATCAAAAAATTATCAGAGCATGCGCTTATGCTATTTGAAAAGAAAAAAAAAAAACAGACAATGCAAATGATTACATTTTAAACATATTTAAGGACGCAACCCTATTTTGATTTAAAAAGTCAATTATCTTAACTATTTTGTTGCTTATATAATTAGCTAATTAGTCTAATTGAGATAATTTGTGCTTAGGTATATCACGATGTATGCAAACTAATAAACTAAGAAAATATCTGACGCAATGCTCACCATTCAAATCCTGACCAAATACTGAGATTTGTACCTTTGTAAATAGTGCATGCAGATAAACAATTTAAAATAACATTTAAATTCTCCAACCTAAAGGAAAAAAAAAGTTGAATTTATTTTGTCGAAAGCCAACAAAATCAAGCAAATAATCCCCGTATATACGTGAATAATACACCTAAATCATGACGATTCAGATTCCAATAACGTCGATTGTGACATTTATTTAAGATCCACAACCCTTTTCAATGAACAGAAATGACTTAAAATTATTAGCGATAAGCATAGCTTCCAAAAAGAGCAGAGAATATTATCACAAATATCAATCTTACCGTTAATAATTATAATACGAAAACTACATGAATTCAACTAGTTCCCAAGTCCAACTAGGAAAGGCATATTTAAGCTATTACTGATAGTTCAAGGAGCAAAAATCAGATCAGGTTTATTTTAACTACGAACTCCAAAAACCAAACCGATACATCATCACTCTAACAGGTACAAACTTGTACAGTAAGTAGTCCACACAGAGATTCCATCCAAGAATTTCACATGCTTCACTCTGATTTTACCTGATAAAATATATAGTATGAAAAATATAAGTCAGTAATGTAAGTTTACAGTGGTATTGAATGTACTGACAACTGTACAAATGCCATCTGACAATTTGTAGGTTTCTACACCAAACAAATTGTCATACCAGTACAGTTTGAGACTTCACGAACTACTCTAATGGTTCTATTTTATGAAGTAGTTCAAACATGATATTTAGACATCATTTATAGGGGTGTTCATTGTGTCCATTTGTTTAAAACCGAAATAAAATAGTCCAACCAAAATTTTATTCGGTTTTCAAAGATATAACCTAACCAACCAAATTAAACTGAATAACAACCGAATATAAAATAATCAAATTAAATTTCAGTTTGTTTGCTTGAACCGAAATAAGAGAGATTAAATTTTAAAAGGCCAAAACTCAATACATAGACAAATACATTTAATAATTATACAAATAAATATGAATTATATATATAAGTCTAAATGAACCATATATAAAAAATGAAATACTTCAAAAATCTAAGCCGAACCAAATACATTTATTTAATAATCATAGAAATAAGTATGCATTATATATAAAAAACCAAACCATATAGAGTTCGATCAATTCGATCTTTTTGGTTTTTAAAAATCTAAACAAAACCAAATATAAATAACCGAAGTAATTCAAAAATTCAACCGATCCGGTTTATTTAAACCAATAAAAACCAAACCATTTAATCCAAACATTTTCGCTTCAGTTGAAAACCAAATAAACCAGACCCAATGAACACCCCTATGCTGAAGTACCTGAAAAAAAAAACACTTCCCGATGCACTGCTATCACTCACAATATGCTGATGTCTAAAATAGTTAACCATATAACATTCCATTACAAATAGAGATTTCAAAATAACAAAAAATTACCAGAGATGGAGAGCGAGAAATGCTTCTGTCACTTACGGGGCTCACACTAACTGCCTTCTTTCCTGCCTGAATTTTAAAAATTGCAAATAAACGGATGCATTCCCTGTCAAGTAGGGGGAGTATACAAAGATAAATAGAATTTTACACATTGTAAAAGAGAACTTGAGAGAATCTGTAGGTGAAATGCATCTATTAAAAGTAAAACCAAAAGTACAACTCAAAGCTTCTACTTTCCAAACAACATAAGAAATAAAAAAAAAAAATACTTACAGAAACAACAGGAGATATGGATCTTGAACGCGATCTGCAAAGTTTTGAAAAATATATATGCTTCAGCTAACTTACAAGTAGACTTACAGGAAAAGAACAAAATATCAAAGGTAGCCCCCGCCAAGGTTGAGAGAGAGAGAGATGTACCTTGATACAGACCTTGACAAGGACCGGCGAGATGGTTTCTTTACAGGTGACCTACTGCATAATACAGATAAAATATTAAAAATGTTCTCTTCAATTATCGGAACTACTGCAAGTATAGCTAGCTAAAATTTATGAATGATGCCTCACCCGTTTCTTTAACCTCACATTATATGAAAGAATTCTATATGATTCCTCTTTTTCCTGAGTTTCTATGGTAAAAAATGGCTTACATCTATCATACTCTTTATTAGCATTTTCATCAATGAATTACTCAAAAATATCTATACAGAACCCCAAATTCATTCAGTTATCTCCACTGTTGAACTAGTAATTAACCAAGTACCACTACTACAGAATATGGTGATTGTACACGGATAAATCACGAAGAGCTACACGGATTTCCAACAGTGTAGGATATTAGGGTGTAGGAATGTCCCATCTTTTGCAAACGGATATTTATCCGTGTGCAATTATCAACAATCTACACGGATTTCTAATTAAAAGCCGTGTAGAAATCCAACTAGAGCTACACGGTTTTTTAATAGAAAATCCGTATAGGAATATCAACATTCCTACACGGATATTTAGTTAAAATCCGTGTAGCTCTCCTAAATAGAATATTAAATAAATAAACCGGATTTAGTAACCTTCCTACACGGATTTTTAAGTAAAAATCCGTGTATAATTGTTTTTAGCTAGCCTCCACTTTTGCTAACCTCCACTTTTGCTAGCCAATAATATATATTTCAGATTGAATATACATAGCTTTTTGCAAAAATAAATACATAACCTTTTGCAAAAATAAATAGAGAGCATTTTGTATATACATATAACCTTTTGCAACACATATATATACAAAGTTTTTTATACATGCAATTCTTTTGATCCAACATATGACATATACCTCTCAAGATCCTATACAATGTTTGTATAAAAATTATGTTCTCACCACTTAGTAACCATGTGATCAAGTTTTGGGCTCATGTTGCCAAAACTCATGGCTATGATCTACTATAGTACAAAATTTCATACATACTAAGTTGTATTAGATCCAACATATCAAAAAAGAGGTTTTTGCATGTGATCCATGACATGATGGCTCTTGGTTAAAGATCTCCAACAATAGTGCATCTCCTATGGAAAAAAAAAAAAAACAAGGATCAATATTTGTGCATACATACATACATCATAGAGAATAAAAATTCTCAATTAAAATTGATACATAAAATTAATTGAATCTGTATGACTTTTATACAAACCACTGAAAATCAATTTCGTAAGAAAAAAATTACGGCATCTTAAATGAATTTACGAAGGGAGAGTGACGAAGAGGATAGTAACCAACCAAGGCGAAGAAGACAGTAACCAACCAAAACCCTACAAAACCAAAAAGAGAAATAAAAGAGAAATAAGCAATAATAATTACACATTACCTAAATAAGCAATAAGCAATAATAAGTAACAGAAAATTAGAGAAAGAAAAAATATATATATACACATTATCTAACCTTGGCAAGATAGAGAGGAGAAAATAAGAACTTTAAATATCTCAGATTCCAGTTGTGCTATGAGCTGAAATCAGACCAATATTTTAATACAGAGATAGAGAGAGTATTATAGAATCAAAACGGCGTTGGAGGGAAAAGACCTTTTTATATAACCAAAACCCTAAAACTACCTTTCTACACGGATTTTTCACTATAAATCCGTGTAGCTCTCTCTCTAGCATTTCTACACTGTTATTTAAATAATAATCCGTGTACAATAACCCCTTCCTACACGGATATTTTAATAAAAATCCGTGTAGCTCTCTAGCCTTTCTACACTGTTATTTAAACAATAATCCGTGTACAATAACCCCTTCCTACACGAATTTTTTAATAAAAATCCGTGTAGCTCTCTAGCCTTTCTACACTGTTATTTAAACAATAATCCGTGTACAATAACCCTTTCCTACACGGATTTTTTAATAAAAATCCGTGTAGCTCTCTCACCATTCCTACACGGATATTTAACTAAATATCCGTGTAGGAAATGTAAACTTCAAACGGCTTTTTTGAAACACTGTTTTTCAATGAAATATCCGTGTGGGATTCTTAGAGATATCATTGATCATTGGAAAAATCCTATTTGGTACACGGTTTTACATAAAACTGAGAAAATCCGTGTACAACCAGCGGCGGACCTACAGTGTTCCAGGGGGGGGCAGCTGCCCCCCCTGGATTTCAGAATTTACTGGTAAATATGTTCTCTATTAGCGTCTGCCCCCCCCTGAAAATAGAACTGCCTTGGGCTGAACAAAGATTATAATGTTTGGGCTGAAGAGAATACTGGGCCTTCAAAATAAAACACATCGGGACTTAAAATCATACACATTGCGGGAACCCATTTTTACAGAGCAGTTTTTAGTGCGTACAGAGTTTGAATTTTTGATGGACCAAAATACCCCTACATCAAAGGTAGAAGATTTACTCTGTAAAATTGGAACGCTGATGAGCAGGGGTATTTTGATCCATCAAAAATTCGAACTCTGTACGCACTAAAAACTGCTCTGTAAAAATGGGTTCCCCACATTGCTAGCTTTAAAAAATTCTAATCAAAACGCGTCGCTGGCGGCTGTTGCTCTCTCCCTTTACCTATCTCTCTCTCTGTAAAATTAAAATCAACCCTTTGAACTTTGACCTAACCCTCTCAATTCTGATTGGAAGAAAGAAAAAGGGCATCACGCCTCTGATTACCAAAAATCCATACATTTAGAAATGAAAACAAAAAACCATCACGCGCCACGCGACCTCTGATTGGAAGAAAGAATCCCTGCTCGGCTGCTCCTCTCTCTGTCTCGAAGCGACGATGTTCCAAAATAAAATCGACTATATTTTTCAACCTCACGGTAAATTTCGTTTTTTTTTTACTTTTCTAATTTTGTAAATTCTAATTTACTTGAATTTGAATTAGGATAAATTTAATCGAATTCTTTGAATAGGTTAAACCCTAATTACTTCAATTCATTAAATAGTGATAAATTGACTTGAACAGTTGAACCCTAATTTATTAAATTAGAATAAATCGACTTGAATCATATCTTGTTTGAATTCAATGAATTAAGATAAATTGACTTGAATCATACCCTAATTATGTCTTGATAATGGTAATATTAATTAGGTTTGAAACTCTAATTTGAATTTTTTTTCTTCAAATTTGTAGAATAGGAGAAATGGATAGATTCTTTCCGAAGGTACCAAAACGTTCAATTGATTCATCTTCGAATTCTAATTCAAGAAATGAGGTGATTAGTGATGAACAAGACCCTCCTTCTGATCCTGCTCAAAGAAAACCTATATTGGATTATAATCCAAATGAGCGTGACCGTATACGTCGATATTACCTAATCGATGGGCATGGCCCATGTCAGCCTCACAACCATGCTTTCCCTCAAAGTAAGTTTGGCGATACAATGAGGAGATTTAACACCGCTTGGTTTGGTCTACACAAAACTTGGTTGGAATATAGCATTGAAAAGGATGCGGCCTTTTGCCTTTGTTGTTATTTGTTTAGACCGGAAAATCTCGGTTCAGGTGGAGGGACAAACTTTGTAGGAGATGGTTTTAGAAATTGGAAAAAGGCCACAAAAGCTTTTGAGGAGCATGTTGGTGTTTCTAATTCTTGGCACAATCAGGCTCGAAAGAAATGTTTAGATTTAATGAACCAAGCACAAAGCCTTCGTGTTGTGGTAGAGAAACAAACTGTTAGACAAGAGAGTGATTACCGAATACAGTTAGAGGCCATTGTAGATTGTGTTAAATTTCTTTGTAGGCAAGGTTTGGCATTCCGCGGACATGACGAGTCCGAAGAGTTTTTCAATGAAGGAAATTTTCGTGAACTTTTGAGATTTTTAGGAGATCATAATGAAGAAATAGATAAGGTGATTTTTGATAAGGCTCCTCAAAATCTAAAATTGATTTCACCTTCAATCCAAAAGGATATAGTCAATGCTTGTGCAGAGGAG
Source organism: Carex cristatella (assembly GCA_024447775.1). NCBI lineage: Eukaryota > Viridiplantae > Streptophyta > Magnoliopsida > Poales > Cyperaceae > Carex > Carex cristatella. The sequence goes on from JAJHPF010000007.1 coordinate 5,141,374, forward strand.
ACAACTAAGGATATAATTGCGGAGCTTGGAGATGAATTGTTTTCGATTTTGATTGATGAGGCAAGAGATGCCTCAACCAAAGAGCAAATGGCGGTTGTTATTCGGTTTGTGAACAAGAGAGGTTCTGTTATTGAACGGTTTCTAGGTATCGTTCATGTTTTCGATACTACAGCGTTGTCTTTGAAGGCAGCACTTGAGAATTTATTTGGTAAGTATGGTCTATCTCTGTCTAGATTGCGTGGCCAAGGTTATGATGGAGCTAGTAACATGAGTGGGGAGTTCAATGGTCTCAAAGCATTGATCATGAGGGAGAATGGCTCCGCATACTACGTGCATTGCTTTGCTCACCAATTGCAACTAACTCTTGTTACGGTAGCGAATAATCATGCTCAGGTTGGCTTATTTTTTCAAATGGTTGCTAGATTGCTCAATGTTGCTGGTGGATCTTGTAAAAGACGTGATCAATTACGTGAGGAGGCGAGAATTAATGTTGTGGAAGCTATTTCAAGTGAAGAGATAGTAACTGGAAGAGGTTTGAACCAAGAAACGAATCTTGCACGTGCCGGTGATACCCGATGGAGTTCTCATTTCAAGACTTTAAATAGTTTGGTGATACTATTTAAAGCCACAGTTAAGGTAATTGGGGAAATAGAAAATGATGGGTTAACATGGGAGAAAAGATCAGAGGCGCGTGGATTACGGAGAGAAATGCAAACTTTTGAATTTGTATTTGTATTGCTTCTCATGAGGGAAACATTAATCATCACGCATAATCTATCGCAAATATTGCAATGCAAAAATCAAGATATGGTGAATGCTATTCGGTTGGTTAAATTTGCTAAATCTCGGTTGCAAACCATGAGGGATAGTGGTTGGGAATCATTATTCAAAGATGTGTGTGTATTTTGTGAGAAACATCGTATTAAAGTTCCAAATATGGAGGAAGAGTATTTCGATAACCCAAGGTACCCAACAAGCACAACTAATTTGCATTATTATCGTGTTGATTTATTTAACACGGTTATTGATATGCAATTGCGTGAACTTAATGATAGATTCACGGAAACAAATAGTCAACTTCTTATTTGTATGTCATGTTTAGATCCCAGAAACTCATTTTCATCATTTGATATTGATGAGTTAGTTCAATTAGCTCAATTCTATCCCTCTGATTTCAACCAATTCGAGCTTCCTCTCCTAAAGAGTCAATTGGAGAATTACATTTTAGATGTGAAAGATGATAGAGCTTTTTTGGAGGTAAGCACCATACTTGAACTTTCTGAAAAAATGGTGAAAACGAATAGGCACAATGTTCATCCATTGGTTTACAAGTTAGTGAAATTGGGTTTGATATTGCTGGTAGCTACAGCTAGTGTCGAAAGGACATTTTCGGCAATGAATTTGGTAAAAACCAGCATGAGAAGTAGCATGGGAGATCAGTGGATGAACGATTGTTTGGTTACTTTCATTGAGAAGGATTTATTCAAAAGGGTGAGCAATGAAAGAATTATGGAAAGGTTTCAAAAAATGAAGCCCCGTCGAGGAATGCTTGGCTCATCGACTCGATTGTCTACTATATAGTATTACTTTTTTTTAGTGTTTTTTAATATGTAAAAGGATATTAGTAGTGTTGTTTTTTATTATGGAAGATTGTCTTATTTTTTTTTGTTATGTTTATTGTTTATTATGATGTTAGAATATTAGTTGTTTTTATTATTTTGAATTGTTAATTTTTTTTCAAGTAATTTAGGATTTTTGTTATGTTGATTGTTATGTTTTTTTTGTTATATTGAATTGTACCCTATTAGCTAATGGGTTTGAACCCAATAAGCTATTCGATCCGATTTCTGCCCCCCCCCTGGGAGAAATCCTGCGTCCGCCCCTGTGTACAACTACAGTGTAGGAAGCGCCATTCTGTAGTAGTGTACTAATTTATATCCTCTTTTTCTTTATCAGGTAATAAAGGAATATATAATAAGTGGGTCACTTTATTAGCCCTATTATATCTCCATTTTTTTTCCTTTGGGTTCTTTATTTTTTCTCTCTTCTAATGTTACATGGAGATGGAATGGAAAACTAAGGTAAAAATTAAAGCCCTATAACTCTTCAAGGTCTAAAACCTTCAGGGCTTGTTCCCAAAAATGGTGGAAAAAGACATTTACTATACACTATTCCTGTTGTGTTTTGCAAAAAATACAAAAAATTGTGTGGAATTGAAACCATTTCAGCACATTTAAAAAAGCAATCTTTAACTTTTCCAACCCCCCAACAGTCAAAAAAAAAAAAAAAATAGACTATTACATCTAAGTAGAATAGGGAATGAACTACAAAATGCAGGGTATGACTGCAAATTATGTTATGCATACCTGGGACTCCGACTACTGCTCCTGTGACTGTAGCTGCGGCTAGGACTAGGGCTCCTCGTATAAAAGCGGCCTCTGCTACGGCTACGGTTACGGCTTCGGCTTCTGGATAAGCTGTTCCTCTTTGAATCATACTCCCTCACCTGTTCATTGCAAATCCGCCAAAAAGAAAAAAAGAAGTCCTCAAAATTCAAGAACTGCCTCGATATATGCACTTCTACAAGCGTAAAAGAACAAAGAAATATGAAAACTATTGTTTTTTTAATTTCTTCATTATTTTTTTCTTCTAAGTACTTGTTTGTTATACAAAGCAGGGCTAAGATGAAAACAAGAGAAAGCTGTCAGAAATCATTTGTCATTTTTTTAAGGAAATTTCTTAGATTGTGGAAGTATTTTTTTTTTTGTTTTCTACAGGATTCTTGTAAATCGCTACGTAAAATTTCGTCTTTCTTATTTTCTGGTTATGTACTATCTGTAACCAACTTTGGCTTTATAAGAAAAATTATATGTTGGATCATGGAGAAGATCCAAGAGAGAGAAGGGACATTTAAGTATGTAAATTTAGGTTAATTCCAAAGTCATTGTTTATTTCTATAAGTATTTTGTATTATCATCCTCGGTATAACATACTAAAATAATAATACATAATTAATTTCCAAAATTAATAAATTGCCATGAAAATGAAAGTATATCATGCTCAATTATATATTAAACAAACCATGGAAGATATAAGTATTAGCTGAAAAGAAAAAAAGGAAACTATATCATTATTTCATTCACTCCCTCCATTATTCTAACTACACAGTCCAAACAACATTTGCACTAACCAAAATTGTACAAGGTTAGCACTATTCTCGCACTGTTCGGATTAGCACTATTTTCATTCACTAACCCCAATAGAACTATTCTCACACTCTTCTTTGAACAGTAAGTGATCCAAAAGTACCCGATATATAATATTATTTGTTTGTAAAATAAGCAAGAAAGGTACTACTGTTATGAACAAACATTGGATAAGGATTTGCAAGCACATATAATAGGCACCATTTCAAAGAGGCAAATGCTTGCAGATTGAGATTTAAATTATTGTGAGTAGTATTGTAAAATTTTGTAAACGTAACTATCAAAGTTAAAATATGAGAGCTGGAAATGAAAGTTAGGAAAAATTGGAAGGATTTTTTTTGTTAAACAATTTGGGGTACACGCTCAGGTGTGATGGCTCGGGGGTAGAACATTTCTCTTGTCAAAAAAGATAATTAATCCAAAAGTTCTCTATTAATAATTTCTAAATGTTCAGGTTTCTAAACATATATGTAAAAGAATAACAAGTGTATATATTTTTGTAACAAAGACACATGGTCTCTATATGAGAGGTCATGAGTTTGAAACCCAGATTGGAGAAATTCTTTGTTGTAATAACAAATGTATAAAATAGTGGGGTGGCTTGACCTCCAACTTTACTAAAAAAAAGTGTATATATTTAACCAAGGGAAAGAACCATATATAAAAACAGAGGAATAAACAAATGCATGGAATTATGAAAATTGCTTGAATGTCCTAAGGAATACCTTGTAAATGTGCAACCTATGTAAACTTGATCAACCTGAGAATTCTCTTGCTGTCCTCACTTACTTGTTCCTCTGTCCTTTCCCTTTGAATCCTCTCCACCAAAGTTCCATCTGGATTACCCCATACAAAAAGTTTAAGTTTAGATAGGTACTCAATTCCTCGAGGAAGCTCCTTTAATCCAAGACAGTCGGAAATGTATAGTTCTTCCAGGTTTGGCATTGCCCCTTTATTGATTTCAACGCGCTGAATGTGCGGAGCGACCTTCACTTCAAGTTTTCGAAGCATAAGAAAGGACATCTCATCAAAGCACAACTCATTATCTTCGTAGGCCACAGCTCTAAGGCAAAGGTTTGTCAAGCTACGTGTCCCTTGAAGACACGAGAAAGAATTTTTGTCCAACCCACTATTATTTAACTCCAATTTTCTAATGCTATTATGATGTTGTAATGACCTAGAAAACTGAGGTACTGAATTTCTTTCCAACTGCCCGGAGAAATTTATACCAGGTGCTGATGTATTGAAAGCTTGCAATTGTAGTACTTCCCCATCTTTTGTCTCTACAGAGAGCCATTCAAGATGAATGAGTTTACTTATAGCAATAAATAGGTCCTCACAGTGTTCGTTTCTTATTTCCGAGATATATAAACTTCTTAATTTCGTTAAAGTTTCCAAATTTCTTATCATTTCATTGGTTGCTTTAATAAATCCCAGAAGTTGTAAATTCTTTAGCTGGCATATCTGTTTGGCAGGCATTACTCCATTAAGAAAATAAATTGCATCTTCATCATCATATTCAGGAACAGGGTCTGGACTTACAAGCAATACTGTCAGCCTTCTTAACTTTGTTAACTCATTTGGAAGTTCTATAATTTTAGTTCCTGTCGCACTCAATAATTGTAAGTTTTGCAGCCTTCCAATTGATTTTGGGAGCTCTTTTATTCCAGTATTAGTCAACCCCAAATAATGCAGGTTGAATAAGTTAAATACCTCTTCTGGTAATCTTTCCATATAGGTGCCGGATAAATCCAAAACACGTAACAATTTAGAAGGTCTTAGGATTATGCATAGTAAGTCAAAACTGATTTTACTGCGGAAGGTAAATATTGCACGAAGAGAGCATTCGTTGTTGCTTGCATTTTGAAGATTACAATTTTGAATAGACACTCGGCGTACCTTGCCTCTAAGCAGTGAGTTTGTTGAACTGCCATGAACCACACAAAATTCTTCCTCCTTCGATTTTGAAACAACCATGCTATGAATAATATCGTGCATTCTACATAATTGTACTCTTCCAACCTTTTCTCCATTTAGTTCTCTCGTAACTACATGCAACAAGCACCGACTAACAAGTTCATTCAGGTAGTCCTCCGCTACTTCTTCTTGAGTTCTTCTTCCACTTGTCTCAATAAATCCCTCTGCAATCCATTGGTACATTAGAGCAACTCTATGGATCACGTGATCTTCTGGATAAATGCCCCATTGAAGCAAGCAATTTTTTAGATTACAAGAAAGATCAGCAAAGCTTAGTTGTAAAATTCTATTTACATATTCGATATTTGGATTATGTACTAATTCATGCTCGAGGTCTTCCCACATTCTCTTCCATTCCCTCTCTGTTTGTTCCTTGCATGCCATAAGGCCTCCTATGGCTAAAATGGCAAGAGGAAGTCCCCCGCACCTTTCTACAATTTTTCTCGCCCACATAATTAATTCTTCTGGACAAGTGTTGGTACTGTTTTTCTTAAATGCAGTTTTACAAAAGAGATCCCATGAATGGTGTTTCTCAAGTGGGATAATCTCCATGATTTGTCGTTCTGGGGCCAATAATGCTACTTCTTGATTCCTTGTTGTTAAAATGATTCGAGCAGCGTTACCTTCTGGGAGTTTGTTCCTTATGAAATACCATAAATCGGGGTTCCACACATCATCAAGGATGAGTAAATACCTTTTATTGTGCAAATAGCTTGTAATTACTGGAACCAAACTTCGAAAATCCTTGGTATCAATTCCATCAATGTTAATTCCATTTGGGTCCTCTCTATGCAATTCCTGCAATATCTTTCTCAATAATTGATCCCTTTCCCAGGTTTGAGATACTGTGATCCAACCACATCCACCGAAAGATCGTTTTATAGTGTTGTAAACATGAGTAACAAGAGTGGTCTTCCCCACCCCACCCATCCCCCACACCGAAATTACATTGTGTTTACTTTTGTCGTCACTCAACATTTCTACAAGCTTTTTCTTATTTTCATCAATTCCAACAAGATCACCTTCCTTTTTAAAATGCTCATCTTCTGCAGTTATCCATCTCCCAACTTCTTGGGGTTCTCCTCTTTTTACAATACCAATGGTGTCATATTCTTTTTTTCTCTTCTTGATATCCACCAGTTTAGTTTTTATCTCTCTGAGCAATATGGTGAGCTTGTACCAAGTCTTGACATGAACGACTCTCTTGATAGTTTTCACTACAACCCCTTTGTTGATCTGTTCATAAAGCTTGTAAGTGAACTCATCTACAATATCTTCAATATCAAAAGCAACTGTTCTTATTTCCCGGATAAAAAATTTTATGTTAGCAGGTGTCTCACTAAACCTCTCTGCTTCATGTAGGAACCCTTGGATGCTCTCTAACTCTGTCTGGATATATTTCATCTCATTAAAGAAATTATGCATTTCCCATGCTTCGCTATTTAGGAATGAGCAAGTAGATTTGACTGGTTCAATCACTAAAGCAGAACCAATTTTTAGGAGCAAAGAACCCACAACAGCTTCAGCCATCACGTGTCTCTTGAACTTTTAGCGAACTTGAAGATTACATTCACTGCCTGTTAATCTATCATGTCCATCATATCTATATAGTAAATTGGAAATAAATATTGTTCAAAATTTTGCTTTTCACTTGAATTAGTAATGGATGTAGAATTATATGGAATATAGCAAAATTCGAATGAATTAGGACCCTCAAACAACTTTATCCAACTGATTATGTAAATTTAATTAAATTTACTACTCATGCTTGTCAGCCTGGTATACAAAATGGTGTAGCAGTTTTATTGATGCCGAATCTTCTCTGCTTTTCTATTTCCTTTATCTATTTTTTTTTTTGTTATTATAAACCAAAAGTTTAGGGATACCAGTATTAGTTCTACAAAAGACCCCACATTAGATATAGTATATTTATGATAACTAAAATTAATATATACTAATTAAACGTCATACAAGATAAATACTTAAAAAAACAACGCGGAAACTTAAGAAGCTTGGAAATTACCTTGAGAGTTGAGACCAAAAGTATATTAGAGATCAGCTAGAAAAAGAAGTGGTTGAAGCTCTTCTTTGCCTAGTGCTCCTCTGTAACTTGCTAGTCCCTGGTGGGTAGCAAGACCGAAGTCAAAATGTTGGTTTAATTAATTAATTGAAAAATGTTCTTGATTAGTAGATTTTGTTTTCTGGCTCAAATTGAGAAGGTAATTGGAAAGGCTATTAGAATATGTTCAGCAATTGCAAGCATAGCGATTTTGCCATTTATTACATAATTTGATAGTCATCATTTGTTGTTATCTATTCAAATCATGCTGAAATTTAAAAGTTTACAATTTATTAATTTCTTCACTATGAATCAAAATGTACAGATTAAAAGGAGATTCGCAACCTTGTGTTTGTACCGGATCTTAGCTATTTGTTTTTATTTTGGTTTGGATTTGAGTTTGATAGGGTTATGGTTTGGTTGAGTTATTTTATTTTGAATTTGGATTTCGGTTCAGTATTTATCAGGTGTTTGGGCCTGAATATAATCATTTGGATATCTGTTCAATATTAATCATGTGTTTAGGCTGTTTGACATAGATCGGATCTTATTTTTGAGTCTAGTCTCATTTTTATTTTAATTGACATGATTTGATTGCATTTGGTATTTAGGTTTGACTTGGTGTTGACTGAAATGCTCTGCCGAGTCAATATTTAATGCGAGACTGACAAAGTATATAATGGAGATAGTTGTGTGGTGAGGCACGAGACCAGTAGAGTGCTCAAAGGATTCAAGCTGAGGTCGAGATTAGATATTTAAAAGAAATAAAGAAAACAAAGAAATAAAGGGATTAAAAAAAATTGGCAGAGGATTCAAAAGAAATAAAGAAAATAATGTTTGGGATCACAAGAAACTTATTGATTTAACTTATGTCTCCTCTAGATATGATTATAAATAGTTGTGATTAAACTAAAAGCAATCAAGAGTAAAAATAGTGAGAAACACTATAATAAATTTCGAAGGAAAACACCATAGAAAAATTCGAATGAATTAAGACCCTCAACCAACCAACTCCAACTCTTTATGAAGATATGCTTGGCATTCAAAAGGATGTATCGTTTTTACTGATACCGAATTTGCTCTGTTTTTATATTTCCTTTTTCGTTTTTATTTTTTTTATTTCAGGATACGAATATGGGTATAGCTGTAGAAATGACCCAACATTAGATATAGTACATGTATGGTAACTGAAATTAATATATACTAATTAAACCTCATCCAAGATAAAAACTTAAAACAAAAAACAACGGAAAATGAAGAAGCTTGGAAATTACCTTGAGAATTGAGACCAAAAATATATCGGAGAGCAGATGGAAAAGAAGTGGTTGAATTGCTCTTCTTTGCCTAGTTTTATTACGAAGTGGTGGGTAGCATGACCTTAGTCAAAATTAAATGATGGTTTAATTGATTATGTACCCTTGGAGAGAGGGAATCCTTATCCTCCACAGGTATCTTATTCTATTCCAGGTATATGATGAAGCACAATTAATAAATTTAAGCCCTTCAAATAACTGAACGGTTAATTGGAATTATGGAGATAATTAAAACAAAACAAAAAAAACCTTGAGCAAGAGTGCATAATTTTGACATATTAGACAGGAGTTTGTGTTGAATTATAAACTTTATATTCTATATTAAAGGTAGGTGTGTTCAGACATATGAATAAAACTCTTTCAATTTTACAGTGGATAGAATTTCAGACTGATTAAAGACGGATTTTGAAGGGTTTGTTTTATCTTGTTCCCTCTTTTTTTTTTTTTTTTTCGGTTTGTTTTGATTAAGTCAACAAGGAAAATAACAACATGATATATAATTTGATATGCACTAAAATTTCCACGAGAAATTACATAACCATGGTTAAGAAGATGTTTGCCAAAATGAATTTTCGGCCGAAATCTGAAAAAAAAAATCAGGGTGGAAATATTGAAGAAAAAACGCGGCATGAATTGGTTGTTTCATATCACAGTATGTGAGTACAAGATCAAAATATATTTTCACGCAACATAAAGTGATGTGACTAAAATGGAGGACAATCACGTCACAATCATGAGGTAAGGTGACATAACTAATAAGTAATTTTCTACGCTGATGGAAATTTACCGCCTCTTCTATACGGTTATTTGAAATTTTGGGCCAACGTTTATTATTGTTTCCTCCAAAAACTTATAAAAAAGTTATTTGCTGCAGGATTTAATTTGCCAGGCGTTAAGTCAGTATTTTCGTGCTCAATGAAAACATTTGGAAAGCCAACTCAATATTAGTTAACCTGAATCAAGCAAATAATCCCGTAGGTGAATCATACAGCTAAATCCTTATCGTCCCCAGGTAACGCCGATAGTGACACTAATTTATGATCCACAACCGCTTTTAATTAATTAAGCACCTTTTGTGTTTACCGTGGAGAGAGGGAGTCCTTATCGTCCCCAAGTATCTTACCGTGGAGAGAGAAGTACAATTAATAAACTTAAGCCCTTCTTTTCCGCCCTAATTACTTTCTTTGGTCTCCATGCCCCCACGTGACACATTTTTAATTGATGTCACGAGCTAGGTGCATTAAATTTACTTGTTAAATTAGTTAATTTATTATTTCTTGAAAAGAAGTAAAGAACTTTGTAATTCGTTTATTAATTGATGCACATGCTTCAAGACAAAGTAGTAATTAATTGTAATCGCCATCTCGGAGAATTGAACAATAAGAATTGACTTCAATCACGTTGTTTGGTGGAGTAAGAGATAAATGTACAACTAATAAATAATTTAATTTGATTTGTAGTTCACTAGTTCGTGTGTGTACGTATCACGATACGGCACGCTATTCAAAACCTTAATAATCATTATGTATCTGTTAGATTCGTCACTAACTAACGAAAGGGGAGACAGCAAGTAACCCATTAAAGGGATACAGAATGCTACTGCTATTAAGCAAGGAATTTGTGCTGTGGAGGCATATATATATAGAGACTATATACTTTCGTTTCTCCTTAAATGAACCTGGCATACACTGCTATTAGGCTCACCAAGGCATATTAGGCCCATATTAATATTAATTGACTGACTCAGCCTTTAGTTTGTTGTGCTGCGTGTCACGTTGAGCGTTGACATTGCTCTTTTAATTTAGAGTTCGGTCGGCTAATTAACACTAAGTGTGATACTAATTCCTAGCGTTCCTTCATGCAATCACATAAACATATTCAAGAGCTGGGCTGATGTAATAGACGAGGGTTTCAATACCTCATGTTTTTATCATGCTTTATATTTTATAAGAAGCTAATAACAGTACCTGCACTACATTACTCACACTGTACCATCACCATAACTACCATAACTCTCTCTGGCATTGTAAAATCTCCAGCACTAAATTATTTTCTAAAGTATTAATATATATGAAAGGAAGTATTTATACCTATAAGGTGAACAAATTTTACGCAAATAATTATCTCCCCAACCAAATCTCTCAAACATACCCACACCATAAATACCTGTGGGGTACCACTCAAACTACCTAGGGGCACCATACAGGCTTTTAGAGGTGGATTTTTTTCTGTTCAATCTCGTCCATATTTCTGACAATCTGTGGTGAATTTTGCGAATCTAAAACTTACGAATGTCTTCTATGCAATTTTCTCCTTCAAATGAGATCCATTATGATGTAATTCCGGACTCATCGTCACACAAATATTTATACCTCGTCGTGTAAGTATTTATACATATACTTACAGGTATTTTTTTACACATGACACTCGATAATCTCTAAAAGTATTAATATCAAGTACGACAAGTATTTATACCTATGCACTGAAGTATTTATACCTATGTGGTCAACTTTTTTATTTGAGGAAGATTGACGTGGGGACAATAGGGTGAAGTTGATGCGGTGATACAATCCCGACTACTTCATTAGAGGATGGTTGATTCAAGGGCTATTGGGGGACTAGAAAAGGGATGATCACAACAAGTTTTGTATCAAAGTATTAATAATTTAATATCTTATTTTTCAAGTGCTAGTATCTTATCTTCTAGTATTTATATCTATGATGGTTGATGCGGTGACGAGTGTTAGGACGGGGAAGGGGGGACCATAGAGAAAGTGTGCTACAGGGATTTTAGAATAATAATTAATGTGGACCATATTATAACTTTTTAGAATAATAATTAGTGTGGACCATATAATTAGTAGGAATCATAGTACATAATTTCTCTAAATGGAGTATGGAGATTTTAGGGTACTAGAGTGAGGGTACTCAAATAATTGTCATATTTTATATTTTCATTTTCAAAGGCTAAACAATCGATTCGAACCGCTCAACATGATATCCATATTAAGATATGCTTGGAGACCAAACTTTATAATTTTATAATTTTTTGAATTTTTTTTACTATTTTTCTAGATAGGTACAAAGTCACTGTTTTTCAACGGTCCAGAAACAGTGATTTTTTACTTATCTTAAAAAATATTAATAAAATTACAAAAATATAAAATTTCATCCCTAGACATATTTTAGTATGGATATCATATTGAGCGGTTCAAATTGATGGTTTGGACTTTGAAAACAAAGATATTAAGTATGAGGTATGGTGAGGTATGAAAGGCCTGAGGTATTAGAACCCTTCTCAATGTGATAGGCATATTAAAACTTCTCTTTTATTACATGCTTATATTTTTATTTTTCAAAGTCCAAACAGTTGATCAAAATCGTTCAATATGATATTCATATTAAAATGTGCTTGGAAATCGAATTTAAATTTTTTTTAAAATATTTTTATTATTTTGATAGAATTGTTAAAATCGCTGTTTTTCAATGGCTCAAAATTTCCGAAAACAACGATTTTTACCCATCTTAAAAAATAGTAAAAAAATTTTAAAAATATATAATTTGGTCTCCAAGTACATTTTGATATAGAATCATGTAAAATAGTTTGGATTGCTTGTTTAGACTTTGAAAAATAAAAATATGAGCGCCTATTTTATTGGAAAAGCCTTTTTTTGCCGACATTAATTCTTCTCCCACTCAGATCGGATGTTATTTTGAGATACAATCATTGAAAAAAAAAATTATAATACATTTATTGAGATACAATCAGTGCGAATTTGACACAATTATTGAAATCAAATTTATTGATCTATTCTAAATTTGATTTCAATGATTTAAGCAGTGTACATGCATCACTTCTTCAAGAAAAATCGCCAAAACATAGTTTTTTACAATATGAGTACAGCTATTCTAAATTTATTGACCTATTCTATTTTTTTTTCAATTATCGCAACGAACAACTTCTTTGAGAATAGTCATCTAAGCATAGTTTTTATTAAGGAAAAGTTAACAATCTAACAAATTTTGTCATTTAGGAATTAAAATATATATTAGTTTGAAAATCAACAACTAATTAGATTTCTCTTCTTCCTTTTTTAGTTTTTGATCCACACATTTTTGGGTAATATACTAGTATATACATATGAATCGTAATGAAACTCGATTAATTAAAAAACAAACTTTACAATTCCGATGACACGGAAACCATCTTCTCAGATACATAGTTAATAGTTGATTTCCACTGATTGTTCACTTTATTATGAAATTACACCAGCACAAGTTTTGAAATATAGAGCGAAAGTAATAAGAAGGCATGCATAAGTTTTGGAAACCTTGCTTGCTGATAAAGATTACCAATTAATTAATAAGGAACGATCTTCCAGCGCTGGACTTCAGCATTGACCGAGTTCATCTGGACAACAATCTTGGCGCCATCAGGGAAACTAAGAATGGTACCAAGTGCAGTCAGATTGAGGGAAGTTGTGTCTGCAATCCTGATGGTACGGAAACCTGTTGAATATGCCTCCGTCCACTTAACCGAATCCTCAAGGTGGTTCGGGTTGTAAGGAACTAAGGTGACCTGTTATAATGAGGTAGAAATTAAGCTGGGTTTTATGTATTAATCTTAGATATGAGTTCTTGAACTGCATGTCATGTCAAATAAGTACTTTTGGTTAACATAATTAATTGATTACCTCTTGATTTTCTCCAGCCGGGTTTTTAAGGGCTTGTCCCGTCACTCTGTTGACAAGTGCAAAGGCAGGTGAACCAAGTGCATCTTTTATTTTATCACCATAACTCATGTCCTTGATCCAGTGCTACATGCATTGCATTTTTAATGAAAAATAATTGAACAAGTTAATTGAATAGCTCATGCTAATCAATCAAAACCAGTTATCAGAGACCCATAAAAAGAAAAGAATATAAGAATAATTTAATTAATCAATTGATTAACTACCTGATAGTGATCATTAGGGTTAGCAGGTGCCAGCACAACGGTACCATTTCGTGCTGTGACACTGAGTTCGTCATTGGCTTGGCAGTAAATACGGACAGTCGGTTGCTTTGGCAGCTTGGTATTGTTGGGACCATTCGGAGGAGCGTAGTCAACTGTGTGGAAGCCGTTATCAAAAGAACTATCAGCCACACTCAGTTTTCGTTGATTGTTGGTACCAAAAGGCTTATCAACGTCTGGTTTCAGTGATGGTGCTAGAGCTGGCGGACGAGGTGTTACCCAGAGAACACACTTGAATCTGGCTGTTTCGTCTTTAACATAATCGTCGGGCTTGGTTATTGTAAAGTAGCTATCGTAACTCCAACGGCAGCGGGCCTTGGCACCTGATGAGGAGAAAGTGACCAATTGAGACTGAACGTTACCCTTCCATGTGGAGGAGGGCCATAGCCACGACCAGAAGCAACAAGCTGCCTGCAATTCTTCCGTTGGGTTCAGCACCCTGACTGCAATCGATGCTATGTCCTTCTTGACCAACTCGTTGATGCCAAGTGGGTAAAATTCTATCACCCAGTCGTAGCCTCCCACCATGAAGCGCTCTGACTGGATGCAGTTAAACTTGCCAATCTGTGTGGTACTGTAGAAGTCTGTTACATCGAAAATTTTCGACCCAGTTTCGAATATCAGGGGCTCCTGGGACATTGTGATAATAGTTGTTAATTAGAACAAAAGTTAATCGATAAGAAGGATATATATAGAGTTCTTATCGATGTATGAGCTAGCAGTTGTTGTGAGATGGGTCCATTAATCAGCAGATGTTCATGCATTTATAGAGAGATGGATCATCAGTTGCCGCCTCAGAATTAATTACACAGAATATATAAACTAACAAAATATAACTTTAAAAAAAAAAAAATACAATAATTGGTTTGAACTTGTGTGGAAACAAGGCCCGTAACATGGACGATGCAAGATGGCTTATAAATAATTAATTGAAACAAACATGCATATGCGTCTAAACTCAACAATAGTCGGTGGCATCAAATAACAAAATTCATATAAGTTGATTTTATTTTCATAACGATCGAGCGAATAGGCTGTAAAATTTTAATTTTATAAATTTATTTTATATAAAACACTAACAGTATCTGTTAGAGCTCGACCGGCTAACACTAACAGTATCTTATGCGTAATATCACATAAAATAGTATCTCTGCCTTTTGCTAATTACAATAATATATATTAATTATAGCTTCAACTCCGCTTGTGTAGTTTCTACACAACAAGTTTCAAGATTGGAAAAAAGAGAAGGATTGTGATAGGTGTGGTGAACTAATGTAAAATACAACATATAGAAATGGACTCCGGTTAAGTTTCATTTCTACCCAACTTATTTGAGACTAAAGCTTTGTTGTATATTAATTAATCAAATATATTTAAATATTTATACTTATATATTCAATTTTTTTTTAACCTTGGCAGCCACCTGCCAAGTATAAATATATAAGTAGTTGTTAATACTTTTTTTACATAGAGTAAAACTTAGGTCTTCTATTTTGCAGCCACTTGCCAAGTTCTTTTGTGAGATTAATTAATTTAAAAATATATTGAATGTATAACTTCAAACAACGAATCTAATTTATATGTAAATTTTTTTATTTTTTAATTAAAAACCGATCGACCACTAACTGTTGATCGTAAAATGACTTCCTCATCATTTAAAACTGATGAGGGTTATTTTTATAAGTCAATCAGTAAACTATAATGTTGTTGTTATGTAGTTAACGGATAATTATATATATAATCCTCTAAAACATGATCTAAAATAATGAAATATGTTACACAGTGAAAGCAACTTAAGGTTGAGTTAGTTAAAATTAACACTTAATAATATTGTACGCTTATTTAACTTATATTACATTGCGTTGCGTGTTTATAATACAATACAAATTATCAACACATTTCTCGGGATGTTCCAACATTAATTATCTTGCATTTACTCAACATGTGGCCTGCAATTAATTCTACATGAATATACTTCTCCATCATTTTGACATCTTAATTTATATAGTTTTTCCAAATCCTACAAATCTATTTCAATTTTATTGGAAATTAAAGCCTTTCTTTTTACCGAATTCTCCCACTCACATTTTTCTAAATTGTATTTCCTCCTAATTTATCTAGGTGAGTATTGCCAACAACATATCGTTTTTTTTTTCAATTGAAAAATAGTTTCTGATGTCTACGACATATTCAAATTCTCAAATACATATGCCCTTAAATGGGGAAAAAAAAAAGATTCCATATATTCTCTTAGTTTCCAACTTATATAGTGATTAAAATTATACTATAATCAAATTAATTAGTCTCTCTAGTAAAGACTTTTGCTTATGAAATAATGGAGCTTTTATTATCTTGTTATTGATAATGTATGTGATGTGAATACGTCTTACGTAAAAATAGATAGCAGGTTGTCTTGTGGTGTGATAGTGTCACCAACTTTTTCATACTGAAATTCTTTTGTCTCAGGGTGTAACAGCAGGTAACCCATTTAAGGGATAAAGAATGCTACTGCTATTAAGCAAGAAATTTGTGCTAACTGTGCAGGCATAAACTACTTTGGTTTCTCTTTAAATGAACCAGGCATAGACTGCTATTAACCACACTAGACATGTTAGGCCCATATCCGATCACTATTTGTTTTTCTCCTGGCCCATATCCCATCTAAATTTAAAATAGTAAGGCGGTAGAGTTTTATGTCATTCCGGGTCACTATTAATATACATCTTTCAATAACACCAGTTTTTTCTTGGATTTAATTGCAAAATGCATATTTTTTTTTCCTAATTAGAATGGCTTTGACATTTAAGTCTTGTTTACCGTAACTTTAAAGTGAAAAGGCATGAAAATAAGAGGATAATATTTATATTCTTTTATCGTAACTTTAAGAAAGAGTGCTCTCCTTTTATCGTAAAGTGGAATTAAAGTGATGAGAATAACAGGGTGTTTGGTTCGTACTATAGATCATTCCATGAAATGTTAGAATTTTAGAGAATGTAATCACAAGGAATACCATTTCACGAGATATATATAGGATTACCATATTTTGAGATATATATAGGATTACCATATTTGATTTGCGCATGGCTATCTCTTTTAGCATTTCCGGATATATAGCTTATCCCCTCAGGGCGATTCAATTATCATACACAATTGTACACCAAATTCTTTTTCGGGCAACCAAAAAATTGGTTGCAATAGCTCTAACTTGGTTACAATAAACTGATTTTGCAACAAAAAAAATTGGTTGCCGGTAGTTCCAATAGTTTTGGTAGCAATATATTTACAACCAAATCTTTGATTGCAATAAGAATATGTTTATTGTCATCATGATTTGGTTGCTAGACCGATGTAGCAATAAGGCATTGCAACCAAATAAACCGTTCCTATTGTACATTTATTGCAACTGAAAATTGACAACAATAAGATAATATATCACAACGAAATTCATTGTTGCAACTTGTGCAATTCTTGCAACCAAATTTTAGTTGCATGAAATGTGTAGCAATAGTTATTGCAACAAAGTAAAAGGTAAGAAAAGCCCCAAATTAATCGGATTTAATCAAAGCAACAATTTCAGAGGAGATACGGGTAGGGTTAACAACAATATGTGCCAACTGCTTTCTTGCTAAAGATTTACAGTTTAGTCATCATCTGACACAAAGTTGGTATTTATTTGACCTATTTGCTTTAATGATGCCCTAATAAAATAACACAATTACCGAGTAATAGTAACAACTAATTTCTTAGAAAGGTGCGAAGTAGTTGCAACTCGATTTGCAAGAATTTCTCAAAGATGCATTTCTACTGACAGGATTCTTCATGCATAGTATTAACTGGTACTGCTTGTTCTGATGGTGATGTTATTTTGCTTGTCAAACAAACACTGTCTAGGGGTCAGCATGTGTGGTGCGGTTAGTTGTACCAGTTACTGGTACAGTTAGCAATATTAGTTACTGGTCTTTTGGGTTAGTTGTATTAGTTTCTGGTGCAGCTAGGTTTAGTTTTATTAGTTACTGGTAATGCTACTCCTGAGCTTGCTACTCTTGAGCTTGTACTACGGGTTTTCATGGGCCAGCTACTTTCATTAGTTCATAATTTGATTATTTTCCAATTTTACTATGAAATCCTAATCCCACTGTATTGCACTGTAATTCTAACAATATTTTCTTTAAACATTTTTGGGTTTGATATAAAATCCATTGATTTTAAAGTGGTGTCCATGATATTTAATGTATGATATGCAGCTGAAATGGTGAGGAGACACTCTTTTCCCACGACTCTGAGTTACAACAATGCTTTACAGTTTCAGGTGCTAAATTTTTTCATATGCCGGTAAATTTGATAATTCCATTAATTCTGGTACTACAATGGTACCAGTCAACTTAAGGGCCTGACTGGTACTATTTTCGAGAAATGATGTTCAAATTGCTGTTCTGAAATGCATATATTCTTTGTGTGTGTGTGCTTGCAGGCTATTAGGCACACCAACAGAGAAGGAACGGCCAAGAATTACTACTCTGAAAGAAAAGGATAGGCATGTTTACCCACAGTGGATGCCTCAAAATCTAGCATGTGTTGTACCAGCGCTAGATTCAGATGGCACTATATCTCTGTCTTGATCTTAGTTCAACAAATGACTTGTTTTTTTTTTCCTTAGTTTATTTATTTAAGGCAAAGGGGTGTTATCAATTACCTAGTTTATCTTAGTTTTATGCATTTACTGGTATTGGAAATGTAGTGTATCAGTTTCTGTATTTATTTTATGCGCTACTGGTAGTATTGGAGAAATGTACTGTGTCAGCTTATGTACAGTCCTACGAGCTTCTGAAATGAAAAGAAAAAAAAAAAATCACGTTTTAATATTTGTAGAAAATTATCACGTAATGAATTTATTTTGTTGTTCTGCTGAATTGGTGCCAATTGCTATATATTTCCAAGTAAACTGCAATAAAAATTATGTATTGTTGAAGCACCAGAAAAAATAAAATAAAAAACAAATACTGTAATCCTATATATTCTGAAATGATCAACATGATAGTCATGCATGAACCAAACACGGTAATCGTATATTTCTGGAAATAGCATTTCTTGGCATATTGCATTCCTTGGAATCCTTATATTCCATGGAATGGCCTATAGCGCGAACCAAACGCCCCCAATGTATCTTTTAGACATAAGGAATGCAAATGCTTTCCTTAGATTCGTCACTAAGGAAAGGGGAGACAACAAGTAATCCATTAAAGCGATAAAGAAAGCTACTGCTATTAAGCAAGCTAGGAATTTATGCGATGGAGCGCATATATATATAAAAAATAGTAAGGTGTAGAGTTTTATGCCAATCTTTGTGAGAAGTCAGTACAAGTTTGCTAAAAGGATTTCTACTGAGTTTTCCTCAAATAAAAAAATAAGAAAGCTTTTACAAGTATAATATATCGACATATTCATGGATTATTCCAAGCTACGAAACTATTAAGCAGTAGCATGTGGAGTTTTATATATATATGCGCTCCACAACATAAATTCCTAACTTGTACTGTGTTTTACACCATGACTTAGCCAAGTCCATCTCTCTCTATATATAAAGACTACTTTCCTTTCTCCTTGTGAGCTTAATAGCCGTCTATGCCAGGTTCATTTAAGGTGAAAGAAAAGTAGTCTTTATATAGAGAGAGAGATGAACTTGAATAAGTCATGATGTAAAACGCAGTACAAGTTAGGAATTTATGCTGTGGAGCGCATATATATATAAAACTCCACATGGTACTGCTTAATAGCAAAAAAAAATTAACACTAATTTATATATTATTTTAATTAGTTTCGTAGCTTGGAATAATCCATGAATATGTCGATATATTATACTTGTAAAAGCTTTCTTATTTTTTTATTTGAGGAAAAGTCAGTAGAAATCCTTTTAGCAAACTTGTACTGACTTCTCACAAAGATTGGCATAAAACTCTACACCTTACTATTTTATATATATATATATGCGGTCCACAGCATAAATTCCTAACTTGTACTGCGTTTTACACCATGACTCAGTCAAGTCCATTTCTCTCTCTCTATATAAAGACTACTTTCCTTTCTCCTTAAATGAACATGGCATAGACGGCTATTAAGCTCACAAGGCATGTTAGGCCCATATCCGGGTCACTATTATGTTTTTCTCCTGGCCCAAAATTAGCCACATCTAAATTTAAATAGTAAGGTGTTGAGTTTTATGCCAATCTTTGTGAGAAATCAGTACAAGTTTGCTAAAAGGATTTCTACTGAGTTTTTCTCGAATAAAAAAATAAGAAAGCCTTTACAAGTATAATATATCGACATATTAATGGATTATTCCAAGCTACGAAACTAATTAAGATAATATATAAATTAGTATTAATTTTTTTTCTGTTAATATTATTATTATCATCATCATATCATTACTACTATTAATATACATCTTTCAATAACACCTGTTTTATCTTGGATTTAATTGCAAAATGCATTTTCTTTTTCATGTTTGGTCATGCAGTTATTGATATGTTCCTAATTAATTAGAATGGCTTTGACATTTAAGTTGTGTTTTCCGTAACTTTAAAGTGAAAATTCCTGAAATATAATAAGAGGATAATATATTTATATTCTTTATCGTAACTTTAAAAAAGAGTGCTCTCTTTTTATCATAAATTGGAAAGTCACGAGAATAAGGGGGCGTTTGGTTCGCGCGATAGATCATTCCATGGAATATTAGAATTTCAGGGAATGTAATAGCAAGGAATACCATTTCAAGAAATATAGAATTCCCATGTTTGGTTCGCTCATTATTATCTCTTTCAGTATTTCACGAGATATTTCTTATCTCCTCAAGGCGATTCAATTATCATACACAACTATATATTTGTTTAGTGATGAGTAACTGAGTATGGTACATATTACGAAAGAGCTCTTACATTTAGACCTTTTTACCTATCTAAAATATATATGCGCTTATATATGTACATTATTTATTGTTACACTGTCAATCTTCTTGTTTCAATCTTCTTGTTTGCATTTGACTGGTGCTTGGTAAGATGTCATGCAGGGCTAAAAACAGTTCTTTTGGGCCGAGGACGAGCCCAAAAAACAAAATGGTTTTGAGGCTTACAACTTTCTTCCAAGCTCAGGCCTATTTTAAGAACCAACAATTCCCTATTCATGTACCTTGCATGATTCAATTAATACCTCAAGGAAGTCAGTTAACAACAAAATTAACCCTCACTCAAAGTCAGGTTCTCACTCATCACTGATTATATTATCAAAAGTTGAACCATGGGAAAACTAACACAAATTCTGACACTTCTGCTTAGTGTTCTAACAACACTGAGCCATTCTCTTTTGTATCTCTCAAGCATAGCAAATTTGTCCCCTTGGCAGCTTTGTATCGCATCTTCACCGATTTAATCCATTCTCAGCCACCCGTAACAGTTTTGTTTTTCTATATACAACTTCTCGATGCAGTATTTCCACCTCATGTCAGACCTTTCAGTGTTTGCTAAAGTGCTCCTTAGAGAGTTGGTTCCTAATACGATAACTTTGGTGGCGCAAAATTTAGAGTTAATTTAACAATTATATGCATGTATGACTTACAGTTTGACTAGATAAAAAAACCAAGAGAAGTTTATTTTTAGACTGTCGACATTGCCACATCTACTTGTAAAAATAAAGAAATTGTTTGACTAGATAAAATATTTTAGCTCACTTCAAATGTTTGTTTCACATGCATAATATGAAGCATAGTGAAATCATGTACTCCAAACAATACAGTACAAACAATTACTAGGTAGTTCACAATCAACAATTTAACAATATACAGTCCAACAACTCATATCCTTACAAGTTGAATAGCATAATAAATGTATCCAATTAAAGTTGATGCACACAAAAACATATTAAGCATCAGAGAAACAATAATAAATTATAATGACATCTAACTTATTTCATAATTGTGATAATCAATGGCAAAACTGATCAAATTTAAATAGAATACCATAATTGCAGATATTTGTAACTGACTTATCTAAATAGAATACCCATCTGCAATATCACCATCTTGACAAGTTATGATGACAAGTGGCACTTGCCACAATTGTGAAAGTAAATTAGATGTCTACATAATCTCTCCAGAAAAAGGACAACTCTTAGCTCACAAAAATATGAAAAATGTTTAAACACACCACAGCACACAATAAGCAAGCAATTATAAATTTAAGAAGCATTACATAATCCACTTATTATATTCCTGTGGTCACCAAAGGGCAGCCTGTTAAATGTGAAGGAAGTTAGGTTCTGTAATTAATAAAGTACAACATTCTAAAGAAAAATTCAATAAAACAAAACAGAATCTTCTTTTTTTAAATAATGCAAAACATGCTCTCCCTCGTTAAAAAGAAAAGAAAAAAAGTAGTGTTTGCAGTGGTATATTTGTGACATTTTTCATTGGTTAGTTGGGGGTAGGGAGGGCCAGATTTACTTCAGAGAATTTCTAGTAGTGTAGGGTTATTCATGTAACATGTGCATATATTGCTTGAAAATCCTAAAGAATACCTTGTAAATGTGCAGCCTATGATGTAAACTTGATTAACCTGAGAATTCTCATGTGGTCCTCACTTGTTTCCCTCTCCTTTCTCTTTGAACCCTCTTCTTCAAAGTTCTGTCTGGACTATGCCATACAAAAAGTTCAAGTTTTGATTGGTACTCAACTCCTTGAGGAAGCTCATTTAATCCAGGACAGCTCAAAATGTGTAGTTTTTCCAGGTTTGGCATTGCCCCCTTATTGATTTTAATGCGCTGAAGGTAGGGAGCTTTCTTTACCTGAAATTCTTGAAGCAGAAGGAAGGACATCTCATGAAAGCACAATTCATTCCCTTTGTAATGAGTAAAATAAAGGATTTTCAAGCTACATATCCCTTTGTAATGCGCTGAAGGATTTTCAACCCACTATTGTATAACTCCAATTTTCTTATGCTATTATGATGTTGTAGTGATCTGGAAAACTGAGGTATTGAACTTCTTTCCAGCTTCACAGAGAAAATTATAACAGATGCTGATGTATTGAGAGCTTGCAATTGTAGTACTTCCCCATCTTTTGCCACTACAGAGAGCCATTCAAGATGACTCAATTTACTTATAGCAGTAAATAAGTCCTCACACTGTTTGCTTCTTATTTCCGAGATATTTAACCTTGTTAACTCTGTTAAAGTTTCCAAATTTCTCACCATTTCATTGGTTGCTTTAATATAATCCACAACTCGTAAATTCTTTAGCTTCCATATCTCCTTGGGTGGCATTACTCCACTCCTAAAATAATTCCCAACATTATCATTATTTACTATCAGTACTCTCAGTCTTCGTAACTTTGTTAACTCACTTGAAAGTTCTATAATTTTAGTTTCCCAAGCATACAAGTACTGTAAGTTGTGTAGTCTTCCAATTGCTTTCGGGAGCTCTTTTATTCCAGTTTTATTCAACCCGAAATAATGCAAGTTGAATAAGTTAATTACCTCTTCTGGTAATCTTTCCATAGATGTGCCGTATAAATCCAAAACACGTAACAATTTGGAAGATCTGACCATTATGCACAGTGAATCAAGACGGATGTTTCTATTGAAGCCAAATATTGTGCGAAGAGAGTATTTGTTGTTCCTTGCATTTTCAAAATTACAATTTTGGATAGACACTCGGCGTACTCTGCTTCTAGGTGAGCGTGTTGAACTGTCTTGAACCACACAAAATTCTTCCTCCTTTGATTTTGAAACAACCATGCTATGAATAATATCATGCATGCATTCTACAAGTTTTTACTCTTCCAACCTCTTCTCTCTTAACTACAGGCAACAAGCACCGACTAACAAGTTCATTCAGGTAGTCCTCTGCTACTTCTTGTGTTCTTCTTCCACTTGTCTCAACAAATCCCTCAGCAATCCAGAGGTTGGTTATATAACTTGCATACATCTCGTAATCTTCTGGAAAAGTGCTGAAGTAAAGCAAGCAATTTTTGAGATTACAAGAAAGATCTGCAATGCTTAGTTGTAAAATCCTTTTTACGTATTCCATATTCTGATTATGTTCTAGTTCATGCTCAAGGTTTTCCCACATTCTCTTCCATTCCCTTTCGGTTTGTTCCTTGCATGCCATAATGCCTCCTATGGCTAAAATAGCAAGGGGAAGGCGCCCACACCTTTCTACAATTTTGCTCGCCCAAAGAGTTAATTCTTCTGGGCAAGTGTTGGTATTGTTTTTCTTAATTGCAGTTTTACAAAAGAGACCCCATGAATGGTGTTTCTGAAGTGGGATAATCTCCATGATTTGTTGCTCTGGGGCCAATAATGCTACTTCTTGATTCCTTCTTGTTAAAATGATTCGGGCAGCGTTACCTTCTGGGAGTTTGTCCCTAATGAGATGCCATAAATCGGGGTTCCACACATCATCTAGGATGAGTAAATACCTTCTATTCTGCAAATAGTTGTTAATTACTAGAACCAAACTTCGAAAATCCTTGGTATCAATTCCATCAATGTTAATTCCATTTGGATCCTCTCTGTGCAATTCCTGCAATATCTTTCTCAATAATTCATCTCTTTTCCAGGTTTGAGATATAATGATCCAAGCACATCCACCAAATGATTTTTTTACCATTTTGTAAACATGAGTAACAAGAGTAGTCTTCCCCACCCCACCCATCCCCCACACCAAAATTACATTTTGTTTACTTCCATCATCACTCAACATTTCCATAAGTTTTTTCTTATTTTCATCTATTCCTACAAGATCACCTTCCTTTTTAAAATGCTCATCTTCTGCTGTTATCCATCTCCCAACTTCTTGGGGTTCTCCTCTTTTTACAATACCATTGGTTTCGTATCGGTTTTTTCTATTCTGGATATTTAAAAGTTGAGTTTTTATCTTTCTGAGCATTTTGGTGAGCTTGTACCAAGTCTTGACATGCACAACTCTCTTGATAGTTTTTGCTACAACACCTCTGTTCTGCTCACTATGCATGTAAGTGAACTCATCTACAATATCTTCAATATCAAAAGCAACCGTTCTTATTTCCCGGATGAAATTTTCTATGTTAGTATCCGTTTCACTAAACCTCTCTGCTTCATGTAGGAAACCTCGGATGCTCTCTAATTCTGCCTTGATATCTTTCATCTCTTCAAGGAAGTTATGCATATCCCATGCTTCGCTATTTAGGAATGAGCAAGAAGATTTGACTGGTTCAATCACTAAAGCAGAACCAATTTTTAGGAGCAAAGAACCCACCACAACTTCAGCCATCACGTGTCTCTTGAACTTTTAGCGAACTTGAAGATTACGTTCACTGCATGTTTATTCTATCATGTCTGTCGTATCTATATAGCACACTGGAAATAAATTTTGTGCAAAAATTTTCTTTTCACTTGATTTAGTAATGGATGTAGAATTCTATGGAATGTAGCAAAATTCGAATTAATTAGGACCCTCAACCAATTCAATCTCTACTCATGCTTGGCAGCCTGGTATACAAAAAGGTGTATCGTTTTTACTGATACGAATTTCATGTTTTTTTATTTACTTTTTCCTTTTTTTGTCTTAACAAACAAAATATTTAGGGATACCAGTATGAGTATATTTGTACAAACGACCCAACATTAGACAGTACATCTTAGGTAACTAAAATTAGTATATATTAGTTAAACCTCATACAAGATAGCAAGTTAAAAAACCAATGGAAACCGAAGAAGCTTGGAAATTACCTTGAGAATTGAAACCAAAAATATATTGGAGATCAGCTGGAAAAGAAGTGGTTGAAGCTCTTCTTTGCCTATTGCTCCTCTGCAACTTTCTAGTAGCTGGTGCGGAGTGCAAGATCTATGTCAAAATGTTGGTTTAATTAATTAATTAGGTACCCTTTGTGTTTAGCATGGAGAGAGGGAATCCTTAATTCTTGTCCTCCCCAGGTATCTTGGCTCTGTTTTTTTTATTTCCTTTTTCCTTTTTTTGTCTTAATAAATGAAATGTTGAGGGATACCAGTATGAGTATAGTTGTACAAACGACCCAACATTAGATATTGTACATCTTTGGTAACTAAAATTAATATATACTAATTAAACCTCATACAAGATAAAAACTTAAAAAAAACAACGGAAACTGAAGAAGCTTGGAAATTACCTTGAGAGTTGAGAGACCAAAAATATATTGGAGACCAGTGGAAAAGAATTGGTTGTAGCTCTTCTATGGAATGTAGCAAAATTCGAATGAATTAGGACCCTTAACCAACTGAATCCAATTGAATATGTAAATTTAATTAAATTTACTACTCATGCTTGGTAGCCTGGTATACAAAATGGTGTATCATTTTTACTAATAACCGATTTTCTCTGCTTTTGAATTTCCTTTTTTCCTATATTTTTTGTGTCTAAATAAATGAAATGTTGAGGGATACCAGTTTGAGTATAGTTGTACAAACGACCCAGCATTAGGTATAGCACATTTATGGTATCTAAAATTAATATATAGTAATTGAACCTCGTACAAGATACAAACTTCAAAAAACAACGGAAACTGAAGAAGCATGGAAATTACCTTGAGAGTTCAGACCAAAAATATATTGGAGACCAGCTGGAAAAGAAGTTGTTGGAGCTCTTCTTTGCCTTGTGCTCCTCCGCAAAATGTTTATTAAGAAGTGGTGGGGAGCAAGACCTTAGTCAAAATGTTTGTTTAATTAATTAGGTACCCTTGGTGCATGTTTACTATGGAGAGAGGGAATCCTGATGTTCCACAGGTATCTTAACCTCCCATGGTATATTATGAACTACAGCTTTAAGCTTTTCAAATATCTGAACGGTTTGAATTAAATGATATTGTGTACCTTGACTTTTCCACCCTTACTTTCTTTGGTCTTCTTGCCCCCACATAACACATTTTAAATTGAAGTGTGATTTCATTTACATTTTTAATTGAAATTATGGGGATAAAATCAAAAGAACCTTGTGCGAAAGGGCATAATTTTGAGATATTATACAGGAATTTGTGTTCAATTGTAAACTTAATTTTCCATAACAATGTTAGGTGCATGAGAGAATTTGAGATATTATACAGGAGTTTGGGTTCAATTATAAACTTAAGTTTCCATAATTTTCCTTAATTTTGAGATGAATAAAAATCTTTGAATTTTACAGTGGATAGAATTTGAGACTGATTAAAATGGATTTTGAAAGGCGAATATTGCTCCATGTTGTTTTTTTTTTGGGGGCTGTTGTGTTTAAGAATTTCTTTTTAAATCTTCACAAAAGGTGCAAAGTCATCGCGGAGCTCAAACTCTTGACCTTTGGGCCGCCGCATCTCTGTTTTTGTTAAGTAAACCGGGGAAAAAAAGGTGATTTGTACAGTTTGATATCTGACATTTTGTCGAGAAAGTTACATAATACATGAGTTAAGAAAAATGTTTGCCAAAGAAAATTTTCTGCCGAAATTAAAAAGGCATTGATGTGGGAATAGTGATGGAAAAACGATTGTACCAGAAGTCTCGGTCTTTATCCACTCTTGCTAGGCAGCCAGAAAAAACCAATTAAAAGGCTTAGATTCTTAGTTCCTCTACTGCATGGAAATTTACCGTCTCTTCATTTCAATTTTGGGCCGACTTTATTATTATTTCCTCCAAAAGCTTACCAAAAAACTTAATTGCTATGGACTTTGCCAGGCGTTAAGTCAATATTTTCGTGTGAACGAAACAAAAAATTTCCCACTCGTAATAAGCAAAGAGCATTAAGATTTTAGTAACAAAGCATTTGGAAAGCCATCTAAATCAAGCAAATAATCCCGTAGGTGAATAAAACTCTTTGAATTTTACAATGGATAGAATTTGAGACTGATTTAAGATGGATTTTGAAAGGCAAATATTGTTCCTTTTTTTTTATTTTGGGGGGGGCTGTTTTGTTTAAGTCTTTTTTTTACCTTTGGGCCGCCCCATCTCTGTTTTGGTTAAGTAAACAGGGGAAAAAAAAAAGTGATTTGTATAGTGATATCTCACCATCAGCGTAGTTTAATATCTGACATTTTCTCGAGAAAGTTACATATCTGAAAATGTTTTCCAAAGTAAATTTTCTGCCAAAATTAAAAAGGCATCGATGTGGGAATAGTGAATAGTGAATAGTGATGGAAAAACGATTGTACCAGAAGTCTCTGTCTTTATCCACTCTTGCTAGGCAGCCAGATAAAACCAATTAAAAGCCTTAGTTCCATATTTGGTTGTGCCTAAAGGGTGGAATAAGGGATTTAGTCATCATTATTCCATCAAACGAGTATTAATTGAGCCGGACTAAAATGGAATAAACCAATTTTTAGGCCGGCCTAAATTAAACCACCTCATATGGTGGTTTAATTTTATTACATGTCGTGGCCTAACTCTATTAATTATAATAATATATTATTAGTATATAATTAGTTACATTATTAGTTATTATTATTAGTATATAATTATTTAATTGATATCTTATATTGTTAATACCGGCATTTTTTTCCATAACCAAAAAATTAAATAATATAATATTAATAACCAAATTTTGGAAAAAATTTCAATCCTAACCAGACCGCCCCCCCCATTGGGCGGTCTGACCTACCCACTGAACCACCCCCCCACTGGGCGGGCCAAACCCCAAGCAGACCCCCCCCCACCCGGCGGTCTGCATTTTTTTTTTTTATTTTATATTGTATTTTATGTAATTGCTTGTAATTTATATTGTATTTTATCTATTTTGTTGTGATTATATGATTGTATTTCCGTGTAATTTCCTTGTGAACAAAATAACGATGAATTTGGTCGAGTGAACAAAATAACCAAATAACGTCTAGTCAACATAAAATATAGAAACAAAAATATAAGTAAATAAAATAACCAAATAACGTCTGATCAACATAAAATATAGAAACGAAAATATAAATATACTGTCAATGGCTACAATATGAAATATAAAAACTAGCGACGACGACGACGACCGGACAATGACAATCTGGGAGGCGCCCCGCATGTCCTCCGCGGCTGGACACGTCTCTGAGGCTGTGGAGGCTCAGAGGGCTCTGCAGGATCCTCGTCATCAGAATAATCAAAATGCATGTCATCCTGTGTATACGTGCTCGGTGGCTGTGTCCCAAACGCAGCATCCGGCCATGGATCAAACTGGGTAGCCTGCTGTGCCCCACTGCCGCTAGCCTCGTGGTCGTGCTGCCTGGGGGGTGGCATCGATAGTGTGGGCTCGTCCCAGTCCCCTGTATACGTGG
This sequence comes from Carex cristatella, assembly GCA_024447775.1. NCBI lineage: Eukaryota > Viridiplantae > Streptophyta > Magnoliopsida > Poales > Cyperaceae > Carex > Carex cristatella. Next base: position 5,170,223 of record JAJHPF010000007.1, read on the forward strand.
TCGGTGGCTGTGTCCCAAACGCAGCATCCGCCCATGGATCAAACTGGGTAGCCTGCTGTGCCCCACTGCCGCTAGCCTCATGGTCGTCCTCTGCCCCAGTGTCGGTGAGACCAAAGTCTGCCGGAGTGAAAGTGGGCTCGGCACTCCATGTAGGGTGACCATCCTGTAGTTAGATAATGTTAGTTTTCTTCATAAAAAAAAAATTAATTATATAGACACGATCCAACTGACCTCGTCATACTGCACTGGCACTCCATATTGATTGTAGTAGGCGTGCCATTTCTTGGTGTCCAGCACCCAATCGTGGAACGCCCAATTCGGGTTATCTTCTGCAATATTTGAGTGGAACATCTTAAGAACACATTTCGAAACAAAATTGACGTGAATGAAAAAAAATGAACTTATAATACCTGCGGGGGGTGGTGGTAGGTCTCTATCGCGTACGAGAGGCGGCTCTTGGTTGGGCTGGTTCGGAACTGGTGAGTCAATCTTGATCTCACGCCAGTTGATGTTCTCGCCAGCATCGTGTAGCATGCCAACGAGGCGCCCATCAAAATGGGAATCCTCGACGATCGGAGCACTGTGATGCAGCATAGTACACCCGAAAGCCCGGAAACCATTTCTCGCCATGCACACCAAGCTGTGTGCAACTCCTCGAATTGCCGTCAGTACCTGTAAATAATATTTAGAAAATGAGTTGTGCGAAGAAAAAAATAATATTAAAAATAATCTTTATTGCTTACCGATCGAGTGTTGATCGGGCCCCATGCCAAATGGGTCTTACTCGAATCATCTATCATTCTCCGCTGAAGAGAATCACCGTAGTCGCCCTGCAAGTATACGCTAGTCATGCACCACCGCTGGTACCAGACCATATACCTCAATGTCCGTCGGGTCAGGCGGGACCCACAAATTGACCTCAGGCCTGCGGGCAATCCTGTACAATCCCATATGGTGGGTGCGCCAATCCACCTCAGTCTTCTTGTGCATAGTCCTGCATTATAAGTTAGTTATACAAAATTTGTCAAATAATATCAATAGTTTGTGAGTATTATTGAGTGTGTATTAATACTTACTTGTGCAGCTTCTCTGTGTCCTCCTCACCAAGTATGGGGTCATCTGGAATGAAGGCATCGAAGCCGAACTGACGAGGCACTCGATCAGGATAGTGATACTCAACTATCCAGTAACAAACGAGTGGACCCCGGTACAAACCGAGATCCCTCTGCGCCATCGTCAGCCGACAAAAAATGCGAGACCGGTACCACGCCTGATATGGGAACCACTCGACGTTAGCTTGGTGCAATAGCTGGAGCTGGTTGCGGATGTACGAGATACCCACCGTCCCTCCCTTCGGCGTATTCTCGTAGCGCTAGTAAGCACCCCATATGATAGCATATGGGGGGTATCTGTCGATGTCGTCACCCGTGTGCCACCTCACATGTGGAGGAATAATGGGTCGGCAGACCAGTAGGTGCGACCAGGACCACTGCTGGAGTAGCATGAGTGGCCCGTTGAATTGCTGGTTGTCTCTCTGAAATTTGATATGTGTATTCATTATTATCAAATAAAAAACAATCGTAAAGCACATTAATTGATGGAAACTTACCAGACATGCGTGACACAGTCCTCTGTACAGGGTGGCAAGCACAGCTCCACCCCAGTTCCATCGCGACGGCTTGTCGAGTTCCTCCAACTGCTGGAGGAACATGATCGAGACCGAGTCGCCACTGGAATCGACGAACATCGTGCTACCACATAAGTCAAGCACGAATGCTCTAACGTACCTACAGTTTCAATAAAACGTAAAAAACTGTGTATTTTTAAGTAATAATTTTAATTTAATGCATTTTGATCTTACCTCTTGACGCGCTCCGTGTCAGCCGTCTGGGGGGTGATGGCAATCTCAGCGGCATACTGCCGGAGAGCCCTAAGACTAATGCAGTAACTGGAGAAACGCTCCACTCCTCCTTCACCCCTCAGCTTGAGCTTCTTTGCCACTGCCTCCACATGCGTCCCCAACAGATCTGGGATCAATTGCTTGAGGTTCTTATGATCCGAGACACCTCCTACCGGATCTCCATCCATCCGCAGACCCCATAAGGCACTGACATCCTGTAGAGTCACTGTCATCTCTCCTACAGGAAGAGGGAATGAATGCGTCTCAAGCCTCCATCTCTCCACAAGTCCGCACATAAGTGCCTGGTCAATTCTCCTTGGTTGTTCCAATGTGCCTAGCTGGTACAACCCAAGGTTCATCAGGTACCGATCCATCAGTGGATGTGCCACGTACGCTACCTCGGGCATGCGGTGCCGCACCATCAACATGGTCTCATCCTGCATTTATTAATGTTTTAGATGAAGTTATATATGTGTTTTGAAACATAATTTTTGCATTTTCTTCGAATTACTCAACGTACCTCTACCGATGCAAGTGAGACACGGTGACGTCTGTGGGAGAGCCATAGAAGGGGACTGAATGTATCTGCAGCGACACCCTGCGCATGCATGGTCTCTGTGCTCCCACTCGGATTGGCACGAGAATGCGAACTCTCGGCGGTGTCTGAGGAATCTCGTGATCGTCCAGATCTAGTCATCCTACATTTCAAAATATAAAGTTTAACTATTATTATTATTATAATAATAATAATAACAATAACAATAACAATAATAATTACTATTATAATAATTAAAATAAGAAGAATAATAATTAAAAAATAATAATAATAATAATAATAATAATAATAATAATAATAATGATAATAATAATAATAATAATAACAACAACAACAACAACAACAACAATAATAATTACTATTATAATAATTAAAATAAGAAGAATAATAATTAAAAAATAATAATGACAATGATAATAATAATAATACTAATAATAATCATAATAATAATAATAATAATAATCATAATAATAATAATTATTATTATTATTATTATTATTATAATAATAATAATTATTATTATTATTATTATTATTATAATTATTATTATTATTATTATTATGATTATTATTATTATTATTATTACTATTACTATTACTATTACTATTACTATTACTATTATTATTATCATTGTCATTATTATTTTTTAATCAAACAATTCAAATCAAACAATTTCTAACCATTTTAATCAAATAATATCTAACAATTCAAACCCAATCAAACAATTCTATATTTATAACAATTCCAATCAACAATTTCTAACAATTCAAATCAAACAATTTCTAACCATTTCAATCAAATAATATCTAACAATTCAAACCCAATCAAACAATTCTAATATTTATAACAATTCCAATCAACAATTTCTAACAATTCAAATCAAACAATTTCTAACCATTTCAATCAAATAATATCTAACAATTCAAACCCAATCAAACAATTCTAACAATTCTAATATTTATAACAATTACAATCAACAATTTCTAACAAATCCAATCAAACAATTCTAACAATTCAAATATTTATAACAATTCCAATCAAACAATTTCTACCTAATTTATAACAATTTCAATCAACAATTTCTAACGATTCGAAACAATTTATAAAAATTAGCAAAAAAATTTCGTACCCGAAAACGGAAGCGGAGAGGGGTCGAAAATGCAACCAAAGTGTGAAATATCGCTTTCGGAACGAGAAAACGGGGTTTCCGGCGGTTTCGACACGAAAAACGGCAGAGCACCCGGCGGCTAGCGGCGGCTGTTAGGGTTTGGTTTGATGGGCGGTGGGGAGAGGGGTTTATATAGGAAAAAAAAAAATTAAGCAGACCGCCGGGTGGGGGGGCGATCTGCTTGGGGTTTGGCCCGCCCAGTGGGGGGGCGGTTCAGTGGGTGGAGCAGACCGCCCAATGGGGGGGCAGTCTGGTTAGGATTGAAAATTTTTCCAAAATTCGGTTATTAATATTATATTATTTAATTTTTTGGTTATGGAAAAAAATGCCGGTTGTTAATATATCAAATAAGTATAATAATAATATGATATAATTAGTATCTTTTTTATTAATAATTATTATTCATTTATAATTACATAATTAATATATTTTATTGTTAATACATTAAATAATTATTATAATAATATTATAATATCTGTAACTATTATTAATATATCATTACATAATTAATATCTTATATTTTTAATATATTAAATATTTTCTATAATATTATTATATAGTTATTATATTTTTATTAATAATTTCTATAAATATATAATTATATAATTAATATGTTATATTGTTAATATATTAAATAAATATTATAATATGTTATGGTTATTATTAATATATTAATATTACATAATGAATATCTCATTATTAAAAATTATTATTAATGTATAATATATAATATATAATTAGTATGTTATATGTTTAATATATTAAATAATTATTATAATAATATTATAATATAGTATAGTTATTAATGTATTAATATTATATAATTAATATCTTATTGTCATTATTATTAATATAATTATGTAAATAATATTTTATATTGTTAATATATAAATAATTATTATACTATTATTATCTATTTAGTATCTTGTTATTAACAATTATTAAAAATATAATTATATAATTAATATCTTATACTATTAATATATTAACTGATTATTATTATAATATTATAATATATTATAGTTATTATGAATATATTAATATTATATAATGAGTATCTTATTATTAATAAGTAATTATAAAATTATTGCCTTATATTGTTAACATATTAAATAATATTATAATAAAATTAATATATTATAGTTATTAATAATATATTAATATTATATAATTAGTTTTTAATTATTAATAGATAATTATATAATTAATATCTTATATTTTTATATATTAAATAATTATTATAATAATATTATAATATATTATAGTTATTATTAATACTTTAATATTATCTAGTTATTAATAATTAACTAACTTAGATTTTCAAAACTTTAGGTCACCAATTTTAATCAAACAAAGAATAACTTAAGTCATGATCTAACTTTAGATCTCAACCAAATATGAATAATTTAGACCAGTCTAAATTGAAATAATCAATTTAGGCCTACTTAGTTTTAGTCCACAATCAAACATGGGGTAGATTCTTAGTTTCTCAACTGTATGGAAATTTACCGTCTCTTCTATACGGTCATTTCAATTTTGGGCCGACGTTTATTATTATTTCCTCCAAAAGCTTACCAAAAAACTTAATTGCTATGGACTTTGCCAGGCGTTAAGTCAATATTTTCGTGTGAATGAAACAAAAAATTTCCCACACGTAATAAGCAAAGAGCATTAAGATTGTAGTAACAAAGCATTTGGAAAGCCATCTAAATCAAGCAAATAATCCCGTAGGTGAATCATACAACTAAATCGTGACGATTGAGATTCCAATAACGCCGATAGTGACACTTATTTAAAATCTCCAACCCTTTTCAATGCACAAAAAGGACTTTATGTTTTGTACAACTTGAGAGATTTGGTCCTCAAAGTACCGACTTCAAACTATTAAAAAACTAATTAAAACAGAAAGATCAAATTAATGCAATAATATATGACATTTATTTTCTGTAGAACATGAGAGATTTGGTCCAAACTGGAAATTGATTAGTTGCCTAAAACTATATAGACCTAAAATCTAGCAAAATTGGAATTGCAAGTTCCTAATAACCCAAATGGATCAGCCAGCACAACATTCTTACCAATTTTCACCTGATCCATATCCAACATTTACCCAAAAATTACTCAATTTTTTTTTTTTGAGAAAAAATAAGAGTCATGCTCTCATTTCATTCATGATAAAGTGTTACAAGGGGTTTGTAACAAGAAAAGAAAATACAATGAAGCTCATGATAGTGAGCTTAGTGCAGAAATAAGTCTAAAAACAAAATGAAACTAAACCAAAAGAAAAACGAAAAGATAACAGAAAGGGTAAAATGGTCCAAAGAAAAAGAAAAAGGAAATGCCATAATGTGCTGGGTCCTTCTTTCCTGGAACAATGCCTCTATGAATTGATTTGTATTTGTGAGTATTGAAGCTGCATCACAACTTGTTCCATCAGCTCCTCCACTGTGGCAGCCAAATTTCTGAAAGTTCTTGGCACACCGTTCCCTCCAAATTATGAATTGCGCTATAGGGAATATGGACCTCTCCTTGTCAGAATACATCCTGTTTCTTAGAGCCTCAATTGACGGCTGCCTCGTATGAAATGTATCATTTAATATCTGATACAGTGCCTGTGTGTATGAGCATTCATTTAGCATGTGCAACACTGTTTCAGAATCATCTTTGCACAGGGTACACCTGTTCGCCAGCTGCCAACCCCTTCGAACCAGATTGTCCAGCGTTAATATTCTATTACGCGATGCCAACCATCCAAAAACTTTGAACCTCGGGGGGCCATTAATGGACCAGATCCGACTGTATGTGTTTGCAATTCGAGGTTCATCCATCATTGCAAAATATGTCGTTTTGACTGTGAATATCCCTGCTGCTCCCCACTTCCAACTAATGCCATCTTGTTCACTTTCTACCAACTGTACAGTCTGTAACCCGGCTTGCAGCCACTGCAACTGCGTTTGTGCAGTTTCTTGACAACTGAGGCCTTACTAATCGGTCCAGGCGCATATCCTGCAGAGCCTCTTTTAGACTGACCGTTTGATTCTGTGCATATGTATATAGTATCTCCAGCCGCCATTTCAAGGTGCCAAGCCCCCAATCATGCTCCCAAAAGCTAATTGCTGTTCCGTTTCCTGGATTTCGAAGTACTGATATGCTCCAAAATGGATGAATTGATTTTCTCATTTTTTGAAATAAGTCGTCTGCCGGTAGGAAATCATCTGTAATTCCCATTTTTTCTAGCAGCGGCTTCCAAAGATTATTTTGAGGTCTCGTCCACTGCCAGTAAAATTTCATTAATAATGCCTCATTGAATTTTTGCAAGTTCTTCACCCCCATACCACCCAGCTGTTTGGGGTAACATACCGTTTGCCAGTTCACCAAATTCATTTTCTTGGTCTCCGGCGTCACACCATGCCAGAGGAATCGCCTTCTGATTTTATTGATCTCATGTAATACCCAATTAGGCAACAAAAAGCAGGACATAAAATACACCGGTAAAGCCGACAACACTGCATTCAATAGAAAAATTACTCAATTTTAACTCCATGTACATAAGTTTTCTCTACATAATAACCTTAAACTACTTGAATCCCCAGCCCAATTAATCGAACTGAAGCCGGTATCAACCTTAAGGGGTAAGGCCTGAAAGAACACTGAAATTCCCCAGATCTTGAGGCCCCAATCTGGGTTCCGGCATATCTAGAAGGTAAAAGGCGAGCAGACATTCGAATTGTATGATACGGACAGAATTGGAGTAGGACATGAGCAGTAGCAATATAGTTCCCACACGAAGAGAAGTGTGAAAACGACTAGGGTCAGACAGAGCTGGGGTCCGCCAATTGAATAGCAGAACTTTTTTTTAATAGAAATTAAATCTTTTTTTATAGTTTATATATTATATTTTTTATTTATTTTGTATATTTTTTTATTCTGTTATATAGTTTATATATTGTGTTTAATTGTTATCTTATTTTAAATGTCGGTTATTTTGAAAGTATCATTCGTTTGTCGGATCAAAATTTTGAATTTTTGGTTATTCAATAAGAAAGTGATTTAAAGTAGATCTCAAAATAGTTTCCCTTTATTCAATACGAAAAAGCAAGTGATTTAAAATGCAAACTCCAAAAATTTACCTTCCCCTTTTATTCAACAAGCAAGTGATTTAAAATGGAAATATAAGTTATTAAAAAGTGCTGGAGCTAATATTTTCTTAGTCTGACATATTTTTTCTATCATTTCTTGAACAAGTTTTTTAATTTAATTTATACTTTTTTTTTCATTTGGTACAGTAGACAACTTCCAATTGAAATCGTATTTAATTTGTGAAATTTTTTTTTTAAGTATAATTTAGTTTCTAATTTTTTTAATGCAATAAATAATAAGTTTTTCATTAGGAAAGGTTAGAATTTATTTATTTTTCTATGAAAATATTAGAAATATTTTTAATATTTCTTTGAAATTAGATAGAATACTATATGATTTGGTTTATTAGAAAGACTACAACAAATAACCCGGATCAATATTTTTCAGGCGGAATTTTTTGCGGCAGTAAGAAAAATTAAAATATTTCTTTATGTGTTATTGGAAAAAAATAAAAATACTTTGAATCTGAATTATTGATTCCGGTTCGAAAATCACTTCTAGATAAATACATAAACTATTGTAGTCCTTCTAGTACATTTAATTTTTAAGATTTTGTATTTATTTTGAAAAAAAATTGTAATAAATGACTACATTGGCAAAATTTAGGTTAAATTTTTTTTTTTTTTAATTTGAGTTACTTTAGGGGATCCGAATTCGACTCTACCCGGGCTCCAACTTGCTACTTCCTCACAGATTAGTCTTTGCTGCATGCGTGGATATTAGTGCACAATAAAAATGAATCTTTACACAGTCTCAGCGTCACTGTTAGTTCTCCACTCTTCGTTGCAACAATTATTATATATAAATCATGACATCGGTTAATTTCATACAATAATTATTTATTTGTTCAAGGGTTTAGCTACATTCAAGATATTTGAGATGCTACATCTAATAATTGAACTTACGTGAGAACCAACCTTTGAATTAGTGGAAAAAGCAATGCTCTTCATGTGGGAGGATCGCCGATTCAAAACCGGAATGAGAGATTCCTTGTGGATATAAAAAGAATTAAATTGTTTTCAATGAACTAATTCAGACATAAATTACTAAAATTTAACATTGAACATAACTACAAATTAAGAGAAATGCTATGAAGAGAAAAGTGCAACCTGCCTGTGAAAGAGCAAACAGCTCAACTTATCCAATAAATTTATTTTAGCTCACTTCTAATGTTTGTTTCACATGCATAATTAATACGGAGCATGGTGAAATCGTGTATTCCAAACCATACAATACAAACATTCACTAGGTAGTTCACAATCAACAAATTAATAATATACAGTCCAACAATTTAATTATATCCTTACAAGTAGAATAGCATAAATAAATATATCAAAATAAAAGTTCGTGCACACAAGTTTAATACCACAATCACAAAGATACGAAAATCATTAAACACACCACAGCACACAATAAGCAAGCAATTATAAATTTACGAAGCATTACATAAACCACTTCATATATTCCTGTTATCACCCATGGGCAGCTAGCTAGCCTGTTAAATGTGAAGGAAGTTAGGTTCTGTAATTAATAAAGTATAACATTCTGAAGAAAAATTCAATAAAACAAAACATAATCTTCTTTTTAAAATTAATGCAAAACATTTTCTACATTGTTAAAAATAAAAAAATATATATATTTAGTGTTTGCAGTGGTATACTTTTGACATTTTTGCCTTAGAGAATTTCTAGTAGTGTAGGGTTATTTATGTAACATGAGCATATATTGGTTTCAGAGTCAGTGTATAACCGCCTCTAATTGATTCCATATTTTTAATTAGAAAAATATCATAACAATTAGTAATAAATTAATAAATAAGAAATAAATAAAATACTACTTAATTCATTCCTTCCTATGTAACATTGCATATCTGCGAATTGCAATTTATCTCTAATAATTAATAATAAACATCTCTAATTAGTATGGTTGGTAACACTAAGATTATCCAATAAACTAATGCAAGCTAGGTTCATCAGAATAGATAAATACTTTCCTTTTAAATATTGAAAAATTGGTTTGTCAAAAAAATAATTAATCCAAAAATTCTTCGATTAATAATTTCTAAATGTATATATTTAAACCAAGGCAAAGAACCATACATAGAAATAGAGGAATTAAAATAATTGCTTGAATGTCGTAAAAAATACCTTTTAAATGTGCAGCCTATGATGAAAACTTGATCAACCTGAGAATTCTCATGCGGTCGTCACTTACTTGTTCCTCTGTCCTTTCCCTTTCAACCCTCTCCTCCAAAGTTCCATCTGGATTACCCCATGAAATAAGTTGAAATTTAGATAGGTACTCAATTCCTCGAGGAAGCTCCTTTAGTCCAGGACAGTTGTCAATGCATAGTTTTTCCAGGTTTGGCATTGTCCCCTTATTGATTCAATGCACTGGAGGTTGGGAGCTTTGTCAACCTCTAGTTCTCGAAGCATAGGAAATGATATCTCATTAAAGCACAATTCATTCCCTTTGTAGCCAGTGAGAATAAGGATTCTCAAACTACATATCTCTTGAACACAGGAGAACGAATTTTCATCCAACCCACTATTGAATAACCCCAATTGTCTAATGCTATTATGATTTTGTAGTGACCTGGAAAACTGAGGTACTGAACTTCTTTCCACCTGCCCATAGATCATTATTTCAGATGTTGATGTATTGAGATCTTGCAATTGCAGTACTTCCCCATCTTTTGCCCCAACACCGAGATACTCAAGATGACTGAATTTACTTATAGTAGTAAAAAAGACCTCACAGTGTTCACTTCTTATCTCTAAGATATATAACCTTGTTAACTTTGTTAAAGTTCCAAAATTTCTTACTATTTCATCAGTTACTTTAATAACTCCTAAAGCTCGTAAATCCTTTAGCTTCCATATCTGCTTGGGTGGCATTACTCCATATTTAGAATGAAGGACCATTAGTACTCTCAGCCTTCGTAACTTTGTTAACTCATTTGGAAGTTCTGTAATTTTAGATTCCCAAGTAGACAACATTTGTAAGTTTTGCAGCCTTCCAATTGATTTTGAGAGCTCTTTTATTCCAGTATTATCTAACCCCAAATAATGCAGATTGAATAAGTTATATACCTCTTCGGGTAATTTTTCTATAGAGGTACCATATAAATTCAAAACACGTAACAATTTGGAAGATCTTAGCATTATGGAGAGCAAGTTGACACTGATTGTATCACCAAAGGTAAATATTGAACGAAGAGAGTATTCGTTGTTGCTTGCTCTTTCAAGATCACAATTTTGAATAGACAATCGGCGTACTCTCCCTCTAGGTGAGCGTGTTGAACTGCCATGAACCACAAAAAATTCTTCCTCCTCTGATTTTGAAACAACCATGCTATGTATAATATCGTGCAAGCTACACCTTTCTACTCTTTCAAACACATCTCTCTTAATTACTTGCAACAAGCACCGACTAACAAGTTCATTCAGGTAGTCCTCTGCTACTTCTTCATGTGTTATTCTTCTACTTGTCTCAACAAATCCCTCATCAATCCACTTTTCAGTCAGATAATTTGCATTGAGATTCCAATCTTCTGGATAAATGCCACAGTAAAGCAAGCAATTTTTTAGATTACTAGAAAGATCTGCAAAGCTTAGTTGCAAAATCCTATTTACGTATTCGATATTCGGATTATGTGCTAGTTCATGCTCAAGGTTTTCCCACATTCTCTTCCATGCCCTCTCTGTTTGTTCTTTGCATGCCATAACGCCTCCTATGGCTAAAATGGCAAGAGGAAGGCCATCACATTTCTCTACAATTTTTGTCGCCCACATTGTTAATTCTTCTGGGCAAGTGTTGGTATTGTTTCTCTTAAATGCGGTTTTACAAAAGAGATCCCATGAATGGGGTTCCTTAAGTGGGATAATCTCCATGATTTGTTTCTCTCGGGGCCAATAATGCTACTTCTTGATTCCTTGTTGTTAAAATGATTCGGGCAGCGTTACCTTCTGGGAGTTTGTCCCTTATGAAATACCATAAATCAGGTTTCCACACATCATCTAGGATGAGTAAATATCTTTTATTGTGCAAATAGTTTGTAATTACTGGAACCAAACTTCGAAAATCCTTGGTATCAATTCCATCAATGTTAATTCCATTTGGATCCTCTCTATGCAATTCCCGCAATATCTTTCTCAATAATTCATCCCTTTCCCAAGTTTTAGATACAGTGATCCAAGCACATCCAGCAAATGATTTTTTTACCGTTTTGTAAACATAAGTAACAAGAGCAGTCTTCCCCACCCCACCCATCCCCCACACCGAAATTACATTTTGTTTACTTTTGTCATCACTCAACATTTCCATAAGCCTTTTCTTATTTTCATCAATTCCTACAAGATCATCTTCCTTTTTAAAATGCTCATCTTCTTCTGTTATCCATCTCCCAGCTTCTTGGGTTTCTTCTCTTTTTACAATACCACTGGTGTCATATCGGTTCTTTCTATTCTGGATATTCTCAAGTCCAGTCTTTATCTTTCTGAGCTTTCTAGTGAGATTGTACCAAGTCATCACATGCATGACTCTCTTGACAGTTTTTGCTACAAACCCTCTGTTCTGCTCATAAAGCTTGTAAGTGAACTCATCTACAATATCTTCAATATCAAAAGCAATCATTCTTATTTCCCGGATAAAATTTTTTATGTTAGAAGGATTCTCACTAAACCTCTCTGCTTCATGTAGAAACCCTTGGATGCTCTCTAACTCTGTCTGGATATATTTCATCTCATTGAAGAAATTATGCATATCCCATGCTTCGCTATTTAGGAATGAGCAAGTAGATTTGACTGGTTCAACCACTAAAGCAGAACCAATTTTTAGGAGCAAAGACCCCACCACAGCTTCAGCCATCACGTGTCTGAGTGTCTCTTGAACTTTTAGCGAACTTGAACTTAAAGTTTAAATTAACTGCATGTTTACTCTACCATGTCCATCATATCTATAAAGTAAATTTAAAATTTTTGTTCAAAAATATGCTTTTCACATGAATTAGTAATGGATGAAGAATTCTATGGAATGTAGCAAAACTCGAATGAATTAAGACCCTCAACCAACTGAATCCAATTGATTATGTAAATTTAATTAAATCTACTACTCATGTTTTGTTGCCTTGTATACAAAAAGGTGTATCATTTTTACTGATACCGAATTTCATGTTTTTTTTTGTCTTAATAAATGAAATGTTGAGGGTTACCAGATGTAAGAGTATGGTTGTACAAACGATCCAACATTAGATATAGTGCATCTATGGTAAATAAAATTAATATATACTAATTAAACCTCGTACAAGATAAAAACTTAAAAAAAAAAAAAACAACGGAAACTGAAGAAGCTTGGAAATTACCTTGAGGATTGAGACCAAAAATATATTGGAGACCAGTTGGAAAAGAAGTGGTTGAAGCTCTTCTTTGCCTAGTGCTCCTCCGTAACTTGCTAGTAACTGGTGCGGAGCGCAAGATCTATGTCAAAATATTGGTTTAATTAATTAATTAGGTACCCTTTGTGTTTACCATGGAGCGAGGGAATCCTTAATTCTTATCCTCCCCAGCCCCCAGGTATCTTTGCTCTGTTTTTTTATTTCCTTTTTCCTCCTTTTTTTGTGTTTCATAAACGAAATGATTAGGGAGTATGAGTGAAGTTGTACAAACGACCCAACATTAGATATAGTACATCTCTGGTAACTAAAATTAATATATACTAATTAAACTCATACAAGATAAAAAACATAAATAAAAAACATAAAAAAAAAACAACGGAAACTGAAGAAGCTTGAAAATTACCTTGAAAATTGAGACCAAAAATATGTTGGAGATCAGCTGGAAAAGAAGTGGTTGGAACCCTTCTTTGCCTAGTGCTCCTGCGCAAAATGTTTATTTAGAAGTGGTGGGGAGCAAGACCTAAGTCAAAATGTTTGTTTAATCAATTAGGTACCCTTGGTGTTTAATGTGGACAGGGAATCCTCATGCTCCACAGGTATCTTATCCTCCCATGGTATATTATGAAGTACAATTAATAATTTAAGCCCTTCAAATAACTGAACTGTTTGGACTAAATGATATTCTATAACTAGTAACTCTCTTATTTACATCCAAACCCAATGATAGATAATCCTTAACGGATCTGAGATTATTGGATCATATTCTTCTCTTTTCTCAACAATATCTTAGCAAGTTAAGTCACATTTTAGTTTTCTTTACTTTTGCTTGACAAGTCCTTTGAATATGTATATGACATCTATCCATTATAGCTTAACAATTATTAATAATAAAATATGAAGTGGGATGTTTCGATGGCAATCATATATGTACTGACTTTGGTTCAATGCACTAGTGGAAAATGTACAAACAGGATCAGTCAAATCAAGCCATTAGGATCGGACTTGGGTGCGATCCTGATCCAGGCGATACTGTAAGTAAGGATAATCAGGATCGGACCTATGGCCGATAATAATTCGAGGCTATCAGGGTCGGGCAAAGAACAGCCGATCCTGATTCTAACTATCAAGATCAGTCATTAATTTTTAGATGATCCAAATTCTAACATTCAAGATTTGTCAATTAAACAACCGATATTAATGCTAACTTTCAAGATCAGTCAATTAATATATCCGGCACTGATTCCTAATTATGAGAATCATATTCTTAATTATAACCAGCCCTGATTTTTTTTTTGAAACCAACATTTTGAATGCAATAATGATATGTATAGAGTCTATTTAAATCCAAGAAGTGCAGTGGTATATATCTTGATTAACAGAAAGAGGCCAAGATGACCCATTTCATTTACCATTAATGTAATACATGACTAGTTCTTAGTAATGACACAAGCCGAGTAAAATACTAACTATTAAACCCACTAAAAACCCAGAGGGAAACTTTGACAGCATTACATGTTTGACTACTAACTAAACTTTGAGATTTCAAATGTGACACCTTTTTTCAATCTGCCTCCAGCTCTGGTATCATCTCAAAATCACTTTATCAATCATATAGGTTCCCTTGCAGGGACGGTGGAAGAGAGGGGGATGCGGGTTGAGAGCAGCGTGCTGTGTGAGGAAGAGGGTACTTGAGCAAAAACCTAGCGGAATTTAGAAAAAAAATAAAAATGAGGTGAAATGGGGAAAAGATATTCCGGCGGCTTGAGAGACCTCAAGGAAAAAAAGGAAGAGGCTCTAGAGCGGGACTTAAAAAACCCTAGAGCGACTTAAAGGAAAAACATCAGGATCGGCTCACACAACAACACCAATCCGGATAGGATTTGGACTATCAATATCGGTTCATTAATTTAACCGATCCTAATAAGTCAAAATCAAGATCGGACTTTAGTAAACAACTGATCCTGATATATTGTGGACAATTAAGATCGTCTATATATAGACGGCCGATCCTGATGGGTATTTTCAAGATCGGCTCTTAAGTTTGTCCGATCCTAAAGTATTAGTATCACATTTTTGGGACGTCCATCCTAATGGCGTGATACTATTTGTATATTTTCTACTAATGATGATTGGTTTAAATCATCCAGTTTATATTTAGATATGTGCGGATGAATTGGATGTATATAAATCTAGCACCTCGTTTATTATCTGAATTTAAACTGTTTGGATGAATTGAAACACATCAGATGATTTAGATCAGACATCGCACCTAACGATATGCCCATCAGCACACCCCAATTCCTTTTCATCTATTATTCACCTCAGGGGAAAAAAATCATGTTTGCTTTGTTTGTTCTATAAAGATGCGATTGAAACAATAAAAAAGTAAAAAGTGGTATTTTTTTTTCGCATATATATAATAGCATATAATAGATGATATTAAGCAGAAGAAAAAGCAAGGAGGTGCAACAAATTATGTATACCTTGTGTTTGAGATGGATGAACTTTGAGATAATTCTTCAACAAAGAGAGGCAGAAATGTAGCAGATCTGAGTAGGAGTAGTAAGTAGGTCCAGAGGCACCAATAATGCATGGATTGGTAGGTAGTAGTTGGAGTCTAATTGGTAGGTAGGATGCATTAATACAATAATATTTAGTCTAATTGAGATAATTAGTGCATAGGTATATCACGATGACACGATGTATGCAAATAAACCAAGAAAATATCTGACACAATGCTAACTATTCAAATCTTGACCAAACAGTGAGATTTGTACCTTTGTAAATAGTGGCAGATAAACAATTTAAAATAATATTTGAATTTCTTTTCAGACATTAGAAATTCTCCAACCAAAAGAAAAAAAAAAAGTCGAATTTATTTTATCGTCGGGGTTGTTGATATCTTTTTAAATTTATTTTATCCGCTTAAAGATGATCTTATCAGTACACTATAGTTGAATTAAATAAACGTCTACATCAGTAGACGGTGTACATAGACCAGATGTTGCCATGAGAGCATAAATGACTACTTGTTGGATATCGAAGGTGATATTATGTGACACTTTCAGAGTGTTGCGAATTAAGAGTTACCCGTCAATTGTTAATTTTATTCGCAACACAGAAAGTTCCATAATTTGTTCGAAAGGTGGCTTTCTGTAAAACGAGAGACAAAATTGTTTCACACTTTCAGATCGAACGGCTTTTTTTACATTCTCCAGTTCTTCAGTATAGTTTTTTATTTTGTTATATAGTATATATTATGTTTAATTGTTATATTGTTTTAAATGTCAGTTATTTTAAAAGTATCATTCGTTTAATCAAAATTTTGAATTTTTGGTTATTCAATAAGCAAGTGATTTAAAGTAGGTATCAAAATAGTTTTCCTTTATTCAATACGGAAAAACAAGTGATTTAAAATGCAAATATAAGTTATTGAAAAGTGCTTAAGCTAATATTGTCTTAGGCTGACGTATTTTTTTCTATCATTTCTTGAACCAGTTTTTTGATTTAATTTATACTTCTTTTTGAAAAATTCAAAACCTTTTTTTTTCTCTCAAAGATGTTATTTTGGTACAGTAAACAACTTCGAATTGAAATCGTATTTAATATGTAATTTTTTTTTGGTAAGTAAAATTTAGTTTCTAATTTTTTTAATGCACTAAATAATAATTTTTTCATTAGGAAAGGTGAAGATAGAATTTATTTTGGGATATTTAATTTAGTATAATGGTCTTCCATTGGATACCAATTTATATTAGCAGGTGACGTATTATTTCTTGCTGTTACAATTCTACTTGTTGGATATCGAAGCTGATATTATGTGACACTTTTAGAGTGTTGTTAATTAAGATTTAAGAGTTACATTCGCAACACAAAAAGTTCCATAATTTGTTCGATATGTGACTTTCTGTAAAACGAGAGATCGACAAATCTGATCTGTTCAATCAGCAGATCAAACGGCTTTCAGTTAGGACGTAGGTCTGCTGGCCCTTCCACGTGAAATGTACGATTAAATAAAGATTCCCTGCGGAGGTTTTCTTGCTATAGAACAGCAGCGCAAGTTTTGGACCCAGCCACTGCTTTGTAATGACCCACTTTACAGAAGTTATACGTTTCTTATAGTAGAAAATTTCCTTTCATTTCCCTTCCCAGCCTTGTTCACGCAACTTCTTTGAGGAAATAAAAGAGGCCCATTTACTATTGTTAGGTTTGAATTAAAACTGGGCTTTCGCCATTAGTTACAAAATAATGTTTGTAGGAAAATGTACAATGGCAGGCGGGTCCAGATTACTAAATAACCAAGTTTTGAGTTTAAATCGGAACCGCCGATTCAAATTCAGGCCAATCTGGCATCTAAGGTGGAATGTACATAACTCTTTAATATTTGTGCTAGAGCAGATCAAACGGTGCGGATTTAAAACTCAAAATTTGAGTTACTTCAAGGGATCCATATTTGACTCTAACTGGGCTCCAGCTGGCTGCTTCCTCACAGATTAGTATTTGCTGCATCGCGTGGATATTAGTGCGCAATAAAAATGAATCTTTATTATCTCAGCATCGTTGTTGCTTCTCCACTATTCGTTGCAACAATTATTATATATAAATCATGACATCGGTTAATTTCATACAATAACTATTTATTTGTTAAAGGGTTTCGCTACATTCAAGATATTTTAGATGCTATAATTAAAAATTGAACCTACGCGAGAACCAACCTTTGATTTAGTGGAAAAGACAGTGCCCTCCATGTCATAGATTCAAAATTCAAATGGGGCATTTGTTGTGGATATTAAATAATTATGGATATAACCCTCAGTGGTGCATTTTAACCCCACTCTAAATTGTTTTCAGTGAACTCAATTCAAACATGAATTACAAAACATAACTACAAATTAAGGGAAATTATACGAAGAAAAAAGTGCAACCTGCCTTTGAAAGAGCAATCAGCTCAACTTATCCAATAAATTTATTTTAGCTCAGCTCACTTCAAATGTTTGTTTCACATGCATAATTAATACGGAGCACGGTGAAATCGTGTATTCCAAACAATACAATATATACAAACATTTACTAGTTATTTCACAATCAACAAATTAATAATATACAGTCCAACAGTTTAATTATATCCTTACAAGTTGAATAGCACAACCACAAAGATATGAAAATCATTAAACACACCACAACAGACAATAAGTAAGAAATTATAAATTTAAGAAGCATTACATGAACCACTTAATATATTCCTGTGGTCACCAATGGGCCTAGCCTGTTAAATGTGAAGGAAGTTAGGTTCTGTAATTAAGAAAGTACAACATTCTGTAGAAAAATTCAATAAAATAAAACATAATCTTCTTTTTAAAATTAAGGCAAAACACGTTCTACCTCGTTAAAAAGAAAAAAAATATATAATTAGTGTTTACAGTGGTATATTTGTGACATTTTTGCATTGGTTAGTTGGGGGTAAGGAGGTAACGGCCCGATTTGCAGCAAAGTCAGTGTAACTGCCTCTAATTGATTCCACATTTTTAAGGAAAATATCATAACAATAAGTAATAAATTAATAAAAGAAAGAAATAAAATACTACTTAATTCGTTCCTTCCTATATAACATTGCAAATGTGCAAATTGCAATTTATCTCTAATAATTAATAACAAACATCTCTAATTAGTATGGTTGGCAACATCAAGATTATCTGAATAGATATATAAATACTTTTCCTTTTAACTATTGAAAAAAATGCTTTGTCAGAAAACATAATTAATCCAAAAATTCTCGATTAATAATTTATAAATGTATATATTTAACCAAGGCAAAAAGCCATAGATGGAAACAGAGGAATTAAGAAAATTGCTTGAATGTCGTAAATAATACCTTTTAAATGTGCAGCCTATGCTGTAAACTTGATCAACCTGAGAATTCTCATGCGGTCCTCACTTACTTATTCCTCTGTCCTTTCCCTTTCAACCCTCTCCTCCAAAGTTTCATCTGGATTACCCCATGAAATAAGTTGAAGTTTAGATAGGTACTCAATTCCTCGAGGAAGCTCCTTTAAACCAGGACAGTTATCAATCCATAGTTTTTCCAGGTTTGGCATTGTCCCCTTGTTGATTTCAATGCACTGGAGGTGGGGAGCTTTCTTAACCTCTAGTTCTCGAAGCATAGGAAATGATATCTCATTAAAGAACAATTTATTCCCTTCGTAGCCAATGA
Source organism: Carex cristatella (assembly GCA_024447775.1). Classification (NCBI taxonomy): domain Eukaryota; kingdom Viridiplantae; phylum Streptophyta; class Magnoliopsida; order Poales; family Cyperaceae; genus Carex; species Carex cristatella. The sequence continues at coordinate 5,189,593 of JAJHPF010000007.1, forward strand.
GACAGAGGATTCTCAAGCTACGTATCTCTTGAAGACAGGAGAATGAATTTCCATCCAACCCACTATTGTAGAGCACCAATTGTCTAATGCTATTATGATTTTGGAGTGACCTGGAAAACTGAGGTACTGAAGTTCTTTCCAGCTGCCCGGTGATCTCTATAACAGATGTTGATGTATTGAGAGCTTGCAATTGCAGTACTTCCCCATCTTTTGCCCTAACAATGAGATCCTCCAGTTGACTTAATTTACTTATAGCAGTAAAAAAGACCTCACAGTGTTTGCTTCTTATCTCTGAGATATATAACCTTGTTAACTTTGTTAAAGTTTCAAAATTTCTTACTATTTCATCAGTTGCTATAATTAATCGTAATACTTGCAAATCCTTAGCTTCCATAACTGTTTGGGTGGCATTACTCCAATTACATCTTCAGAAAAAACCGCCAATACTCTCAGCCTTCGTAACTTTGTTAACTCATTTGGAAGTTCTGTAATTTTAGCTCCCCAAGCAGACAAGATTTGTAAGTTTTGCAGCCTTCCAATTGATTTTGGGAGCTCTTTTATTCCAGTGTCATCCAACCCCAAATAATGCAGGTTGAATAAGTTATATACCTCTTCTGGTAATTTTTCTATAGAGGTGCCATATAAATCCAAAACACGTAACAATTTGGAAGATCTTAGCATTATGGAGAGTGTGTTGACACAGATTTTATCACCAGAGGTCAATATTGAACGAAGAGAGTATTCGTTGTTGCTTGCACTTTCAAGATTACAATTTTGAATAGACAATCGGCGTACTCTGCCTCTAGGTGAGCGTGTTGAACTGCCATCAACCAAAAAAAATTCTTCCTCCTCTGATTTTGAAACAACCATGCTATGTATAATATCGTGCAAAATACACCTTTCTACTCTTTCAACCACATCTCTCTCAATTACTTGCAACAATGATGCAAGGTGGTCCCGATACTGTCTTGCCCGATAAGCTCAAGTACTCGGTTTTATGGTAAAAGAGAAGAGTAAAATAGTCACGAAGAAAACAATCAACAAAACACTCAACTTTCTATTGATAATCAACTTTTCTGCCTTACAACCAAATACCCGTAACAATTTATAACAAAAGATTACTTAGTCCCTAAGAAATAATATTAAAAGCTATTAAAACAACTCAAATCCCAATATGACCTTGTCGTCCAAGGCAGATATTAAATTCTAATTTTAGTAAAACAATAAAAGTTTAATGCTAATAAAATCCATGCAGTCAAAGCAATAAAAGTGCACTCTTGGAATACCGTCCATGCATGTATCCATATCCAGCCAATAACTTAATTGCTTCTTGTAGTCCGCCAAATGACTCCTTGATTTCCTCCATCCAGTCAACATAAAAACTGTGCAATTAATTAGAAGACAGCTCCCTTGCAGTTTTAATTATATGGTTCATATTTCAAGTTGCACATATAATTCTTTGATCGGTATGGATTTGTTGTGACCATCGTTTACATCCGAATCTGAATCGGATACGTCTTCGATACGCACTGCGTCAGGCTCCCCGGGTTGGTTGAAGCTTGACCTCAAGCTTGCATCTTCTTCATAGTACTTGTGGAGATGACTAACATTGAACGTGTTGGATATATGCAAATCATCGGGTAATTTCACGCGGTAAGCATTTGCTCCAAACTTCTCCAGTATCTCACATGGCCCAACTTTCCTTTTCTTAAGCTTGTGATATTCACCACGTGGAAACCGTTCCTTCGGTAAATAGACCCAAACCAGTTCTCCGACTTCGAATTGTACATCTCGGCGTTTTAAATCTGCTTGAGCCTTGTACTTGGAGTAAGTTTGTTCTAAATTTTCACGAACTGTTTTGTGCAGTTCTCTCAAATCTTCAAGCCTTTCGTCTACCTTCTTAACTTTAGACTTCGATCCTTCAATAGAAAGAATATCAAGAGGACCTCGGGGAATAAATCCATACACAATTTTGAAGGGGGCGAATCCCGTGGAGCGGTTTACCGAACAATTATATTCAAATTCAATTTTTGGTAGCAGAGTATCCCACATGCCAAAAGTTGTAACTTGTGCACGAAGCATATTTCCAAGACTTCTGTTTACGGCTTCGGTTTGTCCGTCTGTTTGAGGGTGGAAAGTGGAACTAAACTTCAGTTCGGTCTTTAATTTCTTCCAAAGTTCTATCCAAAATTTGCTCAAAAATTTTGTATCTCGATCAGAAACAATGGTACTCGGCAAACCATGGTGTCGGACAACTTCATGAAAATAAAGTTCAGCAACTTTAGGAGCATCCACAGTGGTTTTGCACGCAATGAAGACTGCCATTTTGCTGAAGCGATCAACAACTACCATGATGCTATCGTTCTTTCTTCTTGTCATTGGTAATCCGGTCACAAAGTCCATTGAAATGTCACGCCAAACACCAAATGGAACAGGCAATGGATTGTAGAGACCCTGATTTGTGTTGGTGCCTTTAGAAGTTTGACACACTTGGCAAGCTCGAACAAAGTGCTTAACATCCCGCCATAGACTTGGCCAAAAGAACCTCTCTCGTACCAAATGCAAAGTCTTTTCCAACCCGAAATGACCTTGGTTATGCATTTCCTTGATGATCAGATATCGTAAAGAAGTTGCTGGGATACAAAGTGCGAGACCCCGAATCAAGTACCCGTTAATTAACGAGTAGTCATCCCGTGACTTTTTCTTCACATCTTCCAATATTTGTCTGAAGTCGGGATCCTCCTTAAGAGTTTCAGGCACGTGTTCGAACCCGAGAGTGTAGGTTGACATTGCCGAGAGTAATCCGTGCCGGCGGCTTAGAGCGTCAGCGACTTTGTTGCTTGATCCTGCTTTGTGTATAATGGAGAAAGTGTACTCTTGGAGTGAAGTAACCCACTTGGCATGTCGGGAGCTTAATTTATTTTGATCTTGCACAAATTTCAGTGCTGGGTGGTCTGTGTATAGCACAAATTCGCGAGACAAAAGGTAATGCCGCCAATGTTGCAAAGCTTTTACTATGGCGTACAACTCAAGGTCATAGACCGGATAATTGGTTTTAGCTCCGCCAAGCTTCTCACTAAAATATGCCACAGGTTTCTTCTCTTGAGAAAGTACGGCACCAATACCGACATTTGAAGCATCGCATTCTACCTCGAAAGCTTTGTCGAAGTCCGGAAGAGCTAGCACGGGTGCATGGGTTAAGCAATGCTTGAGTGCCTCAAAAGTTTGTTGTGCATTGTCATTCCACTCAAAATTCTTTTGCTTTAGTAACTCGGTAATAGGTGCTGAGATACTACTAAAGCCTTTGATGAATCGCCGGTAGAATCCCGCTAACCCGAGAAATGATCGTATCTCGGTAAATGAAGATTGTTTTGGCCAATCTCGGATTGCTAGAATTTTGTCCTCTTCGGGTAAGATACCACTCGCGGAGATCTTAAATCCCAAGAATATCAATGTTGGAGTCATCCAGACACACTTTTTCGAGTTCGCAAAAAGATTATTTTCGTGTAGCACTTCAAGAGTTTCTCGCAAGTGTTGGAGATGCTCATCTCGGTTTCGGCTATAGATAAGAATGTCGTCAAAGTAGACGACAACAAACTTGTTAAGGAAAGGCCGCAAAACCTGATTCATTACTCGCATGAAGGTGCTAGGAGCATTGGAAAGGCCAAAGGGCATAACAACCCACTCAAACAGGCCTTCTTTAGTCTTGAAAGCTGTTTTCCATTCATCTCCTGGTCTGATTCGAATTTGGTGATACCCACTTTTTAGATCAATTTTAGAAAATACCTCGGCTCCACTGAGTTGATCGAGCATGTCCTCCAATCGTGGAATTGGAAATCGGTACCGTGTCGTGATCCGATTTATTGCTCGGCTATCCACACACATGCGAAAACTTCCGTCCTTCTTCGGAACCAACAGGGCTGGCACGGCACATGGACTTATGCTCTCACGCACAAAGCCTTTGTCTAGTAGCTCTTGCACTTGACGCTTTAACTCGTGGTGCTGTTGTGGAGTCATGCGGTAATGAGCCTTATTGGGAAGACTAGCCCCGGGCACCAAGTCGATTTGGTGTTGAATGTCGCGAAGTGGGGGCAGACCATCAGGAAGTTCTTCAGGTAGTACATGCATGAATTCGGCCAATAAGGGTTGTACCATCTCGGGTATATTTTTCTCCATTTCGGAGTCAGGGTAGTCGCGTGCAGTAATTGCAAAACAAATTTCAGCATCTCGCAGCTCCTTTTCAAATTCTTCCCGCGGTACACAAAACACCGTATTTGACTCTTTTACCTCTTCTTGAACTGGATTTATGCGTACCTTTTTCGGACCAACTTGAATGGTATAGGTGTGCTTTCTTCCATCATAGACGGCTTGATTGTCGTATTGCCAAGGTCGCCCGAGAATCAAATGTGAGGCATCCATTGGAACCACATCGGCATAAATTGTGGCGGTGTAAAGTGGCCCGAGTGTGAGTTGAAAGTGGCACCTTTTGTTGACTTGGATTTCGGCTCCTTTGTTCACCCACCCGAGTTTGTATGGATTTGTATGAGTGGTGGTGTTAAGATTAAGTTTCTTTACTGCCTCCTCCGAGATCACATTTTCCCAACTACCTGAATCGATTAACACGACACACTTCTTGTTCTTAATAACGCACATGGTTTTAAAAATGGCATGCCGCCTCCAATCTTCTGTTGACTTCGGCCCCAAGCAAAGCCTTCTCATAACTAAGCTTTCGGCTGTGAGATCTTCGGGATTTACCTCATGAATTTCTTCCTCTTCATCAAAACTTTCATACCACCCTTCCTCTTCTTCAACACCGTCATTAGCATATAAATGAGGTCGAGGCTTTGGGCATTCTCTTGCATAGTGGCCCATTTCGCGACAATTGTGACAACGAATGTTGGCCTTAGAGCTTCCGGGGGAATTTTGGTTCGGTTTAGGTGGAGATGGGAGTAAATGGGGTCGGTTGGGATTTGTAGTGTTATTTGGAGTAGGGCGAAAATGAGAAGAGTTAGAGTTGATAGAAGAAGAATTGCCACAGTTGAAGTTGCGGCTTTTTGCGAGCTGTTTTTCGACGGCTTTTGCTTTGGATTGAGCCTCGCCCACATTGTTGAAATTGTGAACCACCAGCATATCCTGAATGTTCATTCGAAGGCCATCCAAATATTGTGCAACCCTCAAATCTTCGGTCTCATTGATTTGGTTTCGTGCCTCAAGTTTATAAAACTCAAGAGTGTATTCCTCCACACTTTTCGCGCCTTGAGAGAGAGATTGAAATTGCTGAAAAAGTGTTTGACGGTAGTTAAGAGGGAGAAACTCACGATTCATTTCGCGCTTCAAATCGAGCCAATCATTGAGAGGAGGAAGGCTATCGAGATAGCGGCGATACTTGAATGATTGCCACCATGCTGCTGCTCTATCTCGGAACCGTATTGTCACTAATGGCACGCGTTTTTCGGGTGGCACATCCTTCAATTCAAAAACCTCTTCCACGGTGTTGGTCCAGTCAAGGAATTCTTCGGGTTTGAGACTTCCCGAGAAATCTGGAATCTCTACTCGAGGCCACCATCCCGAGTGTCGATCACGTTCACGCACCTGGAGGATTAACTTGGTCTCGATTTTGGGGACCTTGTTCTCGGTTGTTGTTGTTCGGGTTTAATTGTTCCATGAGGGTGGTGATAAGTTGGGTTTGATTGTTGTCCATTCGCTCGAGTAGTGCGGTTTGGTTTCGTTGCATTTGTTCAAGGATGGCGAGAAGGTTAGGGTCGGCCATGAAGGTTGGTGATGCTTGTAATAGGGGGAAATAGTGTGGGGTTTGTTGATGGAGGTGAATTTGGCGGTTGTCGGAGATACAACTTCACGCAAGCGCAAAGGTGGTTGTCGAACCTCGCTCTGATACCAATTGACGCAAGGTGGTCCCGATACTGTCTTGCCCGATAAGCTCAAGTACTCGGTTTTATGGTAAAAGAGAAGAGTAAAATAGTCACGAAGAAAACAATCAACAAAACACTCAACTTTCTATTGATAATCAACTTTTCTGCCTTACAACCAAATACCCGTAACAATTTATAACAAAAGATTACTTAGTCCCTAAGAAATAATATTAAAAGCTATTAAAACAACTCAAATCCCAATATGACCTTGTCGTCCAAGGCAGATATTAAATTCTAATTTTAGTAAAACAATAAAAGTTTAATGCTAATAAAATCCATGCAGTCAAAGCAATAAAAGTGCACTCTTGGAATACCGTCCATGCATGTATCCATATCCAGCCAATAACTTAATTGCTTCTTGTAGTCCGCCAAATGACTCCTTGATTTCCTCCATCCAGTCAACATAAAAACTGTGCAATTAATTAGAAGACAGCTCCCTTGCAGTTTTAATTATATGGTTCATATTTCAAGTTGCACATATAATTCTTTGATCGGTATGGATTTGTTGTGACCATCGTTTACATCCGAATCTGAATCGGATACGTCTTCGATACGCACTGCGTCAAACAAGCACCGACTAACAAGTTCATTCAGGTAGTCCTCTGCTACTTCTTCATGTGTTCTTGTTCCACTTGTCTCAACAAATCCCTCTGCAATCCACTTTCTGGTAAGATGAAATGCATTGAGCAAGTAATCTTCTGAAAAAATGCCACAATAAAGCAAGCAATTTTTGAGATTACTAGAAAGATCTGCAAAGCTTAGTTGTAAAATCCTATTTACATATTCGATATTCGGATTATCTGCTAGTTCATGCTGAAGGTCTTCCCACATTCTCTTCCATTCCCTCTCTGTTTGTTCCTTGCATGCCATTACACCTCCTATGGCTAAAATAGCAAGAGGAAGTCCGTCACACTTTTCTACAATTTTTCTCGCCCACATAGTTAAATCTTCTGGGCATGTGTCGGTATTGTTTTTCTTAAATGCGGTTTTACAAAAGAGATCCCATGAATGGTGTTCCTTAAGTGGGATAATCTCCATGATTTGTTGCTCTGGGGCCAATAATGCTACATCTTGATTCCTTGTTGTTAAAATGATTCGGGCAGCATTACCATCTGGGAGTATGTCGCTTATACAATTCCATACATCGGTAGTCCACACATCATCTAGGATGAGTAAATACCTTTTATTGTACAAATAGTTTTGAATTATTGGAACCAAACTTCGAAAATCATTGGTCTCAGTTCCATCCAGTGTAATTCTGGTTGGGTCCTCTCTTTGCAATTCTTGCAATATCTTTCTCAATAATTGATCTCTTTCCCAGGTTTGTGATGCTGTGATCCAAGCACATCCACCGAAGGATCCCTTTACCATGTTGTAAACATGTGTAACAAGGGCGGTCTTCCCCACCCCACCCATCCCCAACACCGAAATTACATTATGTTTACTTTCTTCATCATTCAACATGTCCATAAGCTTTTTCTTATTTTCATCGATTCCTACAAGATCACCTTCCTTTTTAAAATGTTCATATTCTGCTGTTCTCCATCTCCCAACTTCTTTGATTTCTTCTCTTTTTACAATACCACTGGTGTCATAATCGTTTTTTCTCTTCTTGATATCCACAAGTTGAGTTTTTATCTTTCTAAGCTTTCTAGTGAGCTTGTACCAAGTCTTAATATTAATCCATAGGCACACTCCATGATAAATTACTACGTCAAACATTTAGAATAAATTTTAAAATAAATTTTACTAATACATGTTAGTACAACACTATAATTTCAGGAGGAGGGATCAAGTTACAACAATTTTGAGTTACCACAAAGTTACAACAACGGTTTTTTTCATTTTTAAAGTCCAAATCGTCGATCCAAACCGTTCAACGTGATTATCTAACTAAAATGTGCTTTCAGATCAAATTTTCCATTTTTTTTTATTTTTTACTATTTATTAAGACGGGTACAATATTCAATGGTCTGAATATGTCTAGTTTTTGTACCCATCCTAATAAATAGTAAAAAAATTCAAAAAAATGTAAAATTTGATCTGGAAGCACAATTTATTTAGATAATCATGTTGAACGGTTTGGATAGATGATTTGGACTTCGAAAATGAAAAAAACCGTTGTTGTAACTTTGTGGTAACTCAAAATTGTTGTAACTTGATCCCTCCTCTAATTTCAGATGTAAACTCCGAAGAAGAATGGATAAGATCAGAAAATTAGTTAAGAAGCTCACCTTATAATTTATATTGAACATTCATCTTCAATAAAAACATAAATATACCCACATCACGACTGTAAATACAATACATCAAATTTATTTGGATGGCATTTGAATAGATTTCTATTTAGCACAATTAAATTCAACTTGCAAGTAAGCGATAATATTTAGGGTAAATTTTGTCATTTTTGATGTTTATATGAATTGAAATACAATTTTCATTAACGGTTTATTATGATTTTTATTCATTGTTTATTTTGTCCATCGATCCTTAATATTGTAAGAAACAAACACAAATTTTTACGGATTTTATTGTTAATATTATTTAACAGTACAACAAGATTTACCATTCACATTTAAATAAGACAAGAATTCGTTGAAATAATCGACTTTATCTAAAAATGTGAGGGTATCACCGTCACGGAAATGGAATTGATACGCATAAAATTCAGTTATTGTAACATAATTGTGATTTATTGTTTGTTATCTAGTATTTGTTTCGGCATATTTTATTCTTAGGTAGTACCCATCTCCTCCATCTGGAAAAAAGGAGAGAATATTGTACTGCTATAAAACTTGGATGATTATGACGAATAGTGTCATCACAATAATATTCTTTTCCATTAAGGTCCCTACTATTAATCCCCAACAACTCCGCTTGCATTTAGCATACAATAGTATGAAATTTTATCTGATTGAATTCTTGTTAATCAGAGGCTGAATTTTTGCATATATGAATCAACAAAGCGCTCTTTAATGAGCTCGTAAAATATTTTAAAGAATATGTAATTTAGGTAACAAATATTTTACATATATATAACTATTTTTTCAATTAGACAATTTATATATCGGATATATATCTTCAAGTAGGCAAGAAATTTTTTTAATCAAGTTTTTCAAAGTAAACAAATATACTTCTACGAGAGTATTATGCTATTCCATCGTTTAATCAATCAATAAAAGCATGACATCTTCAATATTGCCAAATTAACCAATTACATTTGCAATAAAATGAATCACCACTGACTCAGGTGAACATATACAAATCAATACCCAAGTTTATTTTTTACCAGAAAAATTATCATGAATGAATTATTTGCATAATGGTTAATTAAGCTTCATGAGGTAGGTGTTAAATCGATACCCAAGTTTATTTTGAACTTTATATATATGAGAGACAAAATTGAAATGGACAACAAATCTATGCTTACTTTATTAGTCTTTGATGTTGTATTGTCATTCTTTTGACTATTCTCTGTTGCCACATCAATGTAACATCATCTCTGTATAATTTCTCTTGATTGACATTGCTAGTTGTATGTTTTATATGGTGTAGTGACAACAAAGAGCCGATTTTTTTTTAGTAATCGAAATTAAATAAAATAAATATCGAAAAAAGGATAGAATCTGGTTTTTTTTGAAAAATAATAAGGCCGGAACAAATTATCCAGTCCCTACGGACGGGACAAACTACCACGTCCCCGCTAATGATAATCCCGCACCAATTTAACCACTAACTAACCCAAAATTTAGAAAAAAAAATTCTCAGGGACGGGATGGATAATCCCGTCCGTGAACAGTGACAAAAAAAACAAAAAACAAAAAAACTTAGGTTTGATTTTGATTAAATAAAAAAAAAAACTTAGAAAAATTATGTTTCAACTATAAAAAGAATGATTTATTTTTCAACTAAAAAACAATGATTTATTTTTCAAATGACTAGATTAGTGGTTAGATTAGTGTCATTTTTTTAATTGCACTAACTCCATTACATCAATAGATAATTTGATGTAATGGAGTTCTAAAAAAAAAAACTTAGGTTTTTCTAAAAAACATAATTTAGTCATTTGATGTAATGGAGTTCTCAATAAATTAAATTAAAAAAAATATGTCTATGTTATTGGACACATAGATAGTCTACCAATTAAATTCAAATTTAATACAATTAACTATTGATTAATAATGTATCAAGATCAGCGATATAGAATTTCAAGTCATTTGATGTAGCTAAAACATAAATCAAATCTCATCATATTTATAGACATATTATCTAAAATATAAGTCGTGTCTATACTGTTAAATTTTAAATATAAATTTTATTTTTAAAAATATTACTAAACTAAATCATTGTTTTTATAGTTGAAACATAATTTAGTAAACATAATTTTTCAATATTTTTTATGTAATCAAAATCAAACCTAAATTTTCAATATTTTTTTATTTTATTTCGATGTGCTTAATATTAAATTCAGACCATTGAATTTTGTACCCATCTTAATAAATAGTACAAAAATTCAGAAAAATGTAAAATTTGGTCTCCAAGCACATATTAATATGGAGAACAAGATGAACGGTTCGGATCGACTGTTTGAACTTTGAAAATAAAAATATGTTCATTTTACAAATAGGTCCTTAGGTCCATAGAAGACTTTGCCTTAAATAAAACATAATACAAATAAATTTCAAGTTGACTAACTGTTGAGGAAACTAATCGTTGAGGATTAAACCGTCGATGAAAATGAAGGATGTTACTTGTTATTGATCCTGGTGAAATTGATTAAGATAAAATTGTGCATGTTGATTAGATTTGGAACAAGCTTATAGCTGTAAAGGCAAACTTTATATATATATATATATATATATTCAGCAAGCGAAATGACACTATTAGTAAGCAAAAACTTAGTTCATCAATATAATACATGACACTGTTAGTGTGTTTTACTGTGAATTACTCATTAGAAATGAACACTGAAGAAATTAAGTATAAAAAGGGTAGTAGCGTACAATTTTAAAACTTTTCACACAGGAGGCGGAAATCCTAATTCAGTTCAAGCAAACACAACTCCTCATTGATGACCTAAATCTGCGCGTGTGAAATTCATTAAAAAAATGGCTGAAATGTTGATGTCTAAGCACAAAAATATATTATTGCCTATTATCACCGAAGTATCAAACAATTTGAGTTAATTGGTAGAAAACTCTAAACCTAAAATAATGCAAAGAGCATAAAAAGTGGAGAAATTTGGTACATTAAATATTTTTAGATTAGTCAATTAACCTTATATTTTAAAAACATAAAAAAATGAAAAAATCGTAAATTGCATGAGAAAGGAGAGAGAAATACCTAAATGTAGAGAGTTAGAGAGATGGAGAGAGGAGAACAGGCGGATCTAAGGCCTTTTAAGTTGTTCACAACCAGAGGGAGGAAAGGTCTCAATTCGCATGCTAGTAGGTGAGGCAATCGGCAAAGAGATCGTGAAATGATGGATTGAGAGATGAGGCGAACAGGGGAAAAGTGAGAACAGAGAGATAAAGGGAGAAGGAGAGGTGGTTTTTTTTTTTTTTTGGAACAGGAAGAACGTGTGTTTTACATGACACTATTAGTGTGTTTTATTGTCAATTATTCATTAGAAATGAACACTGAAGAAATTAAGTATAAAAAGTGTAGTAGCCTAGAAACCTGAAAAGTTTGCAAAGAACATCACAGGAGGCAGAAATCCCAAAATCCAGTTCAAGCAAACACAACAATCAGCGCATGTAAAATTCATTAAAAAAAAGAAAGAAAGGCTGAAACATTGATGTCCAAGCACAAAAATATATTATTGCCTTATTATCACCGAAGTATCAGACAATTTGAGTTAATTGGTACAAAACCCTAAATCTAGAATAATGCAAAGACAATAAAACAAGAGGAGAAACTTCGTTATAGATTCCATATTTTTTAGATTAATCAACTAAATAAATTAATTTTCACATTTATATTTAAAACCTAAAAAAATTGAAAAATCGTAAATTGCATGAGAAAGGAGAGAGAAAGAGGAAGAGTGATAAATACCTAAATGTAGAGGAGAGATGAAGAGAGAGGACAACAAGTAGAGGGAGGGAAGAAATCAAGAAAGGAGAGCAGCCCAGCAGCAACTCGCAACTCGCACACTAGTAGGTGAGGCAAGCGGCACAGAGATCACGAGATGATGGATTGAGAGATGAGGCAAACAGGGAGAAGAAGGCCATTTTTTTTTGTTTGGAAGAGGAAGAAGTGCGAGGCAGAAAAACTTTGGAGAGGGGGGAACCTTGGTCGCTGATCCCACATATAATATTATAAGCATATATATAGCGAGTGAAAATTTATTCAAATATATAGTTGCACAGAAATGGAGATGAATTATCACAGTAGTCAAGACGCGGACGGAGACCGACCAATGTCTAATACCAATTATTTACCTTCGATTACATATCGAGATCTGAACATCTGTTATTCATCCAAGTGCAAAAGATATATTCTATCAGAATCAAAAATACAGAAAAATAAGAAAATAATGTAACTATTATATATCTTACAATTAGTACATGGCAGACAGCCAAACCGCGCATGCCTAGCCTCAATATAAAGTATGATATTTTTATTGGCCTCGTTCTTCTTTACCACCAACTGGAAATTAATTAGTCCCACTTGGTGCACCCACCCCATTTCATACCTTTTTATATTAAAAATTTATTTTAAATTTATGAAATATCCAATTGTCTTGAAATTAGATAAAAGAGAGAGATTTGAAACTTTCTGTATTGATTTTTCTATATTTTTACATCACAGAGTTCTTAGCTTATATAAGCTGTTGGATTGAATTCTAACTATGATTAATCTAAACTTGACTACAGTAAATATGCCTTGGTTAGGCGTTATTCTACTGACATGAGATTGTTCTAATTTGTCCTATTAGCTATGTATCCTCTGTAGCTTGTGTAGAACTGGATAGATCCTGTTGTGGTTTAATTATGTCTTTATTAAAAAAAATTAAAAAAATATGTCAAATGTCTAACAAATATCAGTCTTCTAATTGATAATAAGTTTTTAAAAGACAAACAGTTCATTTTTAGAAACTTATGGTACATACATAAGTGTATACTTAACTGGTATTGTGTATATCACGATGTATTCAAATAAACCAAGAAAATATCTGACACAATGCCAACCATTCAAATCTTGACCAAACAGTGAGATTTGTACCTTTGTAAATAGTGGCAGATAAACAATTTAAAATAATATTTGAATTTCTTTTCAGACATTAGAAATTCTCCAACCAAAAGAAAAAATAAAGTCGAATTTATTTTATCGTCGGGGTTGTTGATATATTTTTAAATTTATTTTATCCCCTTAAAGATGATCTTATTAGTACACTATAGTTGAATTAAATAAACGTCTACATCAGTAGACGGTGTACATAGACCAGATGTTGCCATGAGAGCATAAATGACTACTTGTTGGATATCGAAGGTGATATTATGTGACACTTTCAGAGTGTTGCGAATTAAGAGTTACCCGTCAATTGTTAATTTTTATTCGCAACACAGAAAGTTCCATAATTTGGTTGAAAGGTGGCTTTCTGTAAAACGAGAGACAAAATTGTTTCACACTTTCAGATCGAACGGCTTTTTTTACATTCTCCAGTTCTTCAGTATAGTTTTTTATTTTGTTATATAGTATATATTATGTTTAATTGTTATATTGTTTTAAATGTCAGTTATTTTTCAAGTATCATTCGTTTAATCAAAATTTTGAATTTTTGGTTATTCAATAAGCAAGTGATTTAAAGTAGGTATCAAAATAGTTTTCCATTATTCAATACGGAAAAACAAGTGATTTAAAATGCAAATATAAGTTATTGAAAAGTGCTTAAGCTAATATTTTCTTAAGCTGACGTATTTTTTTCTATCATTTCTTGAACCAGTTTTTTGATTTAATTTATACTTCTTTTTGAAAAATTCAAAACCTTTTTTTTTTCTCTCAAAGATGTTATTTTGGTACAGTAAACAACTTCGAATTGAAATCGTATTTAATATGTAATTTTTTTTTGGTAAGTAAAATTTAGTTTCTAATTTTCTTAATGCACTAAATAATAATTTTTTCATTAGGAAAGGTGAAGATAGAATTTATTTTGGGATATTTAATTTAGTATAATGGTCTTCCATTGGATACCAATTTATATTAGCAGGTGACGTATTATTTCTTGCTGTTACAATTCTACTTGTCGGATATCGAAGCTGATATTATGTGACACTTTCAGAGTGTTGTTAATTAAGATTTAAGAGTTACATTCGCAACACAAAAAGTTCCATAATTTGTTCGATATGTGACTTTCTGTAAAACGAGAGATCGACAAATCTGATCTGTTCAATCAGCAGATCAAACGGCTTTCAGTTAGGAGTTAGGACGTAGGTCTGCTGGCCCTTCCACGTGAAATGTACGGACAAATAAAGATTCCCTGCGGAGGTTTTCTTGCTATAGAACAGCAGCCAAGTTTGGACCCAGCCACTGCTTTGTAATGACCCACTTTACAGAAGTTATACGTTTCCTATCATAGAAAATTTGTGCAACTGCAGTACTTCTCCATCTTTTGCCACTACATAGAGCCATTCAAGATGACTCAATTTACTTATAGCACTAAATAATTCCTCACAGTGTTTGCTTCTTATTTCCGAGATATTTAACTTGTTAACTCTGTTAAAGTTTCTAAATTTCTCACCATTTCATTGGTTGCTTTAATATAATCCACAACTCGTAAATTCTTTAGCTTCCATATCTCCTTGGGTGCCATTACTCCACTCCTAAAATAATTCCCAACATTATCATTATTTACTATCAGTACTCTCAATCTTCGTAACTTTGTTAACTCACTTGGAAGTTCTATAATTTTCATTAGTTTCCCAAGCATACAAGTACTGTAAGTTTTGTAGTCTTCCAATTGCTTTTGGGAGCACTTTTATTCCAGTTTTTTTCAACCCCAAATAATGCAAGTTGAACAAGTTAAATACCTCTGATCTGGTAATCTTTCCATAGAGGTGCCGTATAAATCCAAAACACGTAACAATTTGGAATATCTGAGCATTATGCATAGTGAATCAAGACGGATGTATATAGACCAGATGGTCTTATTAGTACACAATATAGTTGAATTATATAAATGGCTACATCACCAGACGGTGTATATAGACTGTTGCAATGAGAGCATAAATGACTACTTGTTGGATATCAAAGGTGATATTATGTGACACTTTCAGAGTGTAGCTAATTATGAGCTACCCATCAATTGTTAATTTTTATTCGCAACACAGAATGTTCCATAATTTGTTCAATAGGTGACTTTCTGTAAAACGAGACAAAATTGTTTAACACTTTCAGATCGAACGGCTTTTTTTACATTCTCCAGTTCTTCAGTATAGTTTTTTTATCTTGTGGTATAGTATTTTATTTTGGTATATAGTATATATTATGTTAAATTGTTATATTGTTTTAAATGTTACAGTTATTTTAGAAGTATCGTTCGTTTGTCGGATGAAAATTTTGAATTTTTTATTATTCATAAGCAAGTGATTTAAGTAGGTATCAAAATAGTTTCCCTTTATTTAATATCGAAAATAAACAAGTGATTGCAAATATAAGTTATTGAAAAGTGCTTGAGTTAAAAAAAATTTAGGCTGACGTATTTTTTCTATCATTTCTTGGACCAGTTTTTTCATTTAATTAATACTTCTTTTTGAAAAATTCAGAACCTTTTTTTCTCTCTCAGAGATGTTATTTTGGTACAGTAAATAACTTCGAATTGAAATCGTATAATTTTTTTTGGTAAGTATAATTTAGTTTCTAATTTTCTTAATGCACAAAATAATAAATTTTTCATTAGGAAAGGTGAAGATAGAATTTATTTTGGGATATTTAATTTAGTATAATGGTCTTCCATTGCATACCAATTTATATTAGCTGGTGACGTATTATTTCTTGCTGTTACAATTCTACTTGTTGGATATCGAAGCTGATATTATGTGACACTTTCAGAGTGTTGTTAATTAAGATTTAAGAGTTACATTCGCAACACAAAAAGTTCCATAATTTGTTCGATATGTGACTTTCTGTAAAACGAGAGATCGACAAATCTGATCTGTTCAATCAGCAGATCAAACGGCTTTCAGTTAGGACCACTACTACAGAATGGCGCTTCCTACACTGTGGTTGTACACGGATTTTCTCGGTTTTATGTAAAACCGTGTACCAAATAGGATTTTTCCAATGATCAATGATATCTTTAAGAATCCCACACGGATATTTCATTAAAAAACAGTGTTTCAAAAAAAACGTTTGAAATTTACATTTCCTACACGGATATTTAGTTAAATATCCGTGTAGGAATTGTAGAGAGCTACACGGATTTTTATTAAAAAATCCGTGTAGGAAGGGGTTATTGTAGACGGATTATTGTTTAAATAACAGTGTAGAAAGGCTAGAGAGCTACACGGATTTTTATTGAAAAATCCGTGTAGGAAAGGGTTATTGTACACGGATTATTATTTAAATAACAGTGTAGAAATGCTAGAGAGAGCTACACGGATTTTTATTGAAAAATCCGTGTAGGAAGGGGTTATTGTACACGAATTATTATTTAAATAACAGTGTAGAAATGCTAGAGAGAGCTACACGGATTTATAGTGAAAAATCCGTGTAGAAAGGTAGTTTTAGGGTTTTGGTTATATAAAAAGGTCTTTTCCCTCCAACGCCGTTTTGATTCTATAATACTCTCTCTATCTCTGTATTAAAATATTGGTCTGATTTCAGCTCATAGCACAACTGGGATCTGAGATATTTGAAGTTGTTATTTTCTCCTCTCTATCTTGCTAAGGTTAGCCACGTATGTATATATATATTTTTTTTTTCTCTAATTTTCTGTTACTTATTATTGTTTGTTTAGGTAATGTGTAATTATTATTACTTATTTCTCTTTTATTTATCTTTTTGGTTTTGTAGGGTTTTGGTTGGTTACTGTCCTCTTCGTCTTAGTTGATTACTATCCTCTTCGCCACCCTCCCTTCGTAAATACATTTAAGATGCAGTAATTTTTTTCTTACGAAATTAATTTTCAGTGGTTTGTATAAAAGCCATACAGATTTAATTAATTTTATGTATAAATTTTAATTGAGAATTTTTATTCTCTATGATGTATGTATGTATGCACAAATATTGATCCTTGTTTTATTTTTTCCATAGGAGATGCACTATTGTTGGAGATCTTTAACCAAGAGCCATCATGTCATGGATCATATGCAAAAACCTCTTTTTTGATATGTTGGATCTAATACAACTTAGTATGTATGAAATTTCGTGCTAGAGTAGATCATAGCCATGAGTTTTGGCAACATGAGCCCAAAACTTGATCACATGGTTATTAAGTGGTGAGGACATAATTTTTATACAAACATTGTATAGGATCTTGAGAGGTATATGTCATATGTTGGATCAAAAGGATTGCATGTATAAAAAGCTATGTATACATATGTGTTGCAAAAGGTTATATGTATATACAAAATGCTCTCTAATTATTTTTGCAAGAAGTTATGTATTTATTTTTACAAAATGCTCTCTATATATTCAATCTGAAATATATATTATTGGCTAGTAAGAGTGGAGGCTAGCTTAAAAAAAAAAAAAAAAAAAAAAAAACGGTTCAGCAACCTTCCTACACGGATTTTTATTTAAAAATCCGTGTAGGAAACAATTATACACGGATTTTTACTTAAAAATCCGTGTAGGAAGGTTACGGAACCCAGTTTATTTATTTAATATTCTGTTTAGGAGAGCTACACGGATTTTAACTAAATATCCGTGTATGAATGTTGATATTCCTACACGGATTTTCTATTAAAAAACCGTGTAGCTCTAGTTGGATTTTTACACGGCTTTTAATTAGAAATCCGTGTAGATTGTTGATAATTGCACACGGATAAATATCCGTTTGCAAAAGATGGGACATTCCTACACCCTAATATCCTACACTGTTGGAAATCCGTGTAGCTCTCCGTGATTTATCCGTGTACAATCACCATATTTTGTAGTAGTGGACGTAGGTCTGCTGGCCCTTCCACGAGAAATGTACGGATAAATAAAGATTACCTGCGGAGGTTTTCTTGCTATAGAACAGAAGCGCAAGTTTTGGACCCAGCCACTGCTTTGTAATGACCCACTTTACAGAAGTTATACGTTTCTTATCGTAGAAAATTTCCTTTCATTTCCCTTCCCAGCCTTGTTAACGCAACTTCTTTGAGGAAATAAAAGAGGCCCATTTACTATTGTTAGGTTTTAATTAAGGCAAATTCTTCTGTGCATACAAGGACCTATTTGTAAAATAAACATATTTTTATTTTCAAAGTTCAAACAGTCGATCCGAACCGTTCATCTTGTTCTCCATATTAATATGTGCTTGGATACCAAATTTTATATTTTTCTGAATTTTTTTACTATTTATTAAGATGGGTACAAAAATATCAAATTCGAACCATTGAATTTTGTACCCATCTTAATAAATAGTAAAAAAATTCAGAAAAATGTAAAATTTGGTCTCTAAGCACATATTAATATGGAGAACAAGATGAACGGTTCGGATCGACTGTTTGAACTTTGAAAATAAAAATATGTTTATTTTACAAATAGGTCCTTGTATGCACCGAAGCATCACTCATTAAGGGAAACTGGGCTTTCGCCATTAGTTACAAAATAATGTTTGTAGGAAAATGTACAATGGCAGGCGGGTCCAGATTACTAAATAACCAAGTTTTGAGTTTAAATCGGAACCGCCGATTCAAATTCAGGCCAATCTGGCATCTAAGGTGGAATGTACATAACTCTTTAATATTTGTGCTAGAGCAGATCAAACGGTGCGGATTTAAAACTAAAAATTTGAGTTACTTTAGGGGATCCATATTTGACTCTAACTGGGCTCCAGCTGGCCGCTTCCTCACAGATTAGTATTTGCTGCATCGCGTGGATATTAGTGCACAATAAAATGAATCTTTATTGTCTCAGCATCGTTGTTGCTTCTCCACTATTCATCGCATCAATTATTATATATAAATCATGACATCGGTTAATTTTCATACAATAACTATTTATTTGTTAATGCAGTGTCCTCCATGTCAAGATATTTTAGACGCTATAATGCAGTGTCCTCCATGTCATAGATTTAAAATTCGAATGGGGCATTCGTTGTGAATATTAAATAATTTTGGATATAAAAAGAATTGAATTGCTTTCAATGAACTCAATTCAAATATGGACTACAAAAGTTTAACATTGAACATAACTACAAATTAAGGGAAATTATATGAAGAAAAAGTTCAACCTGCCTATGACTAAAGAGCAATCAGCTCACTTCAAATGTTTGTTTCACATGCATAATTAATACGGAGCATGGTGACATCGAGTATTCCAAACAGTACAATACAAATATTCATTAGGTATAGTTCACAATCAACAAATTAATAATATACAGTCCAACAATTTAATTATATCCTTACAAGTTGAAAAGCATAATAATCAAATATATCAAATAAAAGTTCATGCACACAAATTGAATACCACAATCACAAAGATATGAAAATTATTAAACACACCACAGCACACAATAAGTAAGCATTTATAAATTTAAGAAGTATTGCATATACCACTTAATATTTTCCTGTGGTCACCAATGGGCAGCTAGCTAGCCTGTTAAATGTGAAAGAACTTAGGTTCTGTAATTAATATAATACAACATTCTGAAGAAAAATTCAATAAAACAAAACAGATCCTTCTTTTTAAAATTAATACAAAACATGTTCTACCTTATGAAAAAGAAACACAAATATATTTAGCGTTTGCAGTGGTATATTTGTGACATTTTTGCATTGGTTAATTGGGGGGTAGGGAGGTAACGGCCCCATTTACTTTAGAGAATTTCTACTAGTGTAGGGTTATTTATATAATATATGCATATATTAGTTTCAAAATCAGTGGAACCACCTCTAATTGATTCCACATTTTTAAGAAAAATATCATAACAATAAGTAATAAAATAGTAAATAAGAAATAAATAAATAAATATAATAACATGTGCAAATTGCAATTTGCATCAAATAATTAATAATAAACATCTGTAATTAGTATTGTTGGTAACACCAAGATTATCCAATAAAGTAATGCTAGGTTCAGAATAGATAAATACTTTTCCTTTTCACTATTGAAATATTGAAAAATTGGTTTTCCGAAAAACATAATTCAACCAAAAATGCTTGATTAATAATTTCTAAATGTATATATTTAACCAAGGAAAGAACCATATATGGAAACAGAGTAATTAAGAAACTTGCTTGAATGTCGTAAAGAATACCTTTTAAATGTGCAGCCTATGATGTAAACTTGATCAATTTGAGAATTCTCATGCGGTCCTCACTTACTTGTTCCTCTGTCCTTTCCCTTTGAACCATCCCCTCCAAAGTTTCATCTGGTTTACCCCATTCAAAAAGTTGAAGTTTAGATAGGTACTTGATTCCTCGAGGAAGCTCCTTTAAACCAGGACAGTTGTCAATTCGTAGTTCTTCTAGGTTGGGCATTGCCCCCTTATTGATTTCAATGCACAGGAGGTTGGGAGCTTCGTCAACCTCTAGTTCTCGAAGCATAGGAAATGATATCTCATGAAAGCACAATTCATTCCCTTTGTAGCCAGTGAGACAGAGGATTCTCAAGCTACGTATCTCTTGAAGACAGGAGAACGAATTTTCATCCAACCCACTATTGATTAACCCCAATTGTCTAATGCTATTATGATTTTGTAGTGACCTGGAAAACTGAGGTACTGAACTTCTTTCCACCTGCCCATAGATCATTATTTCAGATGTTGATGTATTGAGATCTTGCAATTGCAGTACTTCCCCGCCTTTTGCCCCAACAAATAGGCGTTCAAGATGACTGAATTTACTTATAGCAGTAAAAAAGACCTCACAGTGTTCGCTTCTTATTTCTGTGATAGATAACCTTGTTAACTCTGTTAAAGTTTCAAAATTTCTTACTATTTCATCAGTAGCTTTAATAACTCCTAAAACTCGTAAATACTTTAGCTTCCATAACTGTTTGGGTGGCATTACTCCAATTACATCTTTCGAAAAAACCGCCAATACTCTCAGCCTTCGTAACTTTGTTAACTCATTTGGAAGTTCTGTAATTTTAACTCCCCAAGCAGACAAGATTTGTAAGTTTTGTAGCCTTCCAATTGATTTTGGGAGCTCTTTTATTTCAGTGTCATCCAACCCCAAATAATGCAGGTTGAATAAGTTGTATACCTCTTCGGGTAATTTTTCTATAGAGGTGCCATATAAATTCAAAACACGTAACAATTTGGAAGATCTTAGCATTATGGAGAGCGAGTTGACAGTGATTTTATCACCGTAGGTAAATATTGAACGAAGAGAGTATTCGTTGTTGCTTGCACTTTCAAGATTATAATTTTGAATAGACACTCGGCGTACTCTGCCTCTAGGTGAACATGTTGAACTGCCATCAACCACAAAAAATTCTTCCTCCTTTGATTTTGAAACAACCATGCTATGTATAATATCGTGCAAGCTACACAATTCTACTCTTTCAACCACATCTCTCTCAATTACTTGCAACAAGCACCGACTAACAAGTTCATTCAGGTAGTCCTCTGCTACTTCTTCTTGTGCTCTTGTTCCACTTGTCTCAACAAATCCCTCTGCAATCCACTCTTCGATAAGATGAAATGCACTGATGTTGTAATCTTCTGAATAAATGCCACAGTAAAGCAAGCAATTTTTTAGATTACTAGAAAGATCTGCAAAGCTTAGTTGTAAAATCCTATTTACATATTCAATATTCGGATTATGTACTAGTTCATTCTCAAGGTCTTCCCACATTCTCTTCCATTCCCTCTCTGTTTGTTCCTTGCAAGCCATAACGCCTCCTATGGCTAAAATAGCAAGGGGAAGGCCCCTACTCCTTTTAACAATTTTTCTCGCCCACATAGTTAAATCTTCTGGGCATGTGTTGGTATTGCTTTTCTTAAATGCGGTTTTACAAAAGAGATCCCATGAATGGTGTTCCTTAAGTGGGATAATCTCCATGATTTGTTTCTCTGGGGCCAATAATGCTACTTCTCGATTCCTTGTTGTTAAAATGATTCGGGCAGCATTACCTTCTGGGAGTATGTCGCTTATACAATGCCATACATCGGTAGTCCACACATCATCTAGGATGAGTAAATACCTTTTATTGTGCAAATAGTTTTGAATTATTGGAACCAAACTTCGAAAATCATTGGTCTCAATTCCATCCAGGGTAATTCTGGTTGGGTCCTCTCTATGCAATTCCTGTAATATCTTTCTCAATAATTGATCCCTTTCCCAGGTTTGTGATACTGTCATCCAAGCACATCCACCGAAGGATCCCTTTACCATGTTGTAAACATGTGTAACAAGGGCGGTTTTCCCCACCCCACCCATCCCCAACACCGAAATTACATTATGTTTACTTTCGTCATCATTCAACATGTCCAAAAGCTTTTTCTTATTTTCATCGATTCCTACAAGATCACCTTCCTTTTTAAAATGTTCATATTCTGCTGTTCTCCATCTCCCAACTTCTTGGGTTTCTTCTCTTTTTACAATACCACTGGTGTCATAATCGTTTTTTCTCTTCTTGATATCCACAAGTTGAGTTTTTATCTTTATAAGCTTTCTAGTGAGCTTGTACCAAGTTTTAACGTGTGCGACTCTCTTGAGGGTTTTCCCTACAACCCCTCTATTCTGCTCTATAAGCTTGTAAGTGAACTCATCTACAATATCTTCAATATCAAACGCAACCCCTCTTATTTCCCGGATGAAAATTTTTATGTTAGCATTTGTCTCACTAAACCTCTCTGCTTCGTGTAGGAACCCTCGGATGCTCTGTAATTCATCCCGGATATCTTTCATCTCATCGAAGAAGTTATGCATAGCGTTTGCTTCACTGGTTAGGATTGAACAAATAGATTTGATTGGTTGGTTCAATAAAGCAGAACCAATATTTATGAGCAAAGAACCCACCACAGCTTCAGCCATCACCTGTCTCTTGAACTTTTAGTTACTTGAAGGATAAAAAAGGTAAAAATATGAATAATTAGATACTTAAACAATAAAGAATAAGGGTATGGTACTATAAATTACGCAAATTAGTTCATACTATGGATCGATATTTGTGTTTTCAAAGTTCAAATGATTGATTTGAGCAATTCAATGCAAACTAACTTCTATATTTTTTTAAATTTTGTATATTTTGATATTTTCTTAAAATAGGAAGAACATCACAACTTTTGTATGGTCTAGAATCTTTAGATAAAAATTTTTTCAACCTATCCAAAAAAAATATTAAAAGAATTCTAAAAATGTAAAATTTGATATACAAGTACATTTTAATATGGAGTTTATGTTGAATAGTTCAAGTCAATTGTTTGAACTTTAAAAATGAAAATATTGATCCATAGTACGGACCTATATGCGTTATGTATAGTACGTACCATAGGCTCACTCAATGATAAATTACAATTCACTACGCTAAATTTTTAGAATAAATTTTAAAATAAAATTTTACTGATACATGTTAGTACGACAGTATAATTTTAGATGTAAACTCCGAAGAAGAATGGATAAGATCGGAAAATTAGTGAAGAAGCTCTCCTTATAATTTATATTGAACATTTATCTTCAATAAAAACATAAATATACCCACATCACGACTGTAAATACAATACATCAAATTTATTTGGATGGTATTTGAATATTCGAAGCGCTTGATCGTACTTTACGTGATCTAATGTCAACATATGACAGTCATAAACAAAAACCTTTTGGTAGGAAGACAATAGTTTGAGGTGGCGATTTCAGGAGAAAAAACACAGAGGAAAATCAAAAAAAGGAGTGAAAATCTCTTTCTTTGATCAATCAGGTACTATTAATGAACATGAAGGTGAACCTTATGTCAAAGATTCTACTTAACTATTCCATACCCAGGGGTAGGGCACTAAATAAAGATCTTTAACATGTCGCTTTTTTTTTTTTTTTTAAAAAAATTTTATTTTTTTTTTAATTATTTTTTTATTTTTTTTTTTTTTTTTTTTTTTTTTTTTTTTTTTTTTTTTTAATTTTTTTTTTTTTTTTTTTTTTTTTTTTTTTTTTTTTTTTTTTTTTTTTTTTTTTTTATTTTTTTTTTTTTAAAAAAAAAAAAAAAATTTTTTTTTTTTTTTTTTTAATTTTTTTTAAAAAAAAAAAAAATTTAATATATTTTTTAAAAAAAAAAAAAAAATTTTTTAAAAAATTTTTTTTATTAAAAAAAGGGGGGGCATCCCCTTTATGGAAATGGAATTGGTATGCATAAAATTCAGTCATTGTAACATAATTGTGATTTATTGTTTGTTGCCTAGTATTTGTTTCGGCATAGTATTTTTTTTTTTTTTTTTTTTTTTTTTTTTTTTTTTTTTTTTTTTTTTAAAAAAAAAAAATTTTTTTTTTTTTTTAAAATTTTTTTTTTTTTTTTTAAATTTTTTTTTTAAAAAAATTTTTTTTTTCATTAATATCCCTACTATTAATCCAACAACTTCACTTGCTTTTTTTTTTTTTTTTCTTTTTTTTTTAAAAAAAAAATTTTTTTTTTTTTTTAAAATTTTTTTTTTTTTTATGAATTATTTTTTTACAAATATTCTTTTTTTCATTAATATCCCTACTATTAATCCAACAACTTCACTTGCATTTAGCATACAATATTGTGAAAATTTATGTGATTGAATTCTTGTTAATTTGAGGCTGAATTTTTGCATATATGAATCAACAAAGAGCTCTTTAATGAGCTCGTAAAATATTTTAAAGAATATGTAATTTAGGTAACAAATATTTTACATATATGTAACTATTTTTTCAATTAGACAATATATATATAGGATATATATCTTCAATTAGGCAACAATTTTTTTAATCAAGTTTTTCAAAGTAAACAAATATACTCCTACGAGAGTATTATGCTATTCCATTGTTTAATCAATTAATAAAAACATGATATCTTCAATATTGCCAAATTAACCAATTACATCTGCAATAAAATGAATCACTACTGACTCAGGTGAACATATACAAATCAATACCCAAGTTTATCTTTTACCAGAAAAATTATCATGAATGAACTATTTGCATAATGGTTAATTAAGCTTCATGAGGTAGGTGTTGAATCGATACCCAAGTTTATTTTGAACTTTATATATATAAGAGACAAAGTTCAAATGAACAACAAATCTATACTTACTTTATTAGTCTTTGATGTTGTATTGTCATTCTTTTGACTATTCTCTTTTGCCAATTAATATAAAATCATCTCTGTATAATTTCTCTTGATTGACATTGCTAGTTGTATGTTTTATATGGCGTAGTGACAACAAAGACCTCCAACTAAAGTTTTGTACGATCTGCTTGTACTTTTGTTTCGTTAATAAAATCTGTCTAAATAGAATAATTTTATGCTTATACAATGATGCCTCTCCAAACTATCTCAAAAAAGTACCGATATAAAAATTTGTTGCCGCATTGAAAAACATATATATAATATATGTTATCTAATAGAAAATTTTGTTACATGTATGTAAAAAATTGTTTGACTGAATTACATATTCTTTAAACTATTTTATGTGCTCATTAAAATTTAATAAGAGAGATAGAAGCACTAAAATTGATGAGAATAGATAAGAGGTATCGGAGGGAGGGGGAGAGTGGAAAATGAGGGCATTATGTTAATCATTTTAAAGGAGAGGCATCTTGTTCGAAAATTTTAGAAAGTAAAGAAATATGTAATATTTTCCGATATGTTTTAATGAGTTTTCGAGATCAAAATGTTGTATTGTGTTATATTGAAATATGTAGAATGTTGTGACTATAATGCTAATATCCAGCAAAATTTTAAGATTACCTATTCAATATCCAATAGAATGAATCTTCCGTGTTACCGTTTCTACTTTCCACCTCATTTGATAATTTTACTTCACAAAAAAGAATTGTAGCTAGGGGTCCAGTACATGCCTTTCAATAAATCTTTCTAGCAAATCTGAAGAGTTATGTCGTGCTCTCTTTTGTCTCCTAATATCTAGTTGTTGTTTTTAAGGTTAGTGGCTTTAAGTTAATGCCAGCTATGAATTTCGTTGATATGACAAATATTTACAACGAGTCAAATGACTCTAATTTCTATATCTAAACTCTTTTATTCTCATTAATTCATCTAAATCTGATAACCGCCGCACTCCGACAGCATATCTACTCATCGCGGCGTTCCGACAACCGGATCTACTCACTGCATCTCTCCGATAGCCATATCTACTCACCACCGTACTCCGACACTCATCAGTGCGCTCCAACAAACGGATCTACTCACCATCTTGTCCCGATAGAGATAGATGAAGACTCTACACTCCAAGCTCCGACGATACCGTGCTCTCGACTACGGTTGGCTCAGCTCAGCTCCGTTAGAAGTGGTGGGGGAATGAAACAGAGGAGAAGGGAAAGGGGGCGGCTAGGGTTGGATCTCCCTTTTTTTTTCTCTCCGGGTGAATGTTAGTTTTGTTTTTCTTTTAGAGTAAGCAAAGAAAAAAATCCTCACTTGTCCCTCCTGAACTAAATTAGTGGATTGTAAAATTCATGATTTTTTTTAAATGTTGACATCTAAGCACAAAAATATATTGCCTATATATTATCACCAATGTATCTAATGTTGTGGAATAAAATTTAAATAAATAAATAAAGGATGAAAAAAATACCTCAATAGCTAGCTGTAGAAAGAGCAGGATGCATGGAAGGTTGAGTGGGGACCCTATTACAGATTTCTGTTGTTGAGAATATATAATTGAATCAGTAATGAATGAACAGACTGAATAATGTGATGAGTAAATTAATTGAAAAATGTCTTGATTCGTAGATTTTTGTTTTTTGGCTCAAATTGAGAAGGTAATTGGAAAGGCTATAGAATATGTTCAGCAATTGCAAGCATAGCAATTTTGCCATTTATTACATAATTTGAAAATCATCATTTGTTGTTATCTATTCAAATCATGCTGTAATTACAAAGTTTACATTTCATTAATTTCTTCACAATTAATCAAAATGTACAGATTAATTTCTTCACTATTAAAATCATGCAGAAATTTTTCACCGGACAACTATTTCTACACTTAATTTATTCAGTGATAATTAACGGAAACATACAAACCTCAAACTTAATTTGTGATAGGAGAGAGAAATTCCAGCTCAGAAAAGAAAACAGCTCAACCAAAGGAAACAACGGCAGTTGTGAATCTGAAATTGAACAGAAAATCAAAACAAATAAACCAAAATTGAAGCGTACAGTTTTGAGAGAGAAATTATTAGTGTCAATTGCATGGATACGGGTACGGATATCGGATCGGATATGATATGGATATGGCAATACAGCAATTTTCAAAAATCTAGGATACAATATGAGAATTATTTATTTTTAAATTCTATTAATTAATTCAATACTTATATGGGGTCGATGCTTGTTGACTGTTGTCTGAACGAACAAACTAGAGGTTAAAATGGACAAAAATTGACGACATTGTCAAATAAGTTAAAATGGGCCTTCAATGGGACTAAGCATTTATAATAATTGGGCCTTAATAAAGGAAGAAACCAAAAAACTGTAATTATATATCTGGATGTATTAGCTCAAAGGCCCATTCAATATACAGAGAGAAGCAACCGTTGAAACAGTTGTTTAGAATATGAACTCTGATACAATACCCTACTGAGAGGTATAGGATACGCCACGTACTCTGATACGCCAGCTGGTGTATCAAACACGAATCGAGATAGTATCGGGTGTGTGTATATGGGTACAGGATCCTAAATGGAGTATCAGGTAACATAAATAAAGTCATAATTTTTTCAATGCTTTTCAGCGAGTGAAACTAACCGTTGAGGATTAAACCATCGATGCAAATGAAGGACAGGTTGACTTCTGGTTACTTGTTATTGATCCTGGAGAAATTGATTAAGATAAATTGTGCATGTTGATTAGATTTGGAATAAGCTTATAGCTATAAAAGTAAACTTTTTTCAAGCATGTCACCAAGAAATAATATAATGAATTCAGCAAGCCAAATGACACTATTAGTTAGCAGAAACTCAGTTTATCAATATAATACATGACAATGTTACTGTGTTTTACAGTGAATTACTCATTAGAAATGAACACTGAATAAATTAAGTATAAAAGGCTGAAATGTTGATGTCTAAGCACAAAAATATATTATTGCATATTATCACCAAAGTATCAAACAATTGAGTTAATTGGTAGAAAACTCTAAACCTAAAATAATGCAAAGAGCATAAAAAAAGGAGAAATTTGGTAGATTCAATTTTTTAGATTAATCAACTAAATAAATTTATTTTTCACCTTTATATTTAAAAACCTAAAAAAATGGAAAAACCGTAAATTGCATGAGAAAGGGGAGAGGAAGAGGAATAGAGAAATACCTAAATGTAGAGAGCTGGACGGAGGAAAGGTTTCAACTCACACGCTAGTAGGTGAGGCAAGCGGCACAGAGATCACGAAATGATGGATTGAGAGATAAGGCGAACAGGGGAAAAGCAAGAACAGAGAGATAAAGGAAGAAGGAGAGGCGGAGTTTTTTTTTTTTTTTTGGAAGAGGAAGAAGGTGGTAAAACGTATAGGAGAAGCAAAAAAAATTAAAAACAAAAACAGATACCAACCTTGTTTGCCGTGCGAAATCAAAAAGGATGAATTGGATTCTTTCTTCATAACAGAGAGAAATTGTTCTTTTTTGTAATTGAAAGGTAGGTGTTGCTTGAAAATTTGATTATTCAAAATAGAAAACAAATTCTTCTTAAAATATGCGAGCCAATCATTGCCCACCCCTATCCAAAAAGGAGAATTGAGTAATTTGAGTTTTAAATAAACCCAATAATACTGCCCTTTCAAACTGTGAAGATCCGGACTTCCTATCATTTGTTGCCAAAAGTGAAGAAATTTCTTGACCAAAAAGACAAATTAGTTGAATAGTCAGTTTGACCAGACATCAAAAAGGGCCAGGAACAGATATAATTCAAAGAAGAAGAAAAATTAGAGAACTGAAAAGGATGTCGAAATTTTAAAAGAAATGAACGAAACTGGAATCCACCATATATGGATAGGTTCCTACTCTAACAGAATAATACTGATACCCTCACTTTCTGACAAAAATATGGTCCATTGTAAGAGCAAGCTAGGCAGGTTCGAATTCAGATCTAGTGAATAGTTATGATTCTGCATAAAATCTCAAGACAAGAAAATTGTAAAATTCGATTTATATAAGTTTTGTAAATCTAATAAAATAAACAAATAGATTACGGCACAATCCAACATATATGTGTGACAATATGTGTGGCGGGTACATTTCTAATTAAATTTAGACTTCTATACGTAAAAAAGATATATTTAATCAAAAAAAGACAAATTATTTAATTGGAGGGCTGATTTTCAATCTGAAATTCCTCTTTTAATTGCAGTTGTTGGCAGATAGGAACATTTATGTACTTAATAATGGAATGGAGATATTATGATAAATAACATAATATTAACATCAGCCTTTCATGCCATTCTAATTCTTACCTTGTAAAAAAATATATATATATAGCTCAAGCACAATTAAACACAAATATTTTTTAATTCCTCAAGACCTTAGAATCCTCTGTCAAATTTTTCCAAAAAAAAAAAAAAAGAGAGAAAAAAGGGTGAGAGACCTGGGTCAAAAGAGAAAAGCATCAACGGCGAAGAAGCAAAGACTACTTTTGTTAATTCTCTGCTGGAATGAACCTGGCGGGATCCAATGAAGACAATGGGGTAGCCTTTTCATTTTATTCCTGCCCTTCACATACATGCGATTCGATTTCATTTTAAATCCCCATTATCACCTGAACAAGTTTCCCCGTAACTACGGCCAAGAAAGAAAAAAAAAGAAAAATCAATCCATTTGATTTTGAATTTAAACTCGCATCGAAATTAAAATAATTTGATAATTTGATGGTCTCATTATTATTTAATCTAACATATACTAGATAATTTGATGTTTAGTCTAATTTTATTTTATTTTTTGCAAGTTAACCATGCATGCTGCTACCAGTAAGTCACTTTTTGAAATAAGTAAACAAATGCTACCATACGTTAAAAAAAAACCTTATTAGATAATTATTGTAGTTGTTAATTTGTTTCTCCGGTCAAAGCAGACCTCGAGCTAGGTCTAGGTGTAATTACTTTACTTATTAATTGATGCACATGGTTCCAGACAAACTAGTAATTAATTGTAAGTGCCACCTCGAAGAATTGAACAAGAAATGACTTTAATCACGTTGTTTGGTGGAATAAGAAATAAACGTACTACTAATAAATAATAGACTTGAATAAGAATTGACTTTAATCACGTTGATTGGTGTGTGTATCACGATACGGCACGCTGTTTCCAACCTGAATAATCATTATGTATCTGTTAGATTCGTCAATAACTAAGGAAAGGGGAGACAGCAAGTAACCCATTAAAGGGATAAAGAATGCTGCTGCTGTTAAGAAAGGAATTTCCGCTGTAGAGGCATATATATATAATAGGTTATTATTGACATATTCATCGATTATTCCAAAATTTCCGCTGTTAGATTCTGTTTTTCTCCTGGTCCAAAATTAGCCCATCTAAATTTAAAATAGTAAGGCTGTAGAATTTTATGCCAATCTTGGTGATAAGTCGGTACAAGATTTTCTGAAAAGGTTTCTATCGAGTTTTCCATAAAGAAAAAATAAGAAAGCTTTTACTAGTATAATATATTGACATATTCATGGATTAGTCCAAGCTACGAAAGTAATTAAGATAATATATAAATTAGTATTAATTTTTTTATTGTTATTATTTGTAACACCCAGTTTTCATAATTTAGAAATTTTATTTTATATGAAGTTAAGGACATAATTGACCAAATTTTTTATAATATTGTAACATATTCACTCTCCTTGAACTACTGTAACTTTATTTTGAACAACTATTTCGAAAAAAAATTATTAATTTCGACAACACAAGAGAGATTAGATCGTTTTCCAATCTCCTGAAATATTTATAATTTGATTATCGATATGTTAAATAGAATTAAGATTTACTTTATAAAAAAAACCATGTATAAGTTAAAATTTAGTACTTTTCCAATATCAATACTATAAATAAAAGGGGGCATTGTGTAAATCAACCAATCACTTAAATAATAAAAATTTAAGTGAAAATTATTTATGTGTCAATATTACCCACTAACAAGTTATTTACTTATTTTTACAATTAAGCCACTCACCTAACATTTTCTACCTCCAGTATATTGTTGATGCTTCTCCTAATTTTATTAACTTTTTGTCTCCCAACAAATCCTCTAATTTCTTTAATTACATTTTTTCTTGTTGAGCCCGTCAACTCACATCCCCTCCTCATCCACGCCATCACACTCATATTACTCTCATCCCTTGCGCATCCACTACAATTTGAAAGAATATGAAGGAAAGATGAGATTACTCCAAAACCACAAAAGGCAAGGGAAATAATAGAAGAAGTGTGCTCAAATTCCTTGTCACTTAGTCTTTGTACGTTCATGGTTAATTTCACTCTTCTTATTGTCTTTGCTTGAATTAAAATTGGTTGCCAATAAATGGCACCTCATTATTTTGTACAGCATCACACTTGAATTTGAGATTATTGTTGGGTTGTTTGAGACTAATTGTGATAAAACTTAAAAAGAGTCTTGAGTTCATATTTAAATTTATTATTTGAGCAAATTTGTGAAATATAAACGAATGGGTAATAAGAACTTGCTACTCCATTTGAAGATTTAATTAATTAAGTAGTTTACATGCAAGTAACTCAATTTGGGGATTGGTAAATAAATAATTGTTTTGCTCAAAAGCTCGACTTATTAATATTAAACTTTTGTATGATGTGCCCGAAATTTATTTTCCAACTAAAAGTTGATCAAACAGCGAGTATGTTATATATTATTGTATCTCAATTGACCTCTTTTATGTCCTTGACTGAGTCTCTGTCAGGAATTTGTCAAGTGGTATCAATGGTGGCCTGGTTAAATAAATTGATAGAGGATGTTATTGAACTACCAAATCAATCTCATAATTAAGTCGACATAAGCGTACACCCTGCAAAACTGGATTAAGGAAGATTGTCGAATAGGTCAACATCGTAACAACCCGCTGATTACATTGTCACAGCATTGCTAAGGTGCGGGTTTCGAGTTATTTTCATATTCCTCTAACTTATTTTATTATTGTTGTTGCTTGTCAATTTCAGTGCTTGTTGTTGTTGCTTGCTTGTTTGCTCGATTGCTAAATAGTTGTAGTTAAGTTATTAATCGTGCTTTTGAATTGCATAGCTTGAATGCATGATTAGTCATATGGTGCATGAACATAATATCTAGAACTGAATTGTTGCATAACTTTAAGAGTTTAGTTGGGAGCATAAGATTGTAATATGTGTCAGTTCATATTTTTGAGATTGAAGCTTAAAACTGCATGATCATATATTTTTATAGCAAAACTCTGAAAAGTATAATGTAAAATTTATAATTTAGATTTGAAACATGGGTCACAATTATCATATACATGATAGGTCACATGAGGCAAATTATTAATTTTGAAGACATAACATAATTAACGTTGTTTTAGCATGTGGTTTTGAAAAATATTTTTAACCGTTAATTGCTTGTTGGTTATTTAGTACTGTCGGTGTGGGTAGATAAAGTATTGGTTAGGACTTGAAATGGCATGACTCGCATCAGGCAAGATTATGTTGTTCCCGAAAAAGTTGTAAAATTTAAGTGTGGCATGACTGAAGTGAAATGTTTGAATATGAGACACTACTATAAAAAGGGACATCCTAGCTACACTGTACATTGTACACGGATTTGGCTATTTTATATAAAAACTGTGTACCAAACAAGATTTTTCCAAAATCCAAAATATCTGTCATAATCCTATACGAATACTTATTGAAGAATCAGTGTACAATTGTTTGGGAAAAAAACCATGTGGAAATGAAGGTATTGTACACGGATTTTTCATTAAATATCCGTGTAGGAATGTTTAGAGAGCTACACGAATATTTAATGAAATATCCTTGTAGGAAGGGGTATTTGCACACTAGTTTTTTATTTAAATAGCCGTGTATGAATATTGAGAGAGCTACACAGATTTATAGTTAAATATCCGTGTAGAAAGGGCTTTGTAGGGTTTTAATAAAATAAAAACCCTACTCTTCTAGTGTCGTTTTGATCCAATATTACTCTCTCTCTCTATTGAATGTTGGTCTGATTTCTGCACACAAGAAGGAATTTGAGATCTTTGAAGTTTTATTTTTCCTCTCTATCTTGCTAAGGTTAGTCATATATATATATATATATATATATATATATATATATATATATATATATATATATATATATATATATATATGAGGAGGGATCAAGTTACAACAATTTTGAGTTATCACAAAGTTACAACAACGTTTTTTTTTCATTTTCAAAGTCCAAATCGTCGATCCAAACCATTCAACATGATTATCTAAATAAAATGTGCTTCCAGATCAAATTTTACATTTTTTTTGAATTTTTTTACTGTTTATTAAGACGGGTACAAAATTCAATGGTCTGAATTTGTCTAGTTTTTGTACCCCTCTTAATAAATAGTAAAAAAAATTCAAAAAAATGTAAAATTTGACTTGGAAGAACATTTTATTTAGATAATCATGTTGAACGGTTTGGATCGACGATTTGAACTTTGAAAATGAAAAAAACCATTGTTGTAACTTTGTGGTAACTCAAAATTGTTGTACCTTGATCCCTCCTCTATATATATATATATATATAGGACCGGGCTACGGTGCTACGCGTAGCTAAGAGCCCCTCCGTGCTACGGCTCAAAATTTGTGTTTTCAAAATTCTAATGGTCGATCCAAACCATTAGATGTGTTCTACATATTGAAATGTGCTTGGAGACCAAATTTTACATTTTTTGGAATTTTTTTACTATTTATTAAGCCACTTTGAAAATCGCTGATCCAACGGTTTCACTGTTTGGTTAAGCCACCGTTGGATCAGCGATTTTCAAAGTGGCTTAATAAATAGTAACAAAAATTCAAAAAATATAAAATTTGGTCTCCAAGTACATTTCAATATGTAAAACATATCTAACGGTTTGGATCCACCGTTAGGATTTTGAAAATTCAAATTTTGAGCCGTAGCACGGAGGTCTC
Organism: Carex cristatella; assembly: GCA_024447775.1. Classification (NCBI taxonomy): domain Eukaryota; kingdom Viridiplantae; phylum Streptophyta; class Magnoliopsida; order Poales; family Cyperaceae; genus Carex; species Carex cristatella. Next base: position 5,223,925 of record JAJHPF010000007.1, read on the forward strand.
TTAGCTACGCGTAGCATATTAGCCAAAACCTATATATATATATATATTTCTTTTTACCATTGTTGGGTTATTTAAGAAATTCGTTTTTCTTAGGGTTTTGGTTGGTTGTTGTCCTCCTCACCACTGTTGGTTGCAATCCTCTTTGCAACCCTCCCTTAGGGTTCTGGTGCCAGTGCTGTCCTCTTCAGCATTACTTCTACTTAAACAAAATACAAAAATATTCACCCCTTCTATGTTGTTACAAGGCCTAGAACTGACAGGGACCCAAATGCAAAAATTTTGGATGCTTACATGCATGCTTAGATTTAATTTTTTTTTAGGAAATTGATTTTTCGTGGTTCGTATAAAAGCTATACAAATTTAATTAATTTTATGTATAAATTTTTTTTTTTAATTTTGGACGAAAATTTTAACTGAGTATTTTTATTCTCTATTATGTATGTTTGCTAGGGGTGTAAACGGAGCGGATTCGGAGCGGATAATGGTGATACCATATCCACATCCACATTTCAATGAGCGGATACGGATACGGATACGGATAGCAAACGGATGTCAAAATGTAAAACCAAATCCACGTTAAACGGATACGGATATAGAGCGGATACGAATACGGATTCGGAACGAATAATTGTCGGATAATTTAGTTATATGAACTTTAAGTCCTTAAGATATAATAATAATTAATAAAGCTTAAATATGAAAATAAATGAATAATTGTAAGTTGATGGAGATATTGATATTGGAAAGATGGAAGATATAAGACATTGGAAATATGAGAGATATAAGATATTCTATTGATATAATATATAAAGAAAATAAAAAAATAGTACATATACTATTTTATTCATAGGGCAAGGATCCGAGTATCCGGAATTATCCGAATCCGTTTAATCCGGATTCAATTTGTCATACATAGAAATTATCCGAATCCATATCCGGAATTATCCGAATCCGTTTAATCCGGATTCAATTTTCCATACACGGAAATTATCTGAATCCGTTTCCGGAATTATACGAATCCGTTTAATCCGGATTCAATTTGCCATACACAGAAATTATCCGAATTCATATCCGGAATTATACGAATCCGTTTAATCCGGATTCAATTTGCCATACACAGAAATTATCTGAATCCGTATCCGGAATTATCCGAATCCGTTTAATCCGAATTGGTATGAAAATGAATTCGAATACATGGATATCCGCTCCATTTAGGGTTCGCGGATATTATCCGAATCCGTATCCGGAACAATTTGCTATACACAGAAATTATCCGAATCCGTTTAATCCGGATACGGATTTTGCTCGGATTCGGAGCGGATTATCCGGCTCCGGTTTCAGCCCTAATGTTTGCACATATATGTTGATCCTTGTATTTTTCATTGGAGATGCAATATTGTTGGAGACCCTTAACTAAAAGTCATCATGTAGTGGATCACATATACACTCTTTTTTTTTATATGTTGGATCTAATACAACTTAATATGTATGAAATTTCATACTAAAGTAGATTATAACCATAAGTTTTGACAACATGAGCTCAACTTTACAATATATATAATTTTATCAACAACTAATTAGGAATTTAGGAATTGAAATATATATAATTTTGAAAATCAAGTAATCAACAACTAATTAGATTTCTCTTATTCTTTTTTTAGTTTTTGATCCACACATTTTTGGGAAATATACTGGTATATACATATGAATCGTAATGAAACTCGATTAATTAAACAACAAACTTTACAATTCCGATGACACGGAAACCATGTTATAAGATACATAGTTAATAGATGATTTCCACTGATTTTACAATTTATTATGAAATCACACCAGCATAAGTTTTGGAAACCATGCTTGCTGCTAAAGATTACAAATTAATTAATAAGGAACGATCTTCCAGCGCTGGACTGCAGCATTAACAGAATTCAGCTGGACGACAATCTTGGCGCCATCAGGGAAACTAAGAATGGTACCAAGTGCAGTCAGATTGAGGGAAGTTGTGTCTGCAATCCTGATGGTACGGAAACCTGTTGAATATGCCTCCGTCCACTTAACCGAATCCTCAAGGTGGTTTGGGTTGTAAGGAACTAAGGTGACCTGTTATAATGAGGTAGAAATTAAGCTGGGTTTTATGTATTAATCTTAGATATGAGTTCTTGAACTGCATGTCATGTCAAATAAGTACTTTTGGTTAACATAATTAATTGATTACCTCTTGATTTTCTCCAGCCGGGTTTTTAAGGGCTTGTCCCGTCACTCTGTTGACAAGTGCAAAGGCAGGTGAACCAAGTGCATCTTTTATCTTATCAGCATAACTCATGTCCTTGATCCAGTGCTACATGCATTGCATTTTTTATGAAAAATAATTGAACAAGTTAATTGAATAGCTCATGCTAATCAATCAAAACCAGTTATCAGAGATCACCCATAAAAATAAAAATAAAATAAAAGAATAATTTAATTAATCAATTGAATAACTACCTGATAGTGATCATTAGGGTTAGCAGGTGCTAGCACAACAGTATCATTTCTTGCTGTGACACTGAGTTCGTCGTTGGCTTGGCAGTAAATACGGACCGTTGGTTGTCTTGGCAGCTTGGTGTTTTTGGGACCATTCGGAGGAGCATAGTCAGCCGTGTGAAAACCGTTATCGAAAGAACTATCGGCCCCACTCAGGTTCCCTTGACTGTTTGTAGCAGCAGGCTTATTAATGTCTGGTTTCAGTGGTGGTGCTGGAGCTGGTGGTCGAGGTGTTACACAGAGAACACATTTGAATCTTAACGTTTCGTCTTTCATAACATTCGTGAGATTGCCCGGTGTAAGGTTAAGGAAATTGTCATAGCTCCAACGGCAGCGGGCCTTGGTACCAGATGAGGAGAAAGTGACCAGTTCAGACATAAAGTTACCCCACCATGTGGAGCTGGGCCACAACCACATCGATAATTGACAAGTCGCCTGTAATTCTTCTGTTGGGTTCAGCACCCTGACTGCAAGCGATATATAGTCCTTGGGGACTAACTCGTTGATGCCAAGTGGGTAAAATTCTATCACCCAGTAGTAGCCTCCAACTGTGAAGCGTTCTGACTGGATGCAGTTAAACCTGCCGATCTTTTTGGTGTGGTTCAGGTGCGTTACATCGAAAATTTTCAACCCAGTGTTGAATATCAAGGGCTCCGGGGCCATTGTGATAATGGTTGTTAATTAGAACAAAAGTTAATCGATGAGAAGGATATATACAGAGTTCTTATCGATGTATGAGCTAGCAGTTGTTGTGAGATGGGTCCATTAATTAGCAGATGTTCATGCATTTATAGAGAGCTGGATCATCAGTTGCCGCCTCAGAATTAATTAAACATAATATATAAACTAACAAAATATTAACTTTAAATAATAAAAAAGGGAAAATTTCTAGTGTACCCATACAAATTTTTGAAATAGCCAATATCCCCATAAAAATTTAACATCATTTCTTCTATCCCCATTTGATTAGTTAACTTGTTAATTAATTACTTTAAAGTTTAAATTGACCAACATACCCTTGTAATTGTCTTCTTCATCTCTCCTAACCCTCCCGGCAAATAGAGATCCTTATCTGAAGAGACAAAGAACTTCCCTCAATATGTTAACATAGACAAATAGGCTAATAGAAAATCTCAACATCGGAGATTAAGAAAAATGGCAAAATATATTCAAAATTTGATTAGTTTTAACGTACTAACCCATAGGCATAGGTTTCGTCAGGTTTCCTTCCAAAGATCCCATGGCAAATAGCGAAATTGTAGGAATCCCACAACCAAAAGTTAATTAGCATAATTTCTTTAGTACTGAAGTTAATATCAATAGCTATAGCTAGTGTAACTGTAAGCGTGCAACTCTGTACACCTCCTATTTCTTCAAAGTTAATAAAAATAGCAAATTATTTGAAATTATGAGCTAATGTAAAATACAACATATAGAAATGGACTCCGATTGAGTTTCATTTCTACCCAACTTATTTGAGACTAAAACTTTGTTGTATATTAATTAATCAAATATATTTAAATATTTATATTTATATATTGCATTTTTTTTTAACCTTGGCAGCCACCTGCCAAGTATAAATATATTAGTAGTTGCTAATATATTTTTTTTACATGAGTGAAACTTAGGTCTTCTATTTTGCACCCACTTGCCTAGTTCTTTGGTGAGATTAATTTTTTTTTTTGAAACCTTCGCAGAGACTGCAAAGTCTTTGGTGAGATTAATTAATTTAAAAATATATTGAACAGATAACTTCAAACAACGAATCCAATTTATATGTAAATTTTATAATTTTTTAATTAAAAACCAATCTACCACTAACTGTTGATCATAAAATGACTTCCTTATCATTCAAAACTGATGAGGGCTATTTTTATAACTTAATCAGTAAAATATAATGTTGTTGTTATATATGTAGTTAACGAATAATTATATAATCCTCTAAAACATGATCTAAAATAACGAAATATGTTACACAGCGAAAGCAACTTAAGGTTAAGTTAGTTAAAACGCCAAATAATATTAATTGTACGCTTATTTGACTTATATTACATTGCGTTGCGTGTTTATAATACAATACAAATTATCACATTTCTCGGCATGTTCCAACATTACTTAGCTTGCATTTACTCAACATATAGCCTGCAATTAATTTTACATGAATATACTTCTCCATAATTTTCACATCTTAATTTATATAGTTTTTTCAAATCCTACAAATCTATTTCAATTTTATTGGAAATTAAAGCTTTTTTTTTTAACGAATTCTCCCACTCATATTTTTCTAAATGGAATTTCCTCCGAATTTATCTAGGTGAGTAATGCCAAAAGCATATCATTTTTTTCAATTAAAAAATAGTTTCTGATGTCTACGACATATTCAAAGTCTCAAATACATATGCCCTTAAATAGAAAAAAAAAAGATTCCATATATTCTCTTAGTTTCCATCTTATATTGTGATTAAAATTATACTATGATCAAATTAATTAGGCTCTCTATTAAAGACTTTTGCTTATGAAATAATGTGGTTTTTATTATATTTTTATTGATAATGTATGTAATGTGAATACGTCTTATGTAAAAATACATAGCATGTTGTCTTGGAGTGTGACAGTGTCACCAACTTTTTCATACTTAAATTCTTTTGTCTCGGGCTGTGACAACAGGTAACCCATTTAAGGGATAAAGAATGCCACTGCTACTAAGCAAGAAATTTGTGCTAACTGTGCAGGCATAACTTACTTTCGTTTCTCTTTAAATGAACCTGGCATTGACTGCTATTAACCACACCAAGGCATGTTAGGCCCATATGGGGGTCACTATCTGTTTTTCTCCTGGCCCAAAATTAGCCCATCTAAATTTAAAATAGTAAGGCGGTAGAGTTTTATGCCAATCCGGGTCACTATTAATATACATCTTTCAATAACACCAGTTTTTTCTTGGATTTAATTGCAAAATGCATTGTTTTTTCATGTTTGATCATGCGGCATTCATGTGTTCCTAATTATAATGGCTTTGACATTTTAGTCGTGTTTACCGTAACTTTAATTTAAAGTAAAAAGGCATGAAAATAAGAGGATAATATTTATATTCTTTTATCGTAACTTTAAAAAGAATGCTCTTCTTTTATAGTAAAGTGAAAAGTGATGAGAATAACAGGGTGTTTGGTTCGTACTATATATCATTCTATGAAATGTTAGAATTTCAGAGAATGTAATAACAAGGAATACATATAGGATTACCATTGATTCGCGCATGGCTATCTCTTTCCACAGTTCTGCAGATATAGCTTATCCCCTCAGGGCGATTCAATTATCATACACAATTGTACACCAAATTCTTTTTCGGGCAACCAAAAATTTAGTTGCAATAGCTCTAATTTGATTACAATAAACTGATTTTGCAACAAAAAAAATTAGTTGCCAGTAGTTGCAATAATTTTGGTAGCAATATATTTACAACCAAATCTTTGGTTGAAATAAGAATTTGTTTATTGTCACCATAATTTGGTTGCTAGACCAACGTAACAATAAGGCATTACAACCAAATAAATGGTTGTTATTGCAGATTTATCGCAACCAAAAATAGTAGCAATAAGATTGTATATCGCAATGAAATTCATTGTTGTAACTTGTGCAATTCTTACAACCAAATTTAAATTTTATTAAATTTGTAGCAATAACTATTGTAACTAAATTAATTGTTGCTATTATGCATTTATCACAACTAAAAAATAGTAGCCATAACATAATATATTGCAACAGAATTCATTATTGCAACTTGTATAATTCTTGCAACCAAATAAACAGTTGCTACTTTGCATTTAATGCAACAGAAAAATAGAGAAAAAAAAAAAAGAGAAAAAAGAAAGAGAGAGAGAGAGAGAGAGAGAGAGAGAGAGAGAGAGAGAGAGAGAGACCTGGGTCAAAAGATAAAAGCATCAACAACGAAGAAGAAAAGACTACTTTTGTTAATTCTCTCCTGAAATGAACCTGGCAGTTAACCATGCTGCTCACTTTTTGAAATAAGTAAACAAATGCTACCATACGTGAAAAACCTTATTAGATAATTATTGTACTTGTTAATTTATTCCTCCGGTCAAAAGAGATCTCCAGCTAGGTGCATTAAAGTTGCTTGTTTAATTAGTTTATTTATTAATTATTTCTTGAAAAGAACTTTGTAATTATTTTCTTAATTGATGCACATGCTTCAAGACAAACTAGTAAATAATTGCGAGTGCCATCTCGAAGAATTGAACAATAAGAATTGACTTTAATCACGTTGTTTGGTGGAGTAAGAGATAAACGCTGTTCCCCACCTGAGTAATTATGTATCTGTTAGACATAAAGAATGCAAATGCTTTCCTTAGATTTGTCACTAAGGAAAGGGGAGACAGCAAGTAACCCATTAAAGGGATAAAGAATGCTACTGCTATTAAGCAAGGAATTAATTTGTGCTGTGGAGGCATATATATATACTACTTTCGTTTCTCCTTAAATGAACCTGGCATAGACTGCTATTAAGCCCATGTAAATTTAAAATAGTAAGGTGTAGAATTTTATGCCAATCTTGGTGAGAAGTCGGTACAAGTCTAAAAGGATTTCTACCAAGTTTTCCTCAAATAAAAAAATAAGAAAGCTTTTGCATGTATAATATATCGACATATTCATGGATTATTCCAAGCTATGAAACTAATTAAGATAATATATAAATTAGTATTAATTTTTTACTGTTTTATTATTATCATCATCATATCATTACTACTATTAATATACATCTTTCAATAACACCAATTTTTTCTTGGATTTAATTGTAAAATGCATTTTTTTTCATGGTTGGTCATGCAGCTATTGATGTGTTCCTAATTAATTGGAATGGCTTTGACATTTAAGTCGTGTTTCCCGGAACTTTAAAGTGAAAAATCCTGAAATAAGAGGATAAAATTTATATTCTTTCATCGTAATTTTAAAAAAGAGTGCTCTCCTTTTATTATAAATTGGAAAGTCACAAGAATAAGAGAGCGTTTGGTTCATGCGATAGACCATTCCATGGAATATTAGAATTCAGTAAATGTAATAGCAAGGAATACCATTTCAAGAAATATAGAATTATCATGTTTGGTTCGCGCATGATTATCTCTTTCAGCATTTCACGAGATATATCTTATCCCCTCAAGGAGATTCAATTATCATATGCAACCATATATTTGTTTAGTGATGAGTAACTGAATATTGTACACATTACGAAAGAGCTCTTACATTTAGACCTTTTTACCTAACTAAAATATATATGCGCTTATATATGTATATTCTTTGTTGTTACACTGTCAATCTTCATTTTTGCATTTCACTGGGTGCTTGGTAAGATGTGATGCAGGGCTTAAAAAAAAGTCTTTTGGGGCGAGGACGAGCCCAAAATACAAAATGGTTTTGGCCCAAAGAATAAAATACTAAATAGTTTTGAGGCTTACAACTTTCTTCCTAGCTCAGCCCAATTTTAAGCACCAATAATTCCCTATTCATGTTACTTGCATGATTCAATTAATACCTCAAGGAAGTCAGTTAACAACAAAATTAACCCTCACTCAAAGTCAGGTTCTCACTTATCACTGATTATATTATCAAAAGTAGAACCATGGGAAAACTAACACAAATTCTGACACTTCTGCTTAGTGTTCTACAACACAGAGCCATTCTCCTTTGTATCTGTCAAGCATAGCAAATTTGTCCCCTTGGCAGCTTTCTATCGCATCTTCACCGGTTTAATCCATTCTCAGCTACCCATAACAGTTTCTTTTTTCTATATACAACTTCTTGATGCAGTATTTCCGCCTCATGTCAGACCTTTCAATGTTCTCATGTGCCACTACCGTAATAATGGGAAACACTAAGCATGCCTATCAGGTGTTCGATTAAATTACAAAGTTGAGATTGAGACCCACTGTTGTTAGTTTCAATACCTTGATTGGCGGCTATTATACACTTGGTGATTTGGGTTTTGGGTTAGAGTTCAAACGAAAATGGTAGAGCATGGAATTCAACCCGATGTGCTTACTTATACCCTTTTGATCAAGGGTTTCTGTAGATTCGGGTGCTTAATACTAGCCCGTCAATTGTTTGCTACAATGCTCCTTAGAGAGTTGGTTCCTAATACGGTAACTTTGGTGGCGCAAAATTTAGAGTTAATTTTAACAATTATATGCATGTATGATTTACAGTTTGACTAGATAAAATAAACAAGAGAAGTTTATTTTTAGACTGTCCACATTGCCACATCTACTTGTAAAAAGAATGAAATTGTTTTCAGTGAACTCAATTCAACAAAGATTACTAAAATTTAACATTGAACATAACTACAAAGGAAAATGGTATGAAGAGAAAAGAGGGACCTCCCTGTGAAAGAGCAAACAGCTCAACTCATCCAATAAAAATATTTTAGGTTACTTCAAATGTTTGTTTCAGATGCAAAATATGGAGCATAGTGAAACCGTGTACTCCAAATAATACAGTACAATCATTTACTAGGTAGTTCACACTCAACAATTTAATAATATACAGTCCAACAACTTATATCCTTACAAGTTGAAAAGCATAATAAATGTATCAAATAAAATTTGATGCACACAAAAACATATTAAGCATCAAAGAAACAATAATAAATTATAATGACATCTAACTTATTTGATAATTGTGACAACCAATGGAAAAATTGATCAAATTTAAATAGAATACCATAATTGCAGATCTTTGTACCTGACTTATCTAAATAGAATACCTATCTGCAATATCAACATGTTGACAAGTTATGATGATAAGTGGCACTTGTCACAATTGTCAAAGTAAGTTAGATGTCTGCATAATCTCTCCCGAAAAGGAATAGCTCTTAGCTCACAAAAATTTGAAAAATCTTTAAAACACCACAGCACACAATAAGCAAGCAATTATATATTTAAGAAGCATTACATAATCCACTTATTATATTCCTGTGGTCACCAAAGGGCAGCCTGTTAAATGTGAAGGAAGTTAGGTTCTGTAATTAATAAAGTACAGCATTCTAAAGAAATATTCAATAAAACAAAACAGAATCTTCTTTTTTAAAATAATGCAAAACATGCTCTCCCTCGTTAAAAAGAAAAGAAAAAAGGCAGTGTTTGCAGTGGTATATTTGTGACATTTTTCATTGGTTAGTTGGGGGTAGGGAGGTCACGGCCTGATTTACTTTAGAGAATTTCTAATAGTGTAGGGTTATTCATGTAACATGTGCATATATTGCTTGAAAATCCTAAAGAATACCTTGTAAATGTGCAGCCTATGATGTAAACTTGATTAACCTGAGAATTCTCATGCGGTCCTCACTTACTTGTTTCCCTCTCCTTTCTCTTTGAACCCTCTTCTTCAAAGTTCTGTCTGGATTATGCCATACAAAAAGTTCAAGTTTTGATTGGTACTCAACTCCTTGAGGAAGCTCTTTTAATCCAGGACAGCTCAAAATGTGTAGTTTTTCCAGGTTTGACATTGCCCCCTTATTGATTTTAATGCACTGAAGGTGGGGAGCTTTCTTTACCTGAAATTCTTGAAGCAGAAGGAAGGACATCTCATGAAAGCACAATTCATTCCCTTTGTAATGAGTAAAATAAAGGATTCTCAAGCTACATATCTCTTGAAGACAGGAGAAAGAATTTGCATCCAACCCACTATTGTACAACTCCAATTTTCTAATGCTATTACGATGTTGTAGTGACCTGGAAAACTGAGGTATTGAACTTCTTTCCAGCTTCCCAGAGAAAATTATAACAGATGCTGATGTATTGAGAGCTTGTAATTGCAGTACTTCCCCATCTTTTGCCACTACAGAGAGCCATTCAAGATGACTCAATTTACTTATAGCAGTAAATAAGTCCTCACAGTGTTTGCTTCTTATTTCTGAGATATTTAACCTTGTTAACTCTGTTAAAGTTTCCAAATTTCTCACCATTTCATTGGTTGCTTTAATATAATCCACAACTCGTAAATTCTTTAGCTTCCATATCTCCTTGGGTGGCATTACTCCACTCCTAAAATAATTCCCAACATTATCATTATTTACTATCAGTACTCTCAATCTTCGTAACTTTGTTAACTCACCTGGAAGTTCTATAATTTTAGTTTCCCAAGCATACAAGTACTGTAAGTTTTGTAGTCTTCCAATTGCTTTTGGGAGCTCTTTTATTCCAGTTTTATTCAACCCCAAATAATGCAAGTTGAACAAGTTAAATACCTCTTCTGGTAATCTTTCCATTGAGGTGCCGTATAAATCCAAAACACGTAACAATTTGGAAGATCTAAGCATTATGCATAGTGAATCAAGACGGATGTTTCTGTTGAAGCCAAATATTGTACGAAGAGAGTATTCGTTGTTCCTTGTATTTCCAAAATTACAATTTTGAATAGACACTCGGCGTACTCTGCTTTTAGGTGAGCGTGTTGAACTGCCTTGAACCACACAAAATTCTTCCTCCTTTGATTTTGAAACAACCATGCTATGAATAATATCGTGCATTCTACACGTTTTTACTCTTCCAACCTCTTCTCTCTTGACTACAGGCAACAAGCACCGACTAACAAGTTCATTCAGGTAGTCCTCTGCTACTTCTTCTTGTGTTCTTCTTCCACTTGTCTCAACAAATCCCTCAGCAATCCAGAGGTTGGTTATATAACTTGCATACATCTCGTAATCTTCTGGAAAAGTGCTGAAGTAAAGCAAGCAATTTTTTAGATTACAAGAAAGATCTGCAATGCTTAGTTGTAAAATCCTTTTTACGTATTCCATATTCTGATTATGTTCTAGTTCATGCTCAAGGTTTTCCCACATTCTCTTCCATTCCCTTTCAGTTTGTTCCTTGCATGCCATAACGCCTCCTATGGCTAAAATAGCAAGGGGAAGGCCCCCACACCTTTCTACAATTTTTCTCGCCCAAATAGTTAATTCTTCTGGGCAAGTGTTGGTATTGTTTTTCTTAAATGCAGTTTTACAAAAGAGACCCCATGAATGGTGTTTCTGAAGTGGGATAATCTCCATGATTTGTTGCTCTGGGGCCAATAATGCTACTTCTCGATTCCTTGTTGTTAAAATGATTCGAGCAGCGTTACATTCTGGGAGTTTGTCCCTTATGAAATGCCATAAATCGGGATTCCACACATCATCTAGGATGAGTAAATACCTTTTATTGTGCAAATAGTTTGTAATTAATGGGACCAAACTTCGAAAATCCTTGGTATCAATTCCATCAATGTTAATTCCATTTGGGTTCTCTCTATGCAATTCCCACAATATTTTTCTCAATAATTCATCCCTTTCCCAAGTTTGAGATATTGTGATCCAAGCACATCCACCAAAGGATCGTTTTATAGTGTTGTAAACATGAGTAACAAGAGTGGTTTTTCCCACCCCACCCATCCCCCACACCGAAATTACATTTTGTTTACTTCCATCATCACTCAACATTTCCATAAGTTTTTTCTTATTTTCATCTATACCTACAAGATCACCTTCCTTTTTAAAATGCTCATCTTCTGCTGTTATCCATCTCCCAACTTCTTGGGGTTCTCCTCTTTTTACAATACCATTGGTTTCGTATCGGTTTTTTCTGTTCTGGATATTTAAAAGTTGAGTTTTTATCTTTTTGAGCATTTTGGTGAACTTGTACCAAGTCTTGACTTGCACGATTCTCTTGATAGTTTTTGCTACAACACCTCTGTTCTGCTCACTAAGAATGTAAGTGAACTCATCTACAATATCTTCAATATCAAAAGCAACCGTTCTTATTTCCCGGATGAAATTTTCTATGTTAGTATCCGTTTCACTAAACCTCTCTGCTTCATGTAGGAAACCTCGGATACTCTCTAATTCTGCCTTGATATCTTTCATCTCTTCGAGGAAGTTATGCATATCCCATGCTTCGCTATTTAGGAATGAGCAAGAAGATTTGACTGGTTCAATCACTAAAGCAGAACCAATTTTTAGGAGCAAAGAACCCACCACAGCTTCAGCCATCACGTGTCTCTTGAACTTTTAGCGAACTTGAAGATTACATTCACTGCATGTTTATTCTATCATGTCTGTCGTATCTATATAGCAAACTGGAAATAAATTTTGTTCAAAAATTTGCTTTTCACTTGATTTAGTAATGGATGTAGAATTCTATGGAATGTAGCAAAATTCGAATTAATTAGGACCCTCAACCAACTGAATCCAACTGATTATGTAAATTTAATTTAATTTGTTACTCATGCTTGGCAGCCAGATGGTATACAAAAAGGTGTCTCTTTTTTACTGATACGAATTTCATGTTTTTGTATTTACTTTTTCCTTTTTTTTGTCTTAATAAACAAAATATTTAGGGATACCAGTATGAGTTTATTTGTACAAACGACCCAACATTAGACATAGTACATCTAAGGTAACTAAAATTAGTATATATTAGTTAAACCTCATACAAGATAGAAAGTTAGAAAACCAACGGAAACTGAAGAAGCTTGGAAATTACCTTGAGAATTGAAACCAAAAATATATTGGAGATTGATCAGCTGGAAAAGAAGTGGTTGAAGCTCTTCTTTGCCTATTGCTCCTCTGCAACTTGCTAGTAGCTGGTGCGGAGTGCAAGATCTATGTCAAAATGTTGGTTTAATTAATTAATTAGGTACCCTTTGTGTTTAGCATGGAGAGAGGGAATCCTTAATTCTTGTCCTCCCCAGGTATCTTTGCTCTGTTTTTTTATTTCCTTTTTCCTTTTTTTGTCTTAATAAATGAAATGTTGAGGGATACCAGTATGAGTATAGTTATACAAATGACCCAACATTAGATATTGTACATCTTTGGTAACTAAAATTAATATAAACTAATAAAACCTCATACAAGATAAAAACTTAAAAAAAACAACAGAAACTGAAGAAACTTGGAAATTACCTTGAGAGTTGAGAGACCAAAAGTATATTGGAGACCAGTGGAAAAGAATTGGTTGTAGCTCTTCTATGGAATGTAGCAAAATTCGAATGAATTAGGACACTTAACCAACTGAATCCAATTGAATATGTAAATTTAATTAAATTTACTACTCATGCTTGGTAGCCTGGTATACAAAATGGCGTATCATTTTTACTAATAACCGATTTTCTCTGCTTTTGAATTTCCTTTTTTCCTATATTTTTTGTGTCTAAATAAATGAAATGTTGAGGGATACCAGTTTGAGTATAGTTGTACAAACGACCCAGTATTAGGTATAGCACATTTATGGTATCTAAAATTAATATATAGTAATTGAACCTCGTACAAGATACAAACTTCAAAAAACAACGGAAACTGAAGAAGCATGGAAATTACCTTGAGAGTTGAGACCAAAAATATATTGGAGACCAGCTGGAAAAGAAGTTGTTGGAGCTCTTCTTTGCCTTGTGCTCCTCCGCAAAATGTTTATTAAGAAGTGGTGGGGAGCAAGACCTTAGTCAAAATGTTTGTTTAATTAATTAGGTACCCTTGGTGCATGTTTAGTATGGAGAGAGGGAATCCTGATGTTCCACAGGTATCTTATCCTCCCATGGTATATTATGAACTACAGCTTTAAGCCTTTCAAATATCTGAACGGTTTGAATTAAATGATATTGTGTACCTTGACTTTTCCACCCTTACTTTCTTTGGTCTTCTTGCCCCCACATAACACATTTTAAATTGAAGTGTGATTTCATTTACATTTTTAATTGAAATTATGGGGATAAAATCAAAAGAACCTTGTGCGAAAGGGCATAATTTTGAGATATTATACAGGAGTTTGTGTTCAATTATAAACTTAATTTTCCATAACAATGTTAGGTGCATGAGAGAATTTGAGATATTATACAGGAGTCTGTGTTCAATTATAAACTTAATTTTCCATAATTTTCCTTAATTTTGAGATGAATAAAACTCTTTGAATTTTACAGTGGATAGAATTTGAGACTGATTAAAGATGGATTTTGAAAGGCGAATATTGTTCCATGTTGTTTTTTTTTTTGGGGCTGTTGTGTTTAAGAATTTTTTTTTAAATCTTCACAAAAGGTGCGAAGTCATCAGCGGAGCTCAAACTCTTGACCTTTGGGCTGCCGCATCTCTGTTTTTGTTAAGTAAACCGGGGGGAAAAAAAGGTGATTTGTACAGTTTGATATCTGACATTTTGTCGAGAAAGTTACATAATACATGAGTTAAGAAAAATGTTTGCCAAAGAAAATTTTCTGCCGAAATTAAAAAGGCATCGATGTGGGAATAGTGATGGAAAAACGATTGTACCAGAAGTCTCGGTCTTTATCCACTCTTGCAAGGCAGCCAGAAAAAACCAATTAAAAGGCTTAGATTCTTAGTTCCTCTACTGGATGGAAATTTACCGTCTCTTCATTTCAATTTTGGGCCGACTTTATTATTATTTCCTCCAAAAGCTTACCAAAAAACTTAATTGCTATGGACTTTGCCAGGCGTTAAGTCAATATTTTCGTGTGAATGAAACAAAAAATTTCCCACTCGTAATAAGCAAAGAGCATTAAGATTTTAGTAACAAAGCATTTGGAAAGCCATCTAAATCAAGCAAATAATCCCGTAGGTGAATAAAACTCTTTGAATTTTACAATGGATAGAATTTGAGACTGATTTAAGATGGATTTTGAAAGGCAAATATTGTTCCTTTTTTTTTATTTTGGGGGGGGCAAGTCTTTTTTTTACCTTTGGGCCGCCCCATCTCTGTTTTGGTTAAGTAAACAGGGGGAAAAAAAAAGTGATTTGTATAGTGATATCTCACCATCAGCGTAGTTTAATATCTGACATTTTCTCGAGAAAGTTACATATCTGAAAATGTTTTCCAAAGTAAATTTTCTGCCAAAATTAAAAAGGCATCGATGTGGGAATAGTGAATAGTGATGGAAAAACGATTCTACCAGAAGTCTCTGTCTTTATCCACTCTTGCTAGGCAGCCAGATAAAACCAATTAAAAGCCTTAGTTCCATATTTGGTTGTGGCCTAAAGGGTGGAATAAGGAATTTAGTCATCATTATTCCACCAAACGAGCATTAATTGAGCCGGACTAAAATGGAATAAACCAATTTTTAGGCCGGCCTAAATTAAACCACCTCATATGGTGGTTTAATTTTATTACATGTCGTGGCCTAACTCTATTGATTATAATAATATATTATTAGTATATAATTAGTTACATTATTAATTATTATTATTAGTATATAATTATTTAATTGATATCTTATATTGTTAATATATCAAATAATTATAATAATAATTTGATATAATTAGTATCTTTTTTATTAATAATTATTATTCATTTATAATTATATAATTAATATATTTTATTGTTAATACATTAAATAATTATTATAATAATATTATAATATCTGTAACTATTATTAATATATCATTACATAATTAATATCTTATATTTTTAATATATTAAATATTTTCTATAATATTATTATATAGTTATTATATTTTTATTAATAATTTCTATAAATATATAATTATATAATTAATATGTTATATTGTTAATATATTAAATAAATATTATAATATGTTATAGTTATTATTAATATATTAATATTACATAATGAATATCTCATTATTAAAAATTATTATTAATGTATAATATATAATATATAATTAGTATGTTATATGTTTAATATATTAAATTATTATTATAATAATATTATAATATAGTATAGTTATTAATGTATTAATATTATATAATTAATATCTTATTATTATTATTATTAATATAATTATGTAAATAATATTTTATATTGTTAATATATAAATAATTATTATACTATTATTATCTATTTAGTATCTTGTTATTAACAATTATTAAAAATATAATTATATAATTAATATCTTATACTATTAATATATTAACTGATTATTATTATAATATTATAATATATTATAGTTATTATGAATATATTAATATTATATAATGAGTATCTTATTATTAATAAGTAATTATAAAATTATTGTCTTATATTGTTAACATATTAAATAATATTATAATAAAATTAATATATTATAGTTATTAATAATATATTAATATTATATAATTAGTTTTTAATTATTAATAGATAATTATATAATTAATATCTTATATTTTTATATATTAAATAATTATTATAATAATATTATAATATATTATAGTTATTATTAATACTTTAATATTATCTAGTTATTAATAATTAACTAACTTAGATTTTCAAAACTTTAGGTCACCAATTTTAACCAAACAAAGAATAACTTAAGCCATGATCTAACTTTAGATCTCAACCAAATATGAATAATTTAGACCAGTCTAAATTGAAATAATCAATTTAGGCCTACTTAGTTTTAGTCCACAATCAAACATGGGTATGGGGTAGATTCTTAGTTTCTCAACTGTATGGAAATTTACCGTCTCTTCTATACGGTCATTTCAATTTTGGGCCGACGTTTATTATTATTTCCTCCAAAAGCTTACCAAAAAACTTAATTGCTATGGACTTTGCCAGGCGTTAAGTCAATATTTTCGTGTGAATGAAACAAAAATTTTCCCACTCGTAATAAGCAAAGAGCATTAAGATTGTAGTAACAAAGCATAAAGCCATCTAAATCAAGCAAATAATCCCGTAGGTGAATCATACAACTAAATCGTGACGATTGAGATTCCAAAAACGCCGATAGTGACACTTATTTTCAATGCACAAAAAGGACTTTATGTTTTGTACAACTTGAGAGATTTGGTCCTCAAAGTACCGACTTCAAACTATTAAAAAACTAATTAAAACAGAAAGATCAAATTAATGCAATAATATATGACATTTATTTTCTGTAGAACATGAGAGATTTGGTCCAAACTGGGAATTGATTAGTTGCCTAAAACTACATAGACACTGAAATTCCCCAGATCTTGAGGCCCCAATCTGGGTTCCGGCATATCTAGAAGGTAAAAGGGGAGCAGACATTCGAATTGTATGATACGGACAGAATTGGAATAGGACATGAGCAGTAGCAATATAGTTCCCACACGAAGAGAAGTGTGAAAACGACTAGGGTCAGACAGAGCTGGGGTCCGCCAATTGAATAGCAGAACTTTTTTTTAATAGAAATTAAATCTTTTTTTATAGTTTATATATTATATTTTTTATTTATTTTGTATATTTTTTTATTTTGTTATATAGTTTATATATTATGTTTAATTGTTATCTTATTTTAAATGTCGGTTATTTTGAAAGTATCGTTCGTTTGTCGGATCAAAATTTTGAATTTTTGGTTATTCAATAAGAAAGTGATTTAAAGTAGATATCAAAATAGTGCCCTTTATTCAATACGAAACAGCAAGTGATTTAAAATGCAAACACCAAAAATTTACCTTCCCCTTTTATTCAACAAGCAAGTGATTTAAAATGGAAATATAAGTTATTAAAAAGTGCTGGAGCTAATATTTTCTTAGGCTGACATATTTTTTCTATCATTTCTTGAACAAGTTTTTTAATTTAATTTATACTTTTTTTTTCATTTGGTACAGTAGACAACTTCGAATTGAAATCGTATTTAATTTGTGATAATTTTTTTGTAAGTATAATTTAGTTTCTAATTTTTTTAATGCAATAAATAATAAGTTTTTCATTAGGAAAGGTTAGAATTTTTTTTTTTATGAAAATATTAGAAATATTTTTAATATTTCTTTGAAATTAGATAGAATACTATATGATTTGGTTTATTAGAAAGACTACAACAAATAACCAGGATCAATATTTTTCAGGCGGAATTTTTTGCGGCGGTAAGAAAAATTAAAATATTTCTTTGTGTGTTATTGGAAAAAAAATAAAAATACTTTGAATCTGAATTATTGATCCCGGTTCGAAAATCACTTCTAGATAAATACATAAACTATTGTAGTCCTTCTAGTACATTTAATTTTTAAGATTTTGTATCTATTTTGAAAAAAAATTGTAATAAATGACTATATTGGCAAAATTTAGGTTAAATTTTTATTTTTTTTTAAATTTGAGTTACTTTAGGGGATCCGAATTCGACTCTACCCGGGCTCCAACTTGCTACTTCCTCACAGATTAGTCTTTGCTGCATGCGTGGATATTAGTGCACAATAAAAATGAATCTTTACACAGTCTCAATGTCACTGTTAGTTCTCCACTCTTCGTTGCAACAATTATTATATATAAATCATGACATCGGTTAATTTCATACAATAATTATTTATTTGTTCAAGGGTTTAGCTACATTCAAGATATTTGAGATGCTACATCTAATAATTGAACTTATGTGAGAACCAACCTTTGAATTAGTGGAAAAAGCAATGCTCTTCATGTGGGAGGATCGCCGATTCAAAACCGGAATGAGAGATTCCTTGTGGATATAAAAAGAATTAAATTGTTTTCAATGAACTAATTCAGACATAAATTACTAAAATTTAACATTGAACATAACTACAAATTAAGAGAAATGCTATGAAGAGAAAAGTGCAACCTGCCTGTGAAAGAGCAAACAGCTCAACTTATCCAATAAATTTATTTTAGCTCACTTCTAATGTTTGTTTCACATGCATAATTAATACGGAGCATGGTGAAATCGTGTATTCCAAACCATACAATACAAACATTCACTAGGTAGTTCACAATCAACAAATTAATAATATACAGTCCAACAATTTAATTATATCCTTACAAGTAGAATAGCATAAATAAATATATCAAAATAAAAGTTCGTGCACACAAGTTTAATACCACAATCACAAAGATACGAAAATCATTAAACACACCACAGCACACAATAAGCAAGCAATTATAAATTTACGAAGCATTACATAAACCACTTCATATATTCCTGTTGTCACCCATGGGCAGCTAGCTAGCCTGTTAAATGTGAAGGAAGTTAGGTTCTGTAATTAATAAAGTATAACATTCTGAAGAAAAATTCAATAAAACAAAACATAATCTTCTTTTTAAAATTAATGCAAAACATTTTCTACATTGTTAAAAATAAAAAAATATATATATTTAGTGTTTGCAGTGGTATACTTTTGACATTTTTGCCTTAGAGAATTTCTAGTAGTGTAGGGTTATTTATGTAACATGAGCATATATTGGTTTCAGAGTCAGTGTATAACCGCCTCTAATTGATTCCATATTTTTAATTAGAAAAATATCATAACAATTAGTAATAAATTAATAAATAAGAAAGAAATAAAATACTACTTAATTCATTCCTTCCTATGTAACATTGCATATCTGCGAATTGCAATTTATCTCTAATAATTAATAATAAACATCTCTAATTAGTATGGTTGGTAACACCAAGATTATCCAATAAAGTAATGCAAGCTAGGTTCATCAGAATAGATAAATACTTTCCTTTTAAATATTGAAAAATTGGTTTCTCAAAAAAATAATTAATCCAAAAATTCTTCGATTAATAATTTCTAAATGTATATACTTAAACCAAGGCAAAGAACCATACATAGAAACAGAGGAATTAAAATAATTGCTTGAATGTCATAAAAAATACCTTTTAAATGTGCAGCCTATGATGAAAACTTGATCAACTTGAGAATTCTCATGCGGTCGTCACTTACTTGTTCCTCTGTCCTTTCCCTTTCAACCCTCTCCTCCAAAGTTTCATCTGGATTACCCCATGAAATAAGTTGAAGTTTAGATAGGTACTCAATTCCTCGAGGAAGCTCCTTTAGTCCAGGACAGTTGTCAATGCATAGTTTTTCCAGGTTTGGCATTGTCCCCTTATTGATTTCAATGCGCTGGAGGTTGGGAGCTTTGTCAACCTCTAGTTCTCGAAGCATAGGAAATGATATCTCATTAAAGCACAATTCATTCCCTTTGTAGCCAGTGAGAATAAGGATTCTCAAACTACATATCTCTTGAACACAGGAGAACGAATTTTCATCCAACCCACTATTGAATAACCCCAATTGTCTAATGCTATTATGATTTTGTAGTGACCTGGAAAACTGAGGTACTGAACTTCTTTCCACCTGCCCATAGATCATTATTTCAGATGTTGATGTATTGAGATCTTGCAATTGCAGTACTTCCCCATCTTTTGCCCCAACACCGAGATACTCAAGATGACTGAATTTACTTATAGTAGTAAAAAAGACCTCACAGTGTTCACTTCTTATCTCTAAGATATATAACCTTGTTAACTTTGTTAAAGTTCCAAAATTTCTTACTATTTCATCAGTTACTTTAATAACTCCTAAAGCTCGTAAATCCTTTAGCTTCCATATCTGCTTGGGTGGCATTACTCCATATTTAGAATGAAGGACCATTAGTACTCTCAGCCTTCGTAACTTTGTTAACTCATTTGGAAGTTCTGTAATTTTAGATTCCCAAGTAGACAACATTTGTAAGTTTTGCAGCCTTCCAATTGATTTTGAGAGCTCTTTTATTCCAGTATTATCTAACCCCAAATAATGCAGATTGAATAAGTTATATACCTCTTCGGGTAATTTTTCTATAGAGGTGCCATATAAATTCAAAACACGTAACAATTTGGAAGATCTTAGCATTATGGAGAGCAAGTTGACACTGATTGTATCACCAAAGGTAAATATTGAACGAAGAGAGTATTCGTTGTTGCTTGCTCTTTCAAGATCACAATTTTGAATAGACAATCGGCGTACTCTCCCTCTAGGTGAGCGTGTTGAACTGCCATGAACCACAAAAAATTCTTCCTCCTCTGATTTTGAAACAACCATGCTATGTATAATATCGTGCAAGCTACACCTTTCTACTCTTTCAAACACATCTCTCTTAATTACTTGCAACAAGCACCGACTAACAAGTTCATTCAGGTAGTCCTCTGCTACTTCTTCATGTGTTATTCTTCTACTTGTCTCAACAAATCCCTCATCAATCCACTTTTCAGTCAGATAATTTGCATTGAGATTCCAATCTTCTGGATAAATGCCACAGTAAAGCAAGCAATTTTTTAGATTACTAGAAAGATCTGCAAAGCTTAGTTGCAAAATCCTATTTACGTAGTCGATATTCGGATTATGTGCTAGTTCATGCTCAAGGTTTTCCCACATTCTCTTCCATGCCCTCTCTGTTTGTTCTTTGCATGCCATAACGCCTCCTATGGCTAAAATGGCAAGAGGAAGGCCATCACATTTCTCTACAATTTTTGTCACCCACATTGTTAATTCTTCTGGGCAAGTGTTGGTATTGTTTCTCTTAAATGCGGTTTTACAAAAGAGATCCCATGAATGGGGTTCCTTAAGTGGGATAATCTCCATGATTTGTTTCTCTGGGGCCAATAATGCTACTTCTTGATTCCTTGTTGTTAAAATGATTCGGGCAGCGTTACCTTCTGGGAGTTTGTCCCTTATGAAATACCATAAATCAGGTTTCCACACATCATCTAGGATGAGTAAATATCTTTTATTGTGCAAATAGTTTGTAATTACTGGAACCAAACTTCGAAAATCCTTGGTATCAATTCCATCAATGTTAATTCCATTTGGATCCTCTCTATGCAATTCCCGCAATATCTTTCTCAATAATTCATCCCTTTCCCAAGTTTTAGATACAGTGATCCAAGCACATCCAGCAAATGATTTTTTTACCGTTTTGTAAACATAAGTAACAAGAGCAGTCTTCCCCACCCCACCCATCCCCCACACCGAAATTACATTTTGTTTACTTTTGTCATCACTCAACATTTCCATAAGCTTTTTCTTATTTTCATCAATTCCTACAAGATCATCTTCCTTTTTAAAATGCTCATCTTCTTCTGTTATCCATCTCCCAGCTTCTTGGGTTTCTTCTCTTTTTACAATACCACTGGTGTCATATCGGTTCTTTCTATTCTGGATATTCTCAAGTCCAGTCTTTATCTTTCTGAGCTTTCTAGTGAGATTGTACCAAGTCATGACATGCATGACTCTCTTGACAGTTTTTGCTACAAACCCTCTGTTCTGCTCATAAAGCTTGTAAGTGAACTCATCTACAATATCTTCAATATCAAAAGCAATCATTCTTATTTCCCGGATAAAATTTTTTATGTTAGAAGGATTCTCACTAAACCTCTCTGCTTCATGTAGAAACCCTTGGATGCTCTCTAACTCTGTCTGGATATATTTCATCTCATTGAAGAAATTATGCATATCCCATGCTTCGCTATTTAGGAATGAGCAAGTAGATTTGACTGGTTCAACCACTAAAGCAGAACCAATTTTTAGGATCAAAGACCCCACCACAGCTTCAGCCATCACGTGTCTGAGTGTCTCTTGAACTTTTAGCGAACTTGAACTTGAAGTTTAAATTAACTGCATGTTTACTCTACCATGTCCATCATATCTATAAAGTAAATTTAAAATTTTTGTTCAAAAATATGCTTTTCACATGAATTAGTAATGGATGAAGAATTCTATGGAATGTAGCAAAACTCGAATGAATTAAGACCCTCAACCAACTGAATCCAACTGATTATGTAAATTTAATTAAATCTACTACTCATGTTTTGTTGCCTTGTATACAAAAAGGTGTATCATTTTTACTGATACCGAATTTCATGTTTTTTTTTGTCTTAATAAATGAAATGTTTAGGGTTACCAGCTGTAAGAGTATAGTTGTACAAACGATCCAACATTAGATATAGTGCATCTATGGTAAATAAAATTAATATATACTAATTAAACCTCGTACAAGATAAAAACTTAAAAAAAAAAAACAACGGAAACTGAAGAAGCTTGGAAATTACCTTGAGGATTGAGACCAAAAATATATTGGAGACCAGTTGGAAAAGAAGTGGTTGAAGCTCTTCTTTGCCTAGTGCTCCTCCGTAACTTGCTAGTAACTGGTGCGGAGCGCAAGATCTATGTCAAAATATTGGTTTAATTAATTAATTAGGTACCCTTTGTGTTTACCATGGAGCGAGGGAATCCTTAATTCTTATCCTCCCCAGCCCCCAGGTATCTTTGCTCTGTTTTTTTATTTCCTTTTTCCTCCTTTTTTTTGTTTTAATAAACGAAATGATTAGGGAGTATGAGTGAAGTTGTACAAACGACCCAACATTAGATATAGTACATCTCTGGTAACTAAAATTAATATATACTAATTAAACTCATACAAGATAAAAAACATAAATAAAAAACATAAAAAAAAACAACGGAAACTGAAGAAGCTTGGAAATTACCTTGAAAATTGAGACCAAAAATATGTTGGAGACCAGCTGGAAAAGAAGTGGTTGGAACCCTTCTTTGCCTAGTGCTCCTGCGCAAAATGTTTATTTAGAAGTGGTGGGGAGCAAGACCTAATTCAAAATGTTTGTTTAATCAATTAGGTACCCTTGGTGTTTAATGTGGACAGGGAATCCTCATGCTCCACAGGTATCTTATCCTCCCATGGTATATTATGAAGTACAATTAATAATTTAAGCCCTTCAAATAACTGAACTGTTTGGACTAAATGATATTCTATAACTAGTAACTCTCTTATTTACATCCAAACCCAATGATAGATAATCCTTAACGGATCTGAGATTATTGGATCATATTCTTCTCTTTTCTCAACAATATCTTAGCAAGTTAAGTCACATTTTAGTTTTGTTTACTTTTGCTTGACAAGTCCTTTGAATATGTATATGACATCTATCCATTATAGCTTAACAATTATTAATAATAAAATATGAAGTGGGATGTTTCGATGGCAATCATATATGTACTGACTTTGGTTCAATGCACTAGTGGAAAATGTACAAAGAGGATCAGTCAAATCAAGCCATTAGGATCGGACTTGGGTGCGATCCTGATCCAGGCGATACTGTAAGTAAGGATAATCAGGATCGGACCTATGGCCGATAATAATTCGAGGCTATCAGGGTCGGGCAAAGAACAGCCGATCCTGATCCTGATTCTAACTATCAAGATCAGTCATTAATTTTTAGACAATCCAAATTCTAACATTCAAGATTTGTCAATTAAACAACCGATCTTAATGCTAACTTTCAAGATCAGTCAATTAATATATCCGGCACTGATTCCTAATTATGAGAATCATATTCTTAATTATAACCAGCCCTGATTTTTTTTTTGAAACCAACATTTTGAATGCAATAATGATATGTATAGAGTCTATTTAAATCCAAGAAGTGCAGTGGTATATATCTTGATTAACAGAAAGAGGCCAAGATGACCCATTTCATTTACCATTAAAGTAATACATGACTAGTTCTTAGTAATGACACAAGCCGAGTAAAATACTAACTATTAAACCCACTAAAAACCCAGAGGGAAACTTTGACAGCATTACATGTTTGACTACTAACTAAACTTTGAGATTTCAAATGTGACACCTTTTTTCAATCTGCCTCCAGCTCTGGTATCATCTCAAAATCACTTTATCAATCATATAGGTTCCCTTGCAGGGACGGTGGAAGAGAGGGGGATGCGGGTTGAGAGCAGCGTGCTGTGTGAGGAAGAGGGTACTTGAGCAAAAACCTAGCGGAATTTAGAAAAAAAATAAAAATGAGGTGAAATGGGGAATAGATATTCCGGCGGCTTGAGAGACCTCAAGGAAAAAAAGGAAGAGGCTCTAGAGCGGGACTTAAAAAACCCTAGAGCGACTTAAAGGAAAAACATCAGGATCGGCTCACACAACAACACCAATCCGGATAGGATTTGGACTATCAATATTGGTTCATTATTTTAACCGATCCTAATAAGTCAAAATCAAGATCGGACTTTAGTAAACAACTGATCCTGATATATTGTGGACAATTAAGATCGTCTATATATAGACGGCCGATCCTGATGGGTATTTTCAAGATCGGCTCTTAAGTTTGTCCGATCCTAAAGTATTAGTATCACATTTTTGGGACGTCCGATCCTGATGGCGTGATACTATTTGTATATTTTCTACTAATGATGATTGGTTTAAATCATCCAGTTTATATTTAGATATGTGCGGATGAATTGGATGTATATAAATCTAGCACCTCGTTTATTATCTGAATTTAAACTGTTTGGACGAATTGAAACACATCAAATGATTTAGATCAGACATCGCACCTAACGATATGCCCATCAGCACACCCCAATTCCTTTTCATCTATTATTCACCTCAGGGGAAAAAAATCATGTTTGCTTTGTTTGTTCTATAAAGATGCGATTGAAACAATAAAAAAGTAAAAAGTGGTATTTTTTTTTCGCATATATATAATAGCATATAATAGATGAAATTAAGCAGAAGAAAAAGCAAGGACGTGCAACAAATTATGTATACCTTGTGTTTGAGATGGATGAACTTTGAGATAATTCTTCAACAAAGAGAGGCAGAAATGTAGCAGATCTGAGTAGGAGTAGTAAGTAGGTCCAGAGGCACCAATAATGCATGGATTGGTAGGTAGTAGTTGAAGTCTAATTGGTAGGTAGGATGCATTAATACAATAATATTTAGTCTAATTGAGATAATTAGTGCATAGGTATATCACGATGTATGCAAATAAACCAAGAAAATATCTGACACAATGCTAACCATTCAAATCTTGACCAAACAGTGAGATTTGTACCTTTGTAAATAGTGGCAGATAAACAATTTAAAATAATATTTGAATTTCTTTTCAGACATTAGAAATTCTCCAACCAAAAGAAAAAAAAAAGTCGAATTTATTTTATCGTCGGGGTTGTTGATATCTTTTTAAATTTATTTTATCCGCTTAAAGATGATCTTATTAGTACACTACAGTTGAATTAAATAAACGTCTACATCAGTAGACGGTGTACATAGACCAGATGTTGCCATGAGAGCATAAATGAGTACTTGTTGGATATCGAAGGTGATATTATGTGACACTTTCAGAGTGTTGCGAATTAAGAGTTACCCGTCAATTGTTAATTTTTATTCGCAACACAGAAAGTTCCATAATTCGTTCGAAAGGTGGCTTTCTGTAAAACGAGAGACAAAATTGTTTCACACTTTCAGATCGAACGGCTTTTTTTACATTCTCCAGTTCTTCAGTATAGTTTTTTATTTTGTTATATAGTATGTTTAATTGTTATATTGTTTTAAATGTCAGTTATTTTAAAAGTATCATTCGTTTAATCAAAATTTTGAATTTTTGGTTATTCAATAAGCAAGTGATTTAAAGTATGTATCAAAATAGTTTTCCTTTATTCAATACGGAAAAACAAGTGATTTAAAATGCAAATATAAGTTATTGAAAAGTGCTTAAGCTAGTATTTTCTTAGGCTGACGTATTTTTTTCTATCATTTCTTGAACCAGTTTTTTTATTTAATTTATACTTCTTTTTGAAAAATTCAAAACCTTTTTTTTTTTCTCTCAAAGATGTTATTTTGGTACAGTAAACAACTTCGAATTGAAATCGTATTTAATATGTAATTTTTTTTTGGTAAGTAAAATTTAGTTTCTAATTTTTTTAATGCACTAAATAATAATTTTTTCATTAGGAACGGTGAAGATAGAATTTATTTTGGGATATTTAATTTAGTATAATGGTCTTCCATTGGATACCAATTTATATTAGCAGGTGACGTATTATTTCTTGCTGTTACAATTCTACTTGTTGGATATCGAAGCTGATATTATGTGACACTTTCAGAGTGTTGTTAATTAAGATTTAAGAGTTACATTCGCAACACAAAAAGTTCCATAATTTGTTCGATATGTAACTTTCTGTAAAACGAGAGATAGACAAATCTGAGCTGTTCAATCAGCAGATCAAACGGCTTTCAGTTAGGACGTAGGTCTGCTGGCCCTTCCACGTGAAATGTACGGATAAATAAAGATTCCCTGCGGAGGTTTTCTTTCTATAGAACAGCAGCGCAAGTTTTGGACCCAGCCACTGCTTTGTAATGACCCACTTTACAGAAGTTATACGTTTCCTATCGTAGAAAATTTCCTTTCATTTCCCTTCCCAGCCTTGTTCACGCAACTTCTTCGAGGAAATAAAAGAGGCCCATTTACTATTGTTAGGTTTGAATTAAAACTGGGCTTTCGCCATTAGTTACAAAATAATGTTTGTAGGAAAATGTACAATGGCAGGCGGGTCCAGATTACTAAATAACCAAGTTTTGAGTTTAAATCGGAACCGCCGATTCAAATTCAGGCCAATCTGGCATCTAAGGTGGAATGTACATAACTCTTTAATATTTGTGCTAGAGCAGATCAAACGGTGCGGATTTAAAACTAAAAATTTGAGTTACTTTAGGGGATCCATATTTGACTCTAACTGGGCTCCAGCTGGCCGCTTCCTCACAGATTAGTATTTGCTGCATCGCGTGGATATTAGTGCGCAATAAAAATGAATCTTTATTGTCTCAGCATCGTTGTTGCTTCTCCACTATTCGTCGCATCAATTATTATATATAAATCATGACATCGGTTAATTTACATACAATAACTATTTATTTGTTAAAGGTTTCGCTACATTCAAGATATTTTAGACGCTATAATGCAGTGTCCTCCATGTCATAGATTTAAAATTCGAATGGGGCATTCATTGTGAATATTAAATAATTTTGGATATAAAAAGAATTGAATTGCTTTCAATGAACTCAATTCAAATATGGACTACAAAAGTTTAACATTGAACATAACTACAAATTAAGGGAAATTATATGAAGAAAAAGTTCAACCTGCCTATGACTAAAGAGCAATCACCTCACTTCAAATGTTTGTTTCACATGCATAATTAATACGGAGCATGGTGAAATCGAGTATTCCAAACAGTACAATACAAATATTCACTAGGTATAGTTCACAATCAACAAATTAATAATATACAGTCCAACAATTTAATTATATCCTTACAAGTTGAATAGCATAATAATCAAATATATCAAATAAAAGTTCATGCACACAAATTGAATACCACAATCACAAAGATATGAAAATTATTAAACACACCACAGCACACAATAAGTAAGCATTTATAAATTTAAGAAGTATTGCATATACCACTTAATAATTTCCTGTGGTCACCAATGGGCAGCTAGCTAGCCTGTTAAATGTGAAAGAAGTTAGGTTCTGTAATTAATATAATACAACATTCTGAAGAAAATTTCAATAAAACAAAACAGATCCTTCTTTTTAAAATTAATACAAAACATGTTCTACCTTATGAAAAAGAAACACAAATATATTTAGCGTTTGCAGTGGTATATTTGTGACATTTTTGCATTGGTTAATTGGGGGGTAGGGAGGTAACGGCCCCATTTACTTTAGAGAATTTCTACTAGTGTAGGGTTATTTATATAATATATGCATATATTAGTTTCAAAATCAGTGGAACCACCTCTAATTGATTCCACATTTTTAAGAAAAATATCATAACAATAAGTGATAAAATAATAAATAAGAAATAAATAAATAAATATAATAACATGTGCAAATTGCAATTTGTATCAAATAATTAATAATAAACATCTGTAATTAGTATTGTTGGTAACACCAAGATTATCCAATAGAGTAATGCTAGGTTCAGAATAGATAAATACTTTTCCTTTTAACTATTGAAATTTTGAAAAATTGGTTTGCCGAAAAACATAATTCAACCAAAAATGCTTGATTAATAATTTCTAAATGTATATATTTAACCAAGGAAAGAACCATATATGGAAACAGAGGAATTAAGAAACTTGCTTGAATGTCGTAAAGAATACCTTTTACATGTGCAGCCTATGATGTAAACTTGATCAACTTGAGAATTCTCATGCGGTCCTCACTTACTTGTTCCTCTGTCCTTTCCCTTTGAACCATCCCCTCCAAAGTTTCATCTGGTTTACCCCATTCAAAAAGTTGAAGTTTAGATAGGTACTCGATTCCTCGAGGAAGCTCCTTTAAACCAGGACAGTTGTCAATGCGTAATTCTTCCAGGTTGGGCATTGTCCCCTTATTGATTTCAATGCAATGGAGGTTGGGAGCTTCGTCAACCTCTAGTTCTCGAAGCATAGGAAATGATATCTCATGAAAGCACAATTCATTCCTTTCGTAGCCAGTAAGACAGAGAATTCTCAAGCTACATATCTCTTGAAGAAAGGAGAAAGAATTTTCGTCCAACCCACTATTCAATAACTTCAACTCTCTAATGCTATTATGATTTTGGAGTGACCTGGAAAACTGAGGTACTGAACTTCTTTCCAGCTGCCCGTTGAAAGTTATTCTTGATGCTGATGTATTGAGAGCTTGCAATTGCAGTACTTCCCCATATTTTGCCCCAACAAAGAGATACTCAAAATGACTGAATTTACTTATAGCAGTAAAAAAGACCTCACAGTGTTCGCTTCTTATTTCTCTGATAGATAACCTTGTTAACTCTGTTAAAGTTTCAAAATTTCTTACTATTTCATCAGTAGCTTTAATAACTCCTAAAACTCGTAAATACTTTAGCTTCCATAACTGTTTGGGTGGCATTACTCCAATTGCATGTTTAGAAATAATCGCCAATACTCTCAGCCTTCGTAACTTTGTTAACTCATTTGGAAGTTCTGTAATTTTAACTCCCCAAGCAGACAAGATTTGTAAGTTTTGCAGCCTTCCAATTGATTTTGGGAGCTCTTTTATTCCAGTTTCACCCAACCCCAAATAATGCAGGTTGAATAAGTTGTATACCTCTTCGGGTAATTTTTCTATAGAGGTGCCATATAAATTCAAAACACGTAACAATTTGGAAGATCTTAGCATTATGGAGAGCGAGTTGACAGTGATTTTATCACCGTAGGTAAATATTGAACGAAGAGAGTATTCGTTGTTGCTTGCACTTTCAAGATTATAATTTTGAATAGACACTCGGCGTACTCTGCCTCTAGGTGAGCATGTTGAACTGCCATGAACCACAAAAAATTCTTCCTCCTTTGATTTTGAAACAACCATGCTATGTATAATATCGTGCAAGCTACACAATTCTACTCTTTCAACCACATCTCTCTCAATTACTTGCAACAAGCACCGATTAACAAGTTCATTCAGGTAGTCCTCTGCCACTTCTTCTTGTGCTCTTGTTCCACTTGTCTCAACAAATCCCTCTGCAATCCACTGTTCGATAAGATCAAGTGCACTGATATTGTAATCTTCTGGATAAATGCCACAGTAAAACAAGCACTTTTTTAGATTACTAGAAAGATCTGCAAAGCTTAGTTGTAAAATCCTATTTACATATTCAATATTCGGATTATGTGCTAGTTCATTCTCAAGGTCTTCCCACATTCTCTTCCATTCCCTCTCTGTTTGTTCCTTGCAAGCCATAACGCCTCCTATGGCTAAAATAGCAAGGGGAAGGCCCCTACTCCTTTTAACAATTTTTCTCGCCCACATAGTTAAATCTTCTGGGCATGTGTTGGTATTGTTTTTCTTCAGTTTTACAAAAGAGATCCCATGAATGGTGTTCCTTAAGTGGGATAATCTCCATGATTTGTTTCTCTGGGGCCAATAATGCTACTTCTCGATTCCTTATTGTTAAAATGATTCGGGCAGCATTACCTTCTGGGAGTATGTCGCTTATACAATGCCATACATCGGTAGTCCACACATCATCTAGGATGAGTAAATACCTTTTATTGTGCAAATAGTTTTGAATTATTGGAACCAAACTTCGAAAATCATTGGTCTCAGTTCCATCCAGGGTAATTCTGGTTGGGTCCTCTCTATGCAATTCCTGCAATATCTTTCTCAATAATTGATCCCTTTTCCAGGTTTGTGATACTGTGATCCAAGCACATCCACCGAAGGATCCCTTTACCATGTTGTAAACATGTGTAACAAGGGTGGTTTTCCCCACCCCACCCATCCCCAACACCGAAATTACATTATGTTTACTTTCGTCATCATTCAACATGTCCAAAAGCTTTTTCTTATTTTCATCGATTCCTACAAGATCACCTTCCTTTTTAAAATGTTCATATTCTGCTGTTCTCCATCTCCCAACTTCTTGGGTTTCTTCTCTTTTTACAATACCACTGGTGTCGTAATCGTTTTTTCTCTTCTTGATATCCACAAGTTGAGTTTTTATCTTTCTAAGCTTTCTAGTGAGCTTGTACCAAGTCTTCACATGCGCGACTCTCTTGATGGTTTTTGCTACAACCCCTCTATTCTGATCTGCTCAATAAGCTTATAACTGAACTCATCTACAATATCTTCAATATTAAAAGCAACCCCTCTTATTTCCCGGATGAATTTTTTTATGTTAGCATATGTCTCACTAAACCTCTCTGCTTCATATAGGAACACTCGGATGCTCTCTAATTCATCTTGGATATATTTCATCTCGTCGAAGAAGTTATGCATAGCACTTGCTTCGGTTATTAGGGTCGAACAAGTGGATTTGACATGTCCAATCACTAAAGCAGAACCAATTTTTAGGAGCAAAGAACCCACCACAACTTCAGCCATCACGTGTCTCTTGGAATTTTAGCAAACCTGAAGATAAAATTCACTGCATGTTTACTCTATAATATCCATTATATCTATATTGTAAATTGGAAATTTTCGTTGAAATAATTGTTTTTCACTTGAGTAAGTAATGCATGTAGAATTATATGGAATGTAGCAAAATTCGAATGAATTAGGACCCTCAACCAACTGAATCCAACTGATTATGTAAATTTAATTAAATTTACTGCTCATGCTTGGCAGCCTGGTATACAATAAGGTGTATCATTTTTACTGATACCGAATTTGCTCTATTTTTTATTTCCTTTTTCCTATATTTTTTTGTCTTAATAAACAAAATGTTTAGGGATACCGGTATGAGTATAGATGTACAAGCGACCCAACATTTGATATAGTACATCTATGGTAACTAAAATTAATATATACTAATTATACCTCATACAAGATAAAAACTTAAAAAAACAACGGAAACTTAAGATGGTTGGAAATTACCTTGAGAGTTGAGACGAAAAGTATATTGCTGGAGACTAGCTGGAAAAGAAGTGGTAGAAGCTCTTCTTTGCCTAGTGCTCCTCTGTAACTTGCTAGTCGCTGGTGCGGAGGGAGAAAGACCGAAGTCAAAATGTTGGTTCAATTAATTAATTTAAAAATGTTCAAGATTAGTAGATTTTGTTTTTTGGCTCAAATTGAGAAGGTAATTGGAAAGGCTGTTATAATATGTTCAGCAATTGCCAGCATGGAAATTTTGTCATTTATTACATAATTTGAAAATCATAATTTGTTGTTATCGATTAAAATCATGCCGAAATTTAAAAAGTTAACATTTTATTAATTTCTTCACTATGAATCAAAATGTATAGATTAATCATGCTGAAATTGTTCACCGGACAACCCTTTACACTTTTTTTAATTTTGTCTTAATAAACGACATGTTTAAGGATACAAGTATGGGTATAGTTGTACAAAAGACCCAACATTAAATATAGCTAAAATTAATATATACCAAACCTCATCCAAGATAATAAAAAAAAAAAAAAAAATTAAAAATAGGGAGACTGGAAGCATGCAAATTACCTTGAGACCAAAACTATATTATTGGAGACCAGCTGGGAAAGGAGGTGATTGCAGCTCTTCTCTGCAATTTAGGTGAAAGTATGAAATCTCGTCAATTGATCAAATTTCAACTGTACCATGCATTCAGTCTAAACAAATGGATGTCAATGAATAAAACATACATGTACATGGAGGAATATGACATCTAAGTTCGGTTTGGAAATTCATCTGATCTCGAGTTGATTCACTGAGTAAGACTGGAATCGGACGAAAACGAGTCGTCTGTCATCTGATCAGCCGAATTCCACTGAGTTACGGATTGGGAATTGATCAATTTGGGAAGAAGAAAAGAGAAGAGGATATTTGGATTAGGCTTCAAGCAAGATGGAAGTCAAAATGTTGGTTTAGAGATCCTTCGTGCTTCCCACTTATATCCAAGTCAAAATGTTGTCTTGGTCCATGCCAATTAAAAGAAAGGAAGCGTATAATACAGAAGTCAATATAAGTGTTTCATTTGCTTTTTCCTTCATCCGTGCTAAATGATGATTATCTGTTGTAAAAATCGTACAAATCCTTAATTTAAATCACAAAAATGGTACAGAAATTTTTTATATCAAGACATATCAGTTTAAAAATTAGATTGTACATATTGCTATAGTAATAATTAAGACTATAACTTGTATCCGCATTTCGTCACTAATTAGTTATCTTTTTATATTCATATTTATAAAACAAAAAACATAAAAAATACTAAACAATTAAATTAATAAATAAATGATACACATATTTGTTCCCAATTTTTTTTTCATGGAAGCATTGTATCAGCATTAAACGATCAATAATAATTTTTTTATTATTTTATATCTTCCAAACAAGTGACACTATTTGATCGTAACATGCATGATAACATCCTATTAACATTTGATGGAAAGCAAAATATTTTTTAAAAGAAAAATCAATTGCTTCAAGATGAGTGCAAGAAAAAACTAATTGTTTCAAGATGTGTTCTAAAAAAATCGACGACTAGATTCGAGATTATAGAGATTTCAGGATACTGTTGATTGGATTTGAGATTACAGCAGATTTATTTTCTATTTGGAAAGCAATGCTAACCATTCAAATCCTGACCAAATAGTGAGATTTGTACTTTTGTGAATAGTAACAGATGAACATTTAAAATAACATTTGATTTAGCAATGCTAACCATTCAAATCCTGCATACATATGAATTTCTTTTCGGACATTTTAAATATAGACCAGATGTTGCCCTGAGAGCATAAATGACTCCTATCGGAGGTGATAGTATGTAACATTTTAGGAATGTTTGCTTATTATGTGTTATTCGTTAATTGTTAATTTTTATTCGCAACACAGAAAGTTCCATAATTTGTTCGATAGGTGGCTTTATGTAAAACAAGACAAATCTCATCTGTTCAATCAGCAGATCGAACGGTTTTTGCATTCTCCAGTTCTTCAGTTCGGAGGCAAGGCTGCGGGCCCCACCACGTGAAAAGTATGGATATATGTAAAGATTCCCTGCGGAGGTTTTCTTGCTATGGAAGAGCAGTACATGTTTTTGACCCAGCCACTACATTGTAATAACCCGTGTTACAGAAGTTATACGTTTCTTATCGTAGAAAATTTTACTTTCTCGGGGAGAGGCCTTCCCAGCCTTCTTCACGCAACTTTGAAGAAATAAAAGAGGCCCATTTACTATTGTAAGGTTTGAATTAAAACTGGGCTTTGGCATTAGTTACAAAATAATGTTTGTTCGGCAACATACAATGGCAGACTGGTCCAGATCACTAAATAACCAAGTTTTGAGTTAAGATCGGACCACCGCAAATTCGGGCCAATCGGGCATCTAAGGTCGTGCTAGAATACATCGAACAGTCCGAATTTAAAACTCAAAAATTGAGTTACATTAGGGGATCCGAATTCGACTCTACTTGCGCTCCACCTGGCTGCTTCCTCACAAACTAGTCTTTGTTGCATTGCGTGGATATTAGTGTGCAATAAAAATGAATCTTTGTCGTCCCATCATCGCTGTTGCTTCTCCACTCTTCGTCGCAACAATTATTATTATATATATATATAAATCATGACATCGGTTAATTTCATACAATAATTAATTATTTGTTAAAGGGCTTCGCTACATTCAAGATATTTTAGACGCTATATTTAAAAATTGAACCTACGTGAGAACCAACCTTTAATCTAGTGAAAAAAACAATGCTCTCCGTGTAGGAGGATCGTAGATTCAAAACCCGAATGGGAGATTCCTTGTGAATATTAAATAATTGTGGATATAAAAAGAATGAAATTGTTTTTAGTGAACTCAATTCAAACATAGATTACTAAAATTTAACATTGAACATAATTACTAATTATGGGAAATGATATGAAGAAAAATGAGCAACCTGCCTTGAAAGAGCAAACAGCTCAACTTATCCAATAAATTTATTTTAGCTTACTTCAAATGTTTGTTTCACATGCATAATTAATACGGCGCATGGTAAAATCGTGTATTCCAAACAATACAATACAAACATTCACTAGGTAGTTCACAATCAACAAATTAATAATACACAGTCCAACAATTTAATTATATCCTTACAAGTTGAATAGCATAATAAATATATCAAATAAAAGTTCATGCACACAAGTTGAATAGCACAATCACAAAGATACGAAAATCATTAAACACACAACAGCGCACAATAAGTAAGCAATTATAAATTTAAGAAGCATTACATAAACCACTTAACATATTCCTGTGGCCACCAATGAGCAGCTAGCTAGCTAGCTAGCCTGTTAAATGTGATAGAAGTTAGGTTCTGTAATTAATATAGGATAACATTATGAAGAACAAATCAATAAAACAAAACAGATCCTTTTTTTTTTAAATTAATGCAAAACATATTCTACCTTATGAAAAAGAAACACAGATATATTTAGCGTTTGGAGTGGTATATTTGTGACATTTTTGCATTGGTTAATTGAGGGGTAAGGAGGTAACGGCCCCATTTACTTTAGAGAATTTCTAGTAGTGTAGGGTTATTTATGTAATATGTGTATATATTGGTTTCAAAATCAGTGGAACCGCCTCCAGTTGATTCCACATTTCTAATAAAAATATCATAACAATAAGTAATAAAATAATAAATAAGAAAGGAATAAAATACTACTTAATTCGTTCCTTCCTATATAACATTGCAATTTGTATCAAATAATTAATAATAAACATCTCTAATTAGTATTGTTGGTAACACCAAGATTATCCAATAAAATAATGCTAGGTTCAGAATAGATAAATACTTTTCCTTTTAACTATTGAAATATTGAAAAATTGGTTTGTCGAAAAACATAATGCATCCAAAAATGCTTGATTAATAATTTCTAAATGTATATATTTAACTAAGGGAAAGAACCATATATAGAAACAAAGGAATTAAGAAACTTGCTTGAATGTCGTAAAGAGTACCTTTTAAATGTGCAGCCTATGATGTAAACTTGATCAACCTAAGAATTTTCATGCGGTCCTCACTTACTTGTTCCTCTGTCTTTTCCCTTTGAACCATCCCCTCCAAAGTTTCATTTGCCCTTGATCATGTGCATATCAACCTTATTTGCATTTGTTCTTGTGCTTAGGAAGCTCATTTGTCCTTGTTCTTGTACTTAACAACCTAATTAGTCACTTCTCTGGTGCTTTGCAACATCATTTGCCCTTGATCTTGTGCGTATCAACCTCATTTGGATTTATTCTTGTACTTAGGAAGCTCATTTGACATTGTTCTTGTACTTAACAACCTTACTAGTCGTTGTCCTTATGCTTTGCAACATCATTTGCCCTTGAACTTGTGTGTATCAACCTGATTTGCATTTGTTCTTGTGCTTAGGATAATTGTTTGCCCTTCCTCCTATGCTTAAAACCCTTATTTGTCTTTGTTTGTGTCATTATCAAGATCATTTGCATTAGTTAATGTGCTTAGCAACCTAATTGCCCTTGTTCTTATGCAAAGCAACATCATTTGCATTAATGCTTGTGCTTAACAACCTCATTTGTCATTGTTCTTATGCTTAGCAACCTCATTTGTTGTTGTTCTTGTGCTTATCAACATCTTTTGCCCTTGTTGTTGTGCTTAGCAACTTTATTTGTAGTTGTTCTTATACCTAACAACCACATTAGCCCTTGTTCTTGTGCCTAGGATCCTCATTTGCCCATGATCTTATGCTTAGCAACTTCATTTGTATTTGTTCATGTGCTTATCTACATCATTTGCCTTTGTTCTTGTGCTTAGCAACCTAATTTTCCCTTGTTTTTATGATTAGCAACATCATTTCCATTAGTTCTCATACTTAACAACCTCATTTACCATTGTTTTTATTCTTAGCAACTTCTTTTGTTTTTCCTCTTGTGCTTATCAACAACTTTTGCCCTTGTTCTTATGCTTAGCAAGCGCCATTGCCAATGCTCTTGCGCAAAGAAAGCTCATTTGCCCTTTTACTTGTGCTTAGCAACCTCATTTGTGGTTGTTCTTGTGCTTTGCAGCATTATTTTCACTTGATCGTGTGCGTATCAACCTCATTTGCATTTGTTCTTGTTCTTAGAAAGCTCATTTGACCTTGTTCTTGTACTTAATAACCTCATTAGTCGCAGTTCTTGTGCTTTGCAACACCATTTGCCCTTGATCTTGTGCGTATCAACCAGATTTGCATTTGTACTTGTGCTTAAGAACCTTATTTTTTCTTATTCTTGTGATTAAAAACCTCATTTGTCATTGTTTTGTCATTATCTACATCATTTGCAGTAGTTAATGTGCTTAGCAACTTAATTGCCTTTGTTCTTGTGCAAAACAACATAATTTGCATTAATGCTTGTGCTGAACAACGTCATTTGTCATTGTTCTTATACTTGGCAACCTCATTTATTGTTGTTCTTGTGCGTATCAACCTCTTTTGCTTTTGTTGTTGTGCTTAGCAACTTTATTTGTGGTTGCTCTTGTACCTAACAACCTCATTAGCCTTTGTTCTTGTGCTTAGGAACCTCATTTGCTCTTGTTCTTGTGCTTAGCGACTTCATTTCTAGTTGTTTTTGTGTCTGGCAATATTATTTGCATTTGTTCTTGTGCTTAACAACCTCATTTGTCATTGTTCATGTACTTAGGAACCACATTTGGCCTTATTTTTGTGCTTAGCAACCTCATTTGTCATTGTTCTTGTGATTAACAATATGATTTGCATTAGTTCATATGCTTAGCCACATCATTTGCCTTTGTTCTTGTGCTTAGCAACCTAATTTTTCCTTGTTCTTATTATTAGCAACATTATTTGTATTAGTTCTCATGCTTAACAACCTCATTTGTCATTGTTTTTACTCTTAGAAACCTCTTCCGTTTTTCTTCTTGTGCTTATCAACCACTTTTGTCCTTGTTCTTATGCCTAGCACGCGCCACTGCCAATTTTCATGCACAGAAAAAGCTCATTTGCCCTTTTACTTGTACTTAGCAAGCTAATTTGTGGCTGTTCTTGTGATTTCCAACATCATTTTCCCTTAATCATGTGCGTATCAACCTCATTTGCATTTGTTCCTGTACTTAGAAAGCTCATTTGCCCTTGTTCTTGTACTTAACAACCTCATTAGTCGCTGTTCTTGTGCTTTGCAATATCATTTGTCCTTGATCTTGTGCGTCTCAACCATATTTGCATTTGTTTTTGTGCTTAAAAACCTCACTTGTCATTATTTTTCTCATTATCAACACCATTTGCATTAGTTCATGTGCTTAGCAACCTATTTGCCCTTGTTCTTGTGCAAAGCAACATCATTTGCATTAATGCTTGTGCGAAACAACCTCATTTGTCATTGTTCTTATGCTTAGCAACCTCATTTCTTGTTGTTCTTGTGCTTATCAACCTTTTTTGCCCTTGTTGTTATGCTTAGCAACTTTTTGTGTGGTTGTTCTTGTACCTAACAACGTCATTAGCCCTTGTTCTTGTGCTTAGGAACCTCATTTGCCCTTGTTCTTATGCTTAGCAACTTGATTTCTAGTTTTTTGTTTTTGTTTGGCAATATCATTTGCATTGTTATCGTGTTTAACAATCTCATTTGTCCTTGCTCATGTACTTAGGAATCTCATTTGGCTTTATTTTTATGCTCAACAACCCCATTTATCATTGTTCGTGTGATTAGCAATATGATTTGCATTAGTTCATGTGTTTAGCCACATTATTTGTCTTTGTTGTTGTGCTTAGCAACCTAATTTTCTCTTGTTCTTATGATTAGCAACATCATTTGCATTAGTTTAAGTGCTTAACAATCTCATTTGTCATTGTTTTTATTCTTAGAAACCTATTTTGATGTTCTCCTCGTGCTTATCAACCACATTTGCCCTTGTTCTTCTTCTTAGCAAGTGCCATTGCCAATGTTCTTGCTCAAAGAAAGCTCATTTGCCCTTTTACTTGGGCTTAGCAACATCAGTTGTGGTTGTTCTTGTTCTTTGCAACATCATTTGCCTTTGATCATGTGCATATCAACCTCATTTGCATTTATTATTGTGCTTAGGAAGCTCATTTGCCCTTGGTCTTATACTTAACACCCTCATTAGTCGTTGTTCATGTGTTTCGCAACATCATTTGCAGTTGATCTTCTACGTATCAACCTGATTTGCATTTGTTCTTCGCTTAGGAACCATATTTGTCCTTGTTCTTGTGCTTAAAAATGTCATTTGTCATTATTTTTGTCATTATCAGGATCATTTGCGTTAGTTAATGTGCTTGGCAACCTAATTGCCCTTGTTGTTGTGCAAAGCAACATCATTAGCATTAATGCTTGTGCTTAACAACCTCATTTGTCATTGTTCTTATGCTTAGCAATCTCATTTGTTGTTGTTCTTGTGCTTATCAACCTCTTTTGCCCTTGTTGTTGTGCATATCAACTTTATTTGTGGTTGTTCTTGTACCTAATAACCCCCATTAGCCCTTGTTCTTGTACTTAGGAGCCTCATTTTCCCTTTTTATTATGCTTAGCAACTTTATTTCTAGTTGTTTTTGTGGGTTGGCAATATTATTTGCATTTGTTCTTGTGCTTAACAACCTCATTTGTTCTTGTTCATGTACTTAGGAACCTTATTTGGTCTTATTTTTGTGCTTAACAACCTCATTTGTCATTGTTCATGTGATTTGCAATATCATTTGCATTAATTCATGTGCTTAGTCACCTCATTTGGCTTTGTTCTTGTACTTAGTAACCTAATTTTCTCTTGTTCTTATGATTAGCAACTT
Source organism: Carex cristatella (assembly GCA_024447775.1). NCBI lineage: Eukaryota > Viridiplantae > Streptophyta > Magnoliopsida > Poales > Cyperaceae > Carex > Carex cristatella. Next base: position 5,264,198 of record JAJHPF010000007.1, read on the forward strand.
CATTTGCATTAGTTCTCGTACTTAACATCCTCATTTGTCATTTTTTTTTATTCTGAGCAACCTCTTTTGTTGTTCTTCTTGTGCTTGTCAACTACTTTTGCCATTGTTCTTATGCTTAGCAAGCGCCATTGCCAATGTTCTTGAGCAAAGAAAGCTCATTTGCCTTTTTACTTATTCTTAGCAACTTCATTTGTGATTATTCTTGTGCTTTGCAGCATCATTTGCGCGTGATTGTGTGTGTATCAACCTCATTTGCATTTGTTCTTGTGTTTAGGAATCTCATTTGCCCTTGTTCTTGTACTTAACAACCTTATTAGTCGCTGTTCTAGTGCTTTTCAACATCATTTGCCTTTGATCTTGTGCGTATCAACCTCATTTGCATTTGTTCTTCTGCTTAGGAACCTCATTTGCCCTTGTTCTTGTACATAACAACCTCATTAGTTGATGTTGTTGTGCTTTGCAACATCATTTGCCCTTGAACTTATGCGTATCAATCTCATTTGCATTTGTTCTTGCGCTTAGGAACCTTATTTCTCCTTGTTCTTGTGCTTAAAAACCTCATTTGTCATTTTTTTTGTCATTATCAACATCATTTGCATTAGTTCATGTGCTTAGCAACCTAATTGCCCTTGTTCTTATGCTAAGCAACATCATTTGAATTAGTGTTTGTGCTTAACAACATTGTTTGTCATTTTTATTATGCTTAGCAACATCTTTTGTTGTTGTTATTATGCTTATCAACCTCTTTTGCCCTTGTTGTTTTGCTTATTTGTGGTTGTTCTTGTACCTAACAACCTCTTGAGCCCTTGGTCTTGTGCTTAGAAACCTTATTTGTCTTTGTTCTTGTGCTTAACAACTTCATTTCCAGTTCTTTTTGTGCTTGGCAATATCATTTGCATTTGTTCTTGGGCTTAACAATCTCATTTGTCATTATTTTTATTCTTATGAACCTTAGGTTGTTCTTCTGGTGATTATCAACCACTTTTATCCTTGTTCTTGTGTTTAGCAAGCGCTATTGCCAATGGTCTTGCTCAAAGAAAGCACATTTTCCCTTTGTGCTTTGCAACATCATTTGTCCTTGATCTTTTGTATATCAACATCTTTTCATTTGTTATTGTGGTTTGCAAAATTATTTTCCCTTGATCTCGTGCTTATCAACCTCATTTGCATTTGTTCTAGTGCTTGAGATCGTTGTTCATATGCTTATCAACCACTTTTTCCATTGTTCTTGTTCTTAGCAATATCATTACATTTATTCTTGTGCTTAGAAATATCATTTGCCCTTGTTCTTATACTTAGCAACCTCATTTTTCCTTGTTCTTGTGCTTACCAATATCATTTGTATTTGCTCTTATTTTTGGAAAAACCTCATTTTTCCTTGTTCTTGTGCTTAGCAACATCATTTGCATTTGTTCTTGTGCTTAGCAACATCATTTGCATTTGTTCTTGTGCTTATCAATATTATTTGCATTTGTTCTTATTTTTGGGGACCACATTTGCCCTTGCTCTTGTGCTTAGTAAACTCATTTGTCATTGTTCATATGCTTATTAACCCTTTTGCCCTTGTTCTTGTGCTTAGCAACCTCATTTGTCATTGTTCATACGGTTATCAACCCCATTTACTTTTGTTTTTGTGCTTAGCAACCACATTTGCCCTTATTCTTGTGCTCAGCAACATTATTTGTATTTGTTCCGGTTGCGTAGCACATCGTTTGTTTTTGTTCTGATGCTTAACAACCTCATTAGTCTTTGTTCTTATTCTTAGGAACTTGATTTGCCCTTGTTCTTGTGCTTAGCAACCTCATTTGTCATTGTTCTTGTGCTTAGCAAATTCATTTGAATTAGTTCATGTGCTTAGCAATCTCATTTGTCGTTGTTTTTGTAGTTAGCAACATCATTGGCATTTGATTTTTTGCTTAACGACCTTCTTTGCCCTTGTTCTTGTGATTAACAACCTCATTTTTCGTTGTTATTGTGCCTAGTAACCTCGTTTACCCTTGTTCTTGTGCTTAGCAACCTCATTTGCACTTGTTGTTCTGCTTAGGAATCTCATTTGTCCTTGTTCTTCTACTTTGCAAATTCATTTGTCGTTATTCTAGTGGTTGGTAACATCATTGACATTTGATTTTGTGGTTAACAACTTTATTTGCCCTTGTTCTTGTACTTAGGAACCTCATTTTCCCTTGTTCGTCTGCTTTGTAACCTCATTTTTCATTATTCTTGTGCTTAGCAACTTTTTGTGTCGATATTTTGGGGCTTAGCAATAATATTTGCATTTGTTCCTGTGCTGAACAAACTTATTTTCCCTTGTTATTGTGCTTGCAAACTTAATTTGTGTTTGTTGTCTTGTTTAGCATCATCATTTATCGTTCTTTTTGTACATGTTCTTGTATATAGGAAGCTCATTTCCCCTTGTTATTAGGCTTACAAGCATCATTTGCATTACTTCATGTGATTAGCAACCTCATTTGCCCTTGTTTGTGTGCTTAGCAACCTAATTTGCCCTTGTTCTTATGCTAAGCAACATCATTTGAATTAGTTTTTGTGTTTAACAACCTCATTTGCATTAGGTTTTGTGCCTAGTAAACTCATTTGTTGTTGTTATTGTGCTTATCAACCACTTTTTCCCTTGTTCTAATGCTTAGGAACCTCATTTACTCTTGTTCTTATGTTTAAAAACCTCATTTGTCATTGTTCTTGTCATTATCAATATCATTTGCATTAGTTTATGTGCTTAGCAACCTAATTTTCCCTTATGCCTGTGCTAACCAACATCATTTACATTAGTTCTTGTGCTTGACAACCTCATTTGTCATTGTTCTTATTCTTAACAACCTCATTTGTTGTTGTTCTTGTGCTTATGAACCTCTTTTGCCCTTGTTCTTGTGCTTAGCAAGCGCATTTGCCAATTTCTTGTGCAAAGAAAGCTTATTTGCCCTTGTTGCTGTGCTTAGGAACCTCATTTGTGATTGTTCTTGTACTTAACAACATCATTTGCCCTTGTTCTTGTGCATAGGAATCTCGTTTTCCTTTATTGTTGTGCTTAGCTACTTCATTTCTAGTTTTTTTGTACTTAGCAATATAATTTACATTTGTTATTGGGCTTAATAGCCTCATTTCCCCTTGTTCTTCTGCTCAGGAATCCTATTTGCCCTTGTTTTTCTGCTTTGCAAATTCATTTGTCGTTGTTCTTGTGGTTAACAACATAATTGGCATCTGATCTTGTGTTTAACAACTTTATTTGCCCTGGTTCTTGTGCTTAGGAACCTCATTTGCCCTTGTTCTTCTGTTTTGCAACCTCATTTGTCATTATTCTTCTTCTTAGCAACTTCATGTTACGATGTTTCCGTGCGTAGTAACAACATTTGCATTTCTTCTTGTGCTGAACAAACTCATTGTCCCTTGTTCATGTGCTTAGAAACTTAATTTGTGCTTGTTGTCTTATTTATCAACATCATTTATCGTCCTTTTTGTGCTTGTTCATGTATATAGGAAGCTCATTTGCACTTGTTCTTGGGTTTAGAAACATAATTTGCATTAATTTTTGTGCATATAACTCATTTGCCATTGTTCTTGTGCTTAGGAACTTGATTTGCCTTATTTCTTGGGTATAACAACCTCACTTGTCGTTGTTCTTGTGTTTAACAACATCATTTGTATTTGTTATTGTGCTTCACAACTTAATTTACCATTGTTCTAGTGCTTAGGACACTCATTTTCTCTTGATCTTGTGCTTAGCAACCTCATTTATTATCGTTCTTGTGCTTATCAACCTCTTTTGTCGTTGTTCTTGTGCTTAGAAAGTTCATTGCCCTTGTTCTTGTGCTTAGCTACCTGATTTCCATTGTTCTTGTGATTAGTAACCTCATTTTTCTTTGTTCTTCTGCTGAACAACCTCATTTTCTCATTCTTATGCTTGGTAACCTCATTTGCCCTTTTTCGCTTTCTTAGGAATTACATTTGCCGTTGTTCTTCTCCCCAAGAAATTCATTTTTCTTTGTTCTTATGGTTAGCAACGTCGTTGGCATTTGATCTTGTGCTTAACAACTACATTTTTCCTTGTTCTTGTGCTTAGGAACCTCATTTTCCAGTGTTGTTGTGCTTAGCAACCTCATTTGTCGTTGTTCTTGCACATAGGAATCTCATTTGCCATTGTTCTTGTGCTGAAGAACATTATTTGTCATTGTTCTAATGCTTATCAACCTCTTTTGCCCTTGTTCTTGTGCTTATCAAACGCATTTGCCAATGTCCTTGTGCAAAGAAAGCTCATTTGCCATTATTGTTGTGCTTTGCAATCTCATTTGCGGTTATTCTTATGCTTAACAACATTATTTGCTCATGATCTTGTACTTAACAACCTCATTTGTATTTGTTTTTGTGCTTAGGAACCTCATTTGTCATTGTTCTCGTGCTAAGCAACATCATTTGCATTAGTTCTTGTGCTTAAATAACCTCATTTGTAATTGTTCTCTTTTTTAGCAACCTCATGTGTTGTTATTATGCTTATCAACATCTTTTACCCTTATTCTTGTCTTTAGTAACATCATTTGCATTTGTTGTTGTGCTTAAGAACCTCATTTAGCTTTGTTCTTGTTTTTAGGAACCCAATTTGCCCTTGTTTTTGTACTTAGCAACCACATCTTTCATTGTTCTTGTACTTAGCAATCTCATTTGCTTTAGTTTGTGTGCTTAGCAACATCATTTGCATTTTTTTATGCTTAGCAACATCATTTGCATTTGTTCTTATGCTTAGCAACCTCATTTGATATTGTTCTTGTGGTTATCAAATTTTTTTTGTCCTTGTTCTTGTGCCCTTGTTTAAGTGCTTAGCTACATTTTCCCTTGTTCAAGTGCTTGTTCAAGTGCTTAGCAATATCATTTGCATTTGTTCTTATGCTTAGCAACATAATTTGCATTCGTCTTTGTGCTTAAAAAAATCATTTACATTTGTTCTTATGCTTAGGAATCTCATTTGTCGTTGTTCTTGTTTTAGTAACAGCATTTGCATTTGGTCTTATGCTTAATAATCTAATTTGACAATATTCTTGTACTTATGAACCTTATTTCCCCTTGTGATCACACTCAAAGTTAAGTGAATTACGTAGAATTTTGGCTTATGATTTTTTTTATTTTCTCACCTTTATGCTTAATTATTATGAGAAATAGGTTACTATTATCCAACTTTGTGTTTTAACGCAATAACTATGTTTTGGGACTATTTCACATCATATGAAGCAAGAATTGGGTCGATCAGAATTACAGTGGATCGGTTTTAAGTCTCTATTATGGTCTGCATTGGCTAATATGGATCAGAGGGCTGCTACGGACTAGGACTTAGCCAAAAACGCATTAATCCAGGAGCGACATAGGGGCTTATAGTCCGTATTGACCAATACAAACCGTATCCAAGAGAAAAACAAAGAATCCACTTTGGATAAATTCCTAAGCCTTGTACATTCCGAATTGGAGTTCGAGTCCTTCATGAAAGTTATAGATCTCGTTGTCTAGTTTGCAATAAAATTTGAATCACCTCAGTCGGAGTCCAGATAACCAATCTATGGCTGAAATACGAACAACAGTCATGACCAAACAATTATGACGCATTTTTGAACTCCAAACCATCCAGAACTTGTGAGGCAAGTTTAGAGGCATCCCTAGGCCTGAGAGGAGTCTATATAAGCTCCCTAAATAGAAGAAGAAAAAAACTCTCCCCTCTTGGGATAGATCAACCTCTAGTATTTGATCATTTAGTATTTTCTTTCATATAGTGAGAATAGAGGAGTGCTAGAGTAAAAAGTTAGAGTGTTTCCTTACATGGTTGTATCTCTATCTTACTATCTTATAAACATGTTGTTCAGCAGCTAAATTTATATTTCTAGAGCTGGCATGTAAACCTTATTACTTTTGATGTTTTAATATATATTTTCGTTTGATCTTAGTTTAGTTATTGTTGTTCGATTGTTTCTGCGTTTTATGTTCGATCTTTCTTGATTTTATTTTACTAGTCTAGACCATCTTGTGATGGCCACACACAGAAGTTAGTAACCATTAGATTAGTCGGGTCAAGATAAGAAATGATAAAAATACTAAATCTCTAGTGGAGCCCATAGCAAGGGAAATCTTAGATTGGAACAACAAAAATAGACACGAGAGTTTTGACATTCGCAGACGAATATCGTATTGTCTTGCCATACTGTGGGGACACCCTATAGGATCAATCAAGGGATCTAATCAAGTGAAGGTTGTGACTCTGGGCAAATCACATATCTCCATGCACCTTTCGAGTCAAGCCCCATGGGAAGTCTCGATTAGTAGTGTGATTGTGCAGTGCTAGTGGCAGTCACTAAGTACGGATTAAAAACCCTCTTATAATAACTGAAAACCTATATCAAACGGGATAGAAGTAATAACGGTATGTCAAAATTCTAGAAATTTGCTCTATTATCTATTTGCTTACTTTAATCAAATGGTATGTTGCTTTTCCCTGTTTTATAGTCATCTTATAATGCAAATTATTGTAAGGCATGTAGCTTCTTCCAATAGATTTGTCCTATTTAATTAAGTTTTATTTCCTGGTTTTGTCAATTAAAACAAAAATCTTTGCATCTGGAAAACGATCTTATTTGCTCGAGGCATTTATTGAATTTATTCCAACAATTTATTATTGCAAAAAATGAAATCCAATTTATTCCAGAAAATAATTGATTACATTTATTCTTGCAATTGGACTAAGCATCAGTTTGCCTTCCGGATTCGTGAAAGTTTAGAAAGAAAAAAAAAAAAAAGGTATCTAGTGAAACAAAAAAAATTGGTAGGTGCGTGAGACTAATGAAAAACCGTCTGTAATAATAACACATCACAGATAACCTTTATATACCAGTCGCACTACATGTTACTCATGTGTACCAGTAGTATGGTACGAGACCTTGTGTATGGATCAAACAACAGCAGTAAAGACAAATTTCAGTCGAAATAATAGCAGAGATTTAATCATCAACTAGTAAATTATCTATATATTCAGTATTCATCCTTAAGATAAATTATCTAAACAATACAGGTCAACCAATAAAAAAAAAAAAAATAGTCACACCAGGGCGATAGTTTCGCATCCAACTACTGATACATCAACCTACATCTCTAACAAAAACAACAAAAACAATATGGAATTAGTTACGAAACTCAGTTACCAATTATTTAATGATGTGATTTTTTATAATTGACTTAATTAAATAATCATTTAAATAATTCATGCAAATACCTATCAAATTATGCATGCATATTTTATCACCAAAACCCGAGTCCAAAAATAAATTTCAATATAATGACCAACAATCAACTAAAATATACCATATCATAATCCAATACTCAATTAGTACAAATAGAAAATTCAGATTATAGAGAAGTCTGATTAAAACAAAAAAATTGACAATTGAATTACATTAACGATTTATAATCATTCTCGACGTATATGATTCAAATTTCAATGAGATATACAATCGACTAATAATCAATATCAGAATTTTTATCAATATATTTTTCTTCTATTTTCTCCGATTTCCATTCACTTTATCTATTTTATTTGAATTTCTTTTTCCTCTTTTTTACCTTCATTTTTATCTCCCTCTTCTTTTTGAAGTGGTTATCTTGAGAGGAAGGGGATTTACGGGGCACTGGAGTGGGCATGCGGCATCCGTGGGCAAGAATTGCCACATTGGTTTTTTCCACGTCAAAAACTTTGAAATCACATTTCCCCCTCTAAAATTCATAATATTATAGTTACTCTGTTAAATTTGAAAAGCTGATACATTTATCCAATTGTTTTACTTTTCTATTAAACTCATTTTAAAATTAATAAAGTAGCTATCTATTCTTTATTAATAAAATAAAAATATGTAGTTTGTGCAAAAAAAATATTCCGCCTTTAACTGAACAATTTTAAAACTCACTTTAAAATTAATAAAGTATCTATTTATTCTTTATTAATAAAATAAAAATATTTAGTTTGTGCAAAAAAAAATTCCGTCCTTTAACTGATCAATTTCCAACAACATTGATTGCTATTTTTGTGACGCATAAATAATGAGGCATATACTTGTAGTGTGTGTGTCATAAGTAAAAAAAGTTAATCATATGTTCTAAAAACTAATAAATTAGAAGCTAGGCTAACTATTTCTCTTAAAATGTTACATATTATGAAGGGTAAAATAAATATTTATAGATTTAAAATGATTTTTAATAAAAAAAAAAGATAAATATGATATTATAAATTTCGGAGAGGCAAATATATAATTTTGATATTTTTGAGGAGTATACGTGAAATTATCTCTCAAGTTTAAATGCAATACATTCTTTGAAATACAAAAACAAAATTTAGACTTACCATTTCATTCCGGTCCAAGCACCTGATACATGACCGTTGTCACATACAAAAGCCCGTACCAAAGGCTCACCATCCTCATAAAACTCTCTGAATTTATCTGCCAAACAACCAGCCAAATGCAAGTCCCACATTTCATTGCACATGCAATATGCGCAATCGAGTTTGACTTTTCCCCATTCGGAATCCATAATTTTTTCCCAAACTTTTGATTTCTTGAAATCCTCAAAAACACCCCTGAAAAGCGTAAAATTGTGGTTCTCATTCGGGTGCACACACCCTGGCCAGTCGCATATGTACAAGGAATCATCGCAAAACTCCGAGGCCAACAAACGGATACCATGTTTGCGGCTCAGCGACCAATTACCACTCGCCAAGTGTGAACATGTGGGTCCCATTGATTTCTCCCTCCAATAAGGCTTCATTCTCATCTTGTGAGACAAAGTATCGAGTAAATTTTGGGGCTGATTTGATGAAGAACAATCACAATCCCCTGTATTTGTTTCAGAAGGAACTGTTTCAGAGGAATTGAGATTGGCCGTAGCAGTACCTTGAGCAGCAAAATCTAGAGCTTCTGACAAATCATAGTAAGAATCTAAGGAGAAATGTGTGATGAGAACGCCGGCATGGATGAGGCCGGGGCAGCAAACGATGAGTTTGTAGAGAGTGGGGTAGGGGAGGGAGGGGGAAGGTGTCAGTGGCAAGTGGAGGGAGGAGGGGAGCAGCGAGTTCAGGAGGCGGCGAAAATCACGAGACACGCTGGAGAGCCGCGGGTAGAGGCAGGGATCGATGGTGAAGGGGAGCAGTGAGAAAATCTTTATGAGGACAACGTCTGGCAGGAGAGAGATCGACGATGGAGGTTCACCAAAGTTTGCAGCGGAGGTGAGAGGATTTTGAGGCAGCGGTGAAGTGGCCGTGATCATGTTGAGGATCTGCGTTGTTTGGTAAACGGTAATTGCAACAATTTAAAACAATGCATTGAAAGCATCTGTGTTAATAATTAATTGAGGGCCTGCTTAAATGTCCAACTCTAGTTTCACCGGGAGAAGGTAATGTTCTAAACTATATCCCAACCCTGATAAGATCTAGTACAAAAAAATATTTCAGCGAATGAAAATTAAACTTGGAAAATAAAACAAATACCGACTGATAGAAATAAAGACAGTTGACTGTATAATCATGCTCAATCTCTTAAGTTAATGACCAAGTCATTTCGAATTGGAAAGGCAGTACCGAGTTGAAAACTCATCTCTTGATCAACTCGTTACTAGCTCGAGTTAACTTGTAACTCACTTAGACCAATTGATATTTAAATTTTAAGCAATTTGAATTTCTTAAAACCAAAAGAGTACATAACAAAAAAAAAAAATTTAACCATAATAAAAGAACAGTATATCTTTATATTTAACATCATTTAACATCCAAACAGTACATAATTTAAAATAAGCAAACAACCAAATTTGAATTGGATCAATTAGATTTGATTCACTTAAGTAAAAAAATTGTTATTTTATAAAATTAATATAGAAACTGAAATTCTAACTATGTACAAAATCATACATCATAGAACCATAGGTTAAGGGAACAAAATAAGTTGAGTCCTCAACAGGAAATGGCCCGGAAAATGAAGTAGATGAAAAATGCAGACAAAATTTCAGAATATGGGTAGAGAATAGAAGAGAGATTTGGGTGGTCTCTAATTGATGTAACCATGTATTAAGTCAAAATTTAAATCATTTAAACAAATAGCTTATTATCCAACTCAAGAGCAACAACCCATAAATCAATTAAACAAATAACTTAATATCACATCAAAATAGATTATACCTTGGAGAATGGAGAGAGATGAAAAGCTTGATTAGGTTAGGGTTTGGGGTTAGCAAGAGAAGAGAGGCGGCGGAGAAGTTGGACATTTTTACTTTGGTATCTTTCTCTCTTTATTAGAAAAATATTTGTTTATTGTTTTCTCTGTTGGGCAGTGGGCTGACAACGTTTGTGTTCCCGTTGAGATTTGAAATTTTTATAAAAACTATATTTATTTTGTATTTATTTTTAAATGTTAACGGAAAAAATTCGGCTCATATTAATATATAACTTTTTGCTCAGTGATGTATATAGTTAATTAGCCGGCATTTTTTTCCATAATCAAAAAATTAAATAATATAATATTAATAACCAAATTTTGAAAAAAATTTCAATCCTAACTAGACCCCCCCCATTAGACGGTCTGCCCTACCCACAAACCCGCCCCCCAACCCAGCGGTCTACTTACCCACCAGACCGCCCCCCACCCCACCCGGCGGTCTGCTTTTTTTTTTTTTTTTCCTATAAAAACCCCTCTCCCCTCCCCCCATCCACACCAAACCCTAGCCGTCTAACCCGCCTCCTCCGCCGTTTTTTGTGTCGAAACCGTCGGAAACTCTGTTTTGTCGTCCCGAACGCGATATTTCGCACCTTCGTTGCATTTTTGACCCCTCTCCGCTTATGTTTTCGGGTACGAAATTTTTTGCGAATTTTTATAAATTGTTTCGAATCGTTAGAAATTGTTGATTGGAATTGTTATAAATTAGGTAGAAATTGTTTCATTGGAATTGTTATAAATATTAGAATTGTTAGAATTGTTTGATTGGATTTGAATTGTTAGATATTATTTGATTGAAATGGTTAGAAATTGTTTGATTGGATTTGTTAGAAATTGTTGATTGGAATTGTTATAAATATTAGAATTGTTAGAATTGTTTGATTGGATTTGAATTGTTAGATATTATTTTATTGAAATGGTTAGAAATTGTTGGATTTGAATTGTTAGAAATTGTTGATTGAAATTGTTAGAAATATTCTAATTGTTAGAATTGTTTAATTGGGTTTGAATTGTTAGATATTATTTTATTGAAATGGTTAGAAATTGTTCGATTTGAATTGTTAGAAATTGTTGATTGAAATTGTTAGAAATATTCGAATTGTTAGAATTGTTTGATTGGGTTCGAATTGTTAGATATTATTTTATTGAAATGGTTAGAAATTATTTGATTTTAATTTTTAGATATTATTATTATTATTATTTTCTTGTTATTCATCTTATTTTAATTATTATAATAGTAATTATTATTATTATTATTATTATTATTATTATTATTATTATTATTATTATTATTATCATTATCATTATTATTTTTTTAATTATTATTCTTCTTATTTTAATTATTATAATAGTAATTATTATTGTTGTTGTTGTTGTTATTATTATTATTATTATTATTATTATTATTATTATTATTATTATTATTATTATTATTATTATTATTATTATTATCATTATTATTTTTTTAATTATTATTCTTCTTATTTTAATTATTATAATAGTAATTATTGTTGTTGTTATTATTATTATTATTATTAGAACACATCTGATAATTTTTTTTTTTTTTTGTAAAACTTAATATTTTGAAATGCAGGATGATTGGATCTGGACGATCACGAGATACCTCAGACACCGCTGAGAGTTCGCATTCTCATGCCGATCCGAGTGGAAGCACAGAGACCATGCATGCGCAGGGTGTCGCTGCAGATACATTCAGTCCCCTCCTATGGCTCCCCCACAGACGTCACCGTGTCTCACTTGCATCGGTAGAGGTACGTTGAGTAATTCGAAGAAAATGCAAACATTATGTTTCAAAACACATATATAACTTCATCTAAAACATTAATAAATGCAGGATGAGACCATGTTGACGGTGCGGCACCGCATGCCCGAGGTACCGTACGTGACACATCCACTGATAGACCAGTACCTGATGAACCTTGGGTTGTACCAGCTAGGCACATTGGAACAACCAAGGAGAATTGACCAGGCACTTATGTGCGGACTCGTGGAGAGATGGAGGCCTGAGACGCATTCATTCCATCTTCCCGTATCAGAGATGACAGTGACCCTACAGGATGTCAGTGCCTTATGGGGTTTGTGGATCGATGGAGATCCGGTAGGAGGTGTCTCGGATCATAAGAACCTCAAGCAATTGATCCCAGAACTGTTGGGGACGCATGTGGAGGCAGTGGCCAAGAAGCTCAAGCTGAGGGGTGAAGGAGGAGTGGAGCGTTTTTCCAGTTACTACATTAGTCTTAGGGCTCTCCGGCAGTATGCCGCTGAGATTGCCATCACCCCCCAGACGGCTGACCCGGAGCGCGTTAAGAGGTAAGATCAAAATGCATTAAATTAAAATGATTACTTAAAAATACACACTTTTTTACGTTTTCTTAAAACTGTAGGTACGTTAGAGCATTCGTGCTTGACTTATGTGGTAACACGATGTCCGTCGATTCCAGCGGCGACTCGGTCCCGATCATGTTCCTCCAGCAGTTGGAGGAACTCGATAAGCCGTCGCGATGGAACTGGGGTGGAGCCGTGCTTGCCACCCTGTACAGAGGACTGTGTCACGCATGTCTGGTAAGTTTCCATCAATTAATGTGCTTTACGATTGTTTTTTATTTGATAATAATGAATACACATATAAAATTTCAGAGAGAAAGCCAGCAATTCAACGGGCCACTCATGTTACTCCAGCAATGGTCCTGGTCGCACCTACCGGTCTGCCGACCCATTATTCCTCCACATGTGAGGTGGCACACGAATGACGACATCGACAGATACCCCCCATATGCTATCATATGGGGTGCTTACCAGCGCTACGAGAATACACCGAAGGGAGGGACAGCGGGTATCTCGTACGTCCGAAACCAGCTCCAGCTATTACACGAAGCTAACGTCGAATGGTTCCCGTATCAGGCGTGGTACCGGTCTCGCATTTTTTGTCGGCTGACGATGGCGCATAGGGATCTCGATTTGTACCGGGGTCCACTCGTTTGTTACTGGATAGTTGAGTATCACTATCCTGATCGGGTGCCTCGTCAGTTCGGCTTCGATGCCTTTATTCCGGATGACCCATACTTGGTGAGGAGGACACAGAGAAGCTGCACAAGTAAGTATTAATACACACTCAATAATACTCACAAACTATTGGCGCACCCACAATATGGGATTGTACAGGATTGCCCGCAGGCCTGAGGTCAATTTGTGGGTCCCGCCTGACCCGACGGACGTCAGTTTGGGAGCGGGACCCTGGACATTGAGGTATATGGTCTGGTACCAGCGGTGGTGCATGACTACCGTATACTTGCAGGGCGACTACAGTGATTCTCTTCGGCGGAGAATGATGAGTGATTCGAGTAAGACCCATTTGCCATGGGGCCCGATCAACACTCGATCGGTAAGCAATAAAGATTATTTGTAATATTATTTTTTTCTCCGCACAACTCATTTTCTAAATGTTATTTACAGGTACTGACGGCAATTCGATGAGTTGCACACAACTTGGTGCGCATGGCGAGAAATGGTTTCCGGACGTTCGGGTGTACTATGCTACATCACACTGCTCCGATCGTCGAGGATTCCCATTTTGATTGGCCCCTCGTTGGCATGCTACACGATACTGGCGAGAACAACAACTGGCGTGAGATCAAGATTGACTCATCAGTTCCGAACCAGCCCAACCAAGAGCCACCTCTCGTACGCGATAGAGACCTACCACCACCCCCCGCAGGTATTATAAGTTAATTTTTTTTATTCACGTCAATTTTGTTTTGAAATGTGTTTTTAAGATGTTCCACTCAAATATTGCAGAAGATAACCCGAATTGGGCGTTCCACGATTGGGTGCTGGACACCAAGAGATGGCACGCCTACTACAATCAATATGGAGTGCCAGTGCAGTATGACGAGGTCAGTTGGATCGTGTCTATATAATTAAATTTTTTTATTTTGTATAAAAAAAACTAACATTATCTAACTACAGCATGGTCACCCTACATGGAGTGCCGAGCCCACTTTCACTCCGGCAGACTTTGGTCTCACCGACACTGGAGCAGAGGACGACCATGAGGCTAGCGGCAGTGGGGCACAGCAGGCTACCCAGTTTGATCCATGGGCGGATGCTGCGTTTGGGACACAGCCACCGACCATGTATACAGGGGACTGGGACGAGCCCACACTATCGATACCACCCCCCAGGCAGCACGACCACGAGGCTAGTGGCAGTGGGGCACAGCAGGCTACCCAGTTTGATCCATGGCCGGATGCTGCGTTTGGGACACAGCCACCGAGCACGTATACACAGGACGACATGCATTTTGATTATTCTGATGACGAGGATCCTGCAGAGCCCTCTGAGCCTCCACAGCCTCAGAGACGTGTCCAGCCGCGGAGGGCGTGCGGGGCGCCTTCCAGATTGTCATTGTCCGGTCGTCGTCGTCGTCGTCGCTAGTTTTTTATATTTCATATTGTAGCCCTTGACAGTATATTTATATTTTCTTTTCTATATTTTATGTTCATCAGACGTTATTTGGTTATTTTATTTACTTATATTTTCGTTTCTATATTTTATGTTGACTAGACGTTATTTGGTTATTTTGTTCACTCGACCAAATTCGTCGTTATTTTGTTCACAAGGAAATTACAAGGAAATACAATCATATAATCACAACAAAATAGATAAAATACAATATAAATTACAAGCAATTACAGAAAATACAATATAAAATACCAAAAAAAAAAAAATTCAGACCGCCGGGTGGGGGGGGCGGTCTGATTGGGTGTGTAGACCGCTGGGTGGGGGGGCGGTTTTATGGGTAGGGCAGACCGCCCAATGGGGGGGGCGGTCTGGTTAGGATTGAAATTTCTTTCAAAATTTGGTTATTAATATTATATTATTTAATTTTTTAGTTATGGAAAAAAATGCCGGGTTAATTACTTATACATATTTAATTCAAGCTCAATTAAATTCACCATAATTAATTAATTCTAAAGAAGTATAAATTGAATATGAAGTAGTCTAATTATTGCTTTCAAAATAATACTCGCTTAAATTAATTAAGATCCATGGCACCATTCATTAAATATCACATACCTTTTGGATATCAAAAATATAAAAAACATGAGATATGGTAAATAATTGGCACTAAACTTTGGTTGATCCCACTCATCAGTCCGCGTCTTGACTAGTGTGATCAATCACCTTGATTCTTCTGCAGCTATTTCTGTAACAACTTACGAATTTAAGTGTCTTTCATCTCGCTACATGTATTCGTAGAAAGCTGTTGCACCCAAGCACAGGTATTAAGTTAGAAGGTTTGTTAGATAAAATCAACCAATAAAGGTGAACAGGAGTAGTCCTGAGGATATAGAATGATAAATCGGAATCAGAATCAGAATTAATCATGTAGAATCGGAACTAGGTGAGTTGATTAGAATTTGTTGAATTAGATAGGAACTCAGATTTTTTTAGCAGAATTTTTTTTGTACTAAAAAATAGAAAACAAGTTGTATATAAATCATTTATGGAAATATTATGTTAAGTCAAAAGATTATGCTCAAATAATTCATTAGTATTAATATTTAAAACTAAACATATAGCCTAATACTTTATATCTTCATTTTCAAAGTTTAAACTATCGATCTAAATCGCTCAACATGATATTCATACTAAAATATGCTTGGGATGAAATTTTTTAATTTTTTCAATTTTTTTACAATTTTTTAAGATAGACGTAAAATCATTATTTCTAGACCGTTAAAAAATATTGATTTTCTACTCATCTGAAAAAATAGTAAAAAATTTCCAAAAATTATTAAATTTCATCTCCAAACATAGTTTTGTACGGATATCATATTGAGCGGTTTGGATCGACAGTTTGAACTTTAGAAATAAATATATAAAATATGTAGTATGATGAGGTATGAAAAACATGATGTATTGGAATCCTCCTCAACAATAAATTATATATATTAAAAAAAATAAAATATACATTACTAACATTTCTTAAGAATCAAATTAGATAGATTTATAATTACCACAAATTTAGTAATTAATTCTCTAGAAAAAAAATCCACACATTTACTTATAGACTGAAGTGAAGAATCAAGAATCATTCTAATTGGTCCTCTAATTGTCCCCTAAATCCACCTGTCAAAGTTTGTGGCATTCCAATGGTCGCTTCATTAAAAGTGGGGCCCAACCACAGTCTCCAAGCGCCTACCTGTGTTGCACACAACATCTTCTTCTCCAATTAATGTTTTGATCAAGTTAAAATAGCTGATTTCGCCCCAAAATCAATCTGCTCTCTCTGCGTCTCCTCCATTTGCCTCGTCCTGGGCGCATCACAGGCTCATATCGTGAGAATCAGCGGATTCCGGTCCGATTCTGTCGACTTTTGCAGCAAATCTCTTCCACTGCGTAACTCGGTCAAAAATTGGGTTGACCTACTCCGATTCCGGTCCGACTTAATCGATTCCGATTTGACTCAGTCGATTTTGCCTTCTATGGTCCTGAGAGAATTTGGATACCCTATTTAAGTAACTTAAATTTGAAGTTTGAATCTGGACTGTCCAATCTAATTAAGGTTACATATTCTTTTTTGAAAACCTTTGCAAAAACCACCGAAATTTTTATAAATATACAAAATCCTACATTAATTTAACAATCTATACATTTTTTATATTAATTTCCAAAATTTGAGAAAAAATGTAATCAGAAAAAGTCAATAGTTGCGGCAAAATCTCAAATTTTGATTTTTTTTAAAATAGAAAGACAATAAAATTTTCTGTATTTACCTAGAAGTGACTTTTGAACCGGGATCAATAATTCAGATTCAAATCATTTTTATTTTTTTTCTAATAACGCACAAAGAAATATTTTAATTTTTCTTGCAGCCATGAAAAATCCGATCTGAAAAATATTGATCCGGGTTATTTGTTCATGTCTTTCTAATAAATCAAATTATATGGTATTCTATCTAATTTAAAAAAATATAAAAAAATATTTCTAATATTTTAATAGAAAAAATCAATAAATTATATGATTTTCTAATTAAATAAAATAATTAAATGAAAAATTATATTAAATTCAATTCGGATGAAACTGCGCAACTCTTGTAATGATTACAAACAGTGTTTTAATCTGAGTCGTTCGTTGTTTTAATCTGAGTCGTTCGTTGTTTCAAAAAGTGTGCAAAAAATATTAAAAATCGTGCTTTGCTTAAACCGCTGACAGTGTGAGCAGTTATAGCTGTCTGAAACCGCTGACAGTGTCAGCGGTTTAGATAGATTTGAAAATTAATATAAAAAATGTATAGATTGTTAAATTAATTTGAGATTTTGTATATTTATAAAAATTTAACCAAAAACCAACTCGAGTTAAAAAATATGTAACCTTAATTAGATCGGACGGTCCAGATTCAAACTTAGATAGAATCGTATAAGGTATAACAATCATAACAGCTTTATTAGTTAGACTTAGAGAAAGAAATTTGTCACGGCGTGACTAGTCACGTCATGAGACGTCACGTCACGTGTGTCGATTACGTGACTACATTCTAGTGAAAATATACGTCACGTCACGTCACGGTATGAAACATAGAGTATCTAACTTTTTTTATATGTATAGAGTATTCAGATTTTTATTTTAGTGTAAGTCCAGTGATATTGGTATTCATGTAGTACTGATTTTTATTTTCTTTAGTTTAGTCTAATTAATGCTTGTAATTTGAATTTTTAAAGTAATATCAGATGTAACATTTTCTAAAAAAAATAATCTTTGCAATATTATTTACTTATTTTATAATTTTTTTATCTTTTTTTTTTCTAAATTTTCAACAATTTAAATTAAAATATAAAAAAAATTGACACGACTAATTTACGTCACGACACGTCACGTCACGTGTGATCACGTCACGCATAGTCACGGTGTGACTACGCGTGACGTGACCATCCGCCACCATTTTGGTCACGTCACGTGAAAAAAAAAGTTGATCACGTCACGTGACCAAATCACGGCGTATTTGTCACGTCACGTCACGGCGTGTCACGTATTTCCTTTTCTAGTTAGACTAGCTAGCTGTTAGTAACAAACAGAGAGAACAGGATGCATCCAGTATAGCCCAAATGGATGCATCCATTACAATCCTATTAGTAACAAACAGAGAGGACAGGAGGATTGTTGCCATTGCTATGTACCAAAGGACACAGCTCCTCAAAATGATCACCGCCACCTCTTCTGGCAAGACTCTATCGCGCGCTGATCTCTCTCCTGCTCTCGCCTGCTCCGGCGAGCTTTATTAGTTGGAAGATCTAAATGAGTTATTAAAATTCAAGTTCATTTGAATAGCAAAATTAATCTTCTCATTGTTGGAACATTAAATCAATATTGGTAGTACTTATATTATGTAGTGTACACTTTCAATTATATACACAATTAAAAATTGATCAATATAATTAAGACTGTTTTTGAGACAATAATATGTGTCATATGGAGTGTGCATTTTTTATGTGTATAACTTAATGAGATAATATTTATTTTATTGTTATGAAGAACACAATATAAATAATATCAAATAACAGTCAAGATGTTTTTTTTTTCTTTACTTATTTATGATTTGATCTCAAGGTACAAGACACACTATCCTATCATAATAGTTAATGAGGGACTTTGAAAATAAACGCATAATTACGTCTAATTATACGAGTCGTGAATCGATAATATTGACCATTACGTTAAAGAGGTCTTTAAATAATTTAATGCAAATTCCCACATGTTAAAAAAAAAGGCATAGTTACAATTAATATAAGAACCATTGCACCATGAATATCACTTCTTTTCGCACCGCGTCTTACCAACTACTGTGATCAATCCTCTAGATTTCTCTGCTATTTCTCTATTGCTATTTATTCGTTGAAAGAACTGTAGCAGAGGCAACAGTACTGGTTGCTTCTCCTCCCGTCTCTTACTCGTAAGCAAATCACTATTACAAATAGAGAAGATATACACAATGAAATGGTGCCATTACCAACATTTGCACATATTTCAATGGAAATTCGCCATCGCTTCCGGTGCCTCAGCATAAGCTAGCCTCTGTTGCTTCTCTGCTTCCGGTGCCGCTTCTCTGCCACCTCCAAATGCTCCCCCCTCTGCCACTTCTGGTAAACCTACGTCACCAATCACTCTCCTACCAGACGACCTCCTTCTGAAGATTTTCTTACTGCTGATCTCCTCCTCCTCCGGCAGATCTCCGGCGTGTCCCGTCGCTTCCGCCTCCTCCTGCTCTCGCCACTCCCCTCCTCCTTCCCACTCCCCTCACCTCTACCCCCTCCCTCTCCCTCCACTATCCCACTCTCCCCAAGCTCACCTTTTGCTGCCCCGGCCTCCATCACGCGGGCGTCCTCATTAAATATCCCTCCGATTTCGGTGTCTCTAATATGAAAATCTCTTTGTAGATTCTTCCTATGATTTGTCAGAAACCCTAGATAATGCTGCTCATCAAATCAGCCCCAGAATTTTACTGATACATCCTCTTCTAACAGGAGAATGAAGCATGGACCGACCGGTTTACACTTGGCAACTGGTAATTGGTCGCTGAGCAGCAAAAATGGTAGCTGTTTGTTGGCCTCGAAGTTTTGTGACGACTCCTTGTACTTGTGCAAATGGCCAGGGTCTGTGCACCAGGAAAAGAAGTGCATGTATATGCTTGTCAGGGGTATTTTCATGGATTTCAAGAAGTCAAGGGTGTGGGTAACAATTATGAATTTCAGTCATGTTAAAATCAGACTAGATTGCACGTATTGCACGTGCAACGACATGTGGAATTAACTTGCATTTGGCTGGTTGTTCGAGAGGTAACATAGAGTTTGATGAGGATGGTGAGCCGGTGGTACGGGATTTTGTGTGTGAAAATGGGCATGTATCAGGTGCATGGACTGAGGGCACCGTACTTAAATTGTGCAGGTACCGGTACTTAGAAGCTACCTGTATTGGAAAGAGATGGTTAAAGAAAATATTGGAATTAATAGATGTTCCTTCTTCAAAGGAGATTATTTAAATGATTGTTTAATAAACCAATTATAGAGAAGTGTGTAGTTAAATAATTGGTTATCAAGTTTTGTAGCTCATTATGTGTTATTTCTATTCTTTTCACTGGCGATGTAGGTTGGATCGATTGATGGATGATTTTGACGGAGCCGTCATATAATTATCGTGGTCGGATGAACGATGAGGGAATCGTGTATTTTTAATGATTTTATTGGTTGACATGTATTGTTTAGATATATATTTTTTTCTTTGTTGGGGACTAGTCTATTAATGAGGTTTACTTACGGTAAAAAAAATGAATTATTATTTTGGAAAACCAGTTGTACCTTTTTTTTTTTTTTTTGAGAGGAGAAATATGCATGTTATAGTTCTTCAATTCATGTCTTGAATTTTTCCAATAAATTTATATGTGCTTTTTTAGTTGATGATTTGAATCTTACTGCTATTATTTCGAGTGTAAGTCTGTCCGAATTTCTTGCTGCTATTTGACTAATACATATGGGCTGGTATCTATTCAGATTCCAATAACGCCGATGGTGACACTAATTTAAGATCCACATTAACCCTTTTTAATTAATTAAGCACCTTTTGTGTTTACCGTGGAGATCGAGAGGGAATCCTTATCCTCCCCAGGTATCTTACCGTGGAGAGAGAAGTACAATTAATAAATTTAAGCCCTTCTTTTCCGCCCTTACTTTCTTTGGTCTCCTTGCCCCCACGTAACACATTTTTAATTGATGTGTGAGTTCCTCCGGTCAAAGCAGGTATCGAGCTAGGTGCATTAAATTTACTTGTTAAATTAGTTAATTTATTATTTCTTGAAAAGAACTTTGTAATTAGTTTATTAATTGATGCACATGCTTCAAGACAAAGTAGTAATTAATTGTAAGTGCCATCTCGGAGAATTGAACAATAAGAATTGACTTCAATTACGTTGTTTGGTGGAGTAAGAGATACATGTACAACTAATAAATAATTTAATTTGATTTGTAGTTCACTAGTTCGTGTGTGTATCACGATACGGCACGCTATTCAAAACCTTAGTATTCATTATGTATCTGTTAGATCTGTCACTAGCTAAGGAAAGGGGAGACAGCAAGTAACCCATTAAAGGGATAGAGAATGCTCTACTGGGAATTTGTGCTGTGTAGAGAAGGAAATATGTGACACGCCGTGATGTGATGTGACAAACACGCTGTGATTTGGTTACGTGACGTGACGTAACCAAAATGGTGGCGGATGGTCACGTCACGCAAATGGTCACGTCGTGACCATACGTGACGTGATCACACGTGACGTGATGTGTCGTGACCTAAATTAGTCATGTCAATTTTTTTTATATTTTAATTTAAATTGTTGAAAATTTAGAAAAAAAATATAAAAAATTCTTATATAAGTAAATAATATTGTAAATATTATTTTTTTAAGAAATGTTGCATTTGACATTACTTTAAAGATTCAAATTGCAAATATTCATTAGACTAAACTAAAAAAAATAAAAATCAGTACTACATGAGTACCAATATTACTGAATTTACACTAAAATAAAAATCTGAATACTCTATACATATAAAAAAAGTTGGATACTCTATGTTTTATACCGTGACGTGACGTGACGTGACATGACTGGTTCGCGTGACGTGACGTATATTTTCACTGAAATGTGGTCACGTCACGCATCACGCGAGTCATGTCACGTAATCGATACACGTGACGTTAACGTGACGTGACGTGACATGACGTGATGTGACGTTAACGTGACGTGACGTGACGTGACGTGACGTGACGTGACGTGACGTGACGTGACGTGACATGACTAGTCACGCCGTAACAAATTTCCTTCTCTAGTGCTGTGGAGGCATATATATATAAAGACCATATACTTTCGTTTCTCCTTAAATGAACTTGGCATATATAGACTACTATTAAGCTCACCAAGGCATATTAGGCCCATATCTCCAAAATTTTTATAAATATACAAAATTCTAAATTTATTTAACAATTTATACAAATTTTGAATGGAATTTTAAATCTATCCTTACCGCTCACAGAGTCGGCGGTTCCATAACCCAAAACCGCTCATCTTGTCAGCGGTTCCAGGATGCCAAAACCGCTGACATAGTGGTTCTTCTTGGAATCGCTGACTTTGTCAGCGGTTTCAAGCTATAAAACTTGCACGGTTTCTGGCATTAAATTTTATTTTAATCAAATTTGTCGTGTACCCAGAATAATTGCATAAATAAAAACAAAATAGAAGATACCAATTAACACTTAGACTTTAGGAGGCATAGGTCCCTGAATGAGGTATAGACTTTATGATAGCAGACAAGTATAGCTATCATAGCTAGATGCGCCCCATGTGAGTATGTGACAATATTATTATATCTCTTTCTTCTTTTTTCTATTTCTTGTTATCGGGAATGATGATTTTATAACATACTATAGTCGCTTTCCTTTCCGATACTAGATTGGGATTAGCAAAAAAAGATTAAGTATGTTGGTTGTAATGATTTAAAGTTAAAGGAGTAGAAAAATGAGCGACTCCTTGGAGAAACGTCTGGCGACCAGACTGGCGACAAGAATGGTGACAAGGAAGCTAACGGAACAAGCAATCCTCCGACGCAAGGCCAAAATAGCAGCCTTCAGACAGCTCTCATACGCACAGGCTCTGACCAGAGCTGTCAAGGTGGACCAACAACAGACTCGAACCCAGCCACAGAACGCAAGGAGAATGGGTGCACACGGCAACCCAATGGCAGTTGAGACCATTAATGGCAAGGGGAAAATAAATGAAAGACAAGACCACACAGTGAACTCTAAGGGTAAGGAAGAAGGTTGGACAGTTGTCAGAAGAAGGAAAGCAACCAAAACAGGGAAACCACAAGGCCTAGCACTATTGGCCAAAAAAGCAAAGAAGATTTGATAGCACAGGGTCGTCCATATTGGCCATACAGCAGGCAGATGCACTCAACAGAGAGTACACACCACAGGCAACAGAAGGCCTACTATCCTAAAAAGACAGGAAAATGAAAATGCAGGGATTAATGAAGCACAACCACAAGCACCAACCGAAGTTAATGCCCAAACAAACCAGGAAGCTCCAAAACAGACTATATATCCCCCAGTTGTGTTGGTAAACACTACAGAGCCACACAACCACCCAGAAAATTCAACTCCAAACAACACAGCCGTAGACATGGATGCACTAGCAAACTGGGAGCACATGCCCTTGACAGACCCGACATACGTCCAAGATGGAAGAACAGAAGAGATGAGGGTTTTCTTGCCAAAGATGGCCAATTTATCACCAACAATTGATTTTGTAGATAGGTCTGCCATCATCATGACAGGACCCAATCGCAATGATGAACGCTTGATGGGGCGTATCACCAACAGGTTGGCACACCATTTCTCACGCCATCCAAGGCAGTTCAATGTACGCAAACTGCCGCCGGCACAAGGAGAGCTCATCGCAATATTTCCAGATAGGGATATGATGAAGAGAGCAGTTAATCTCGGTGTGCTCAATCTCAGCCCGGGAGTGCAAGTGCAACTCAGAGAATACACCAAACACGCTGGTATGACATATGACCCGACATCACACAAGGCAAGGATTTTAGTTCATGATTTACCACACTGTTATTGGACTTGGGATAATTTATCACAAATGGTGCACCAATCACAAACTGTTCATGATTTACCACGCTGTTATTGGACTTGGGAAAAATTGGTGCACCAATCACAAACTGGTTTCCTAAAAGGTCGACTAATCACAGAAGGATTCATATACGCACAGGAGCTGCTGCATTTCACTAGAGAAAATGATATCCCTTTGGTGATTTTCAAAGCCGACATACACAAAGTATTCGACACAATCAGTTGGGATTTTTTACTCAAGGTAATGCTGCACCTGGGATTTCCAACAGCTTGGATTTCTTGGATTGAGAAATTGGTTCTGCAAGGAGCATCGCAAATAATGATAAATGGATTACTGGGGAAAAAAATTGAATTAAGAAGAGGGGTCAGACAAGGAGACCCCCTCTCACCCTTCCTTTTTATACTAGTGATGGACTTCATACCCCGATGATTACAAAGGTTGATAGGTATAGGAGCGCTTAGAATGCCGATAGAAGGAATGCAACCATCTCTCCTTTACGCAGATGATGCCCTTTTTATCGTTAAACCTGATCCTCAACAAGTACAAGTTCTCAGAATGGTAATCTCGGTATTTGGCACAATATCGGGTCTAAAAGTCAACCTAGAAAAATCGGAACTAGTGGCAACTGCCACAACACAAACAGAAATTACACAATTAGCGGCACAGGTTGGTTGCAAAATAGGAACGTTTCCCTTTAAGTATTTGGGGCTGCCCCTATCAGATGCAAGATTGCAAAGAGAAGTCTTCATGCCATTGATTCAGAAGATAAATAATAGACTCACGGGATGGTCGGCCAAATTACTCTCTATGGCAGGAAGAATAGTTCTAATTAATGCGGTCCTTACAACAATGCCTATATACTACATGTCAGTTTTTGACATGCCAAAGTGGGCACTGGGTAGTATAGACAAGATAAGAAGGGACTTCTTATGGCAAGGGGCAGCACAGGAGAAAAAAAAATACATTTGGCATGTTGGTCGCTCATATGCAGACCCAAAAGGCTAGGAGGATTGGGGATTCTAGATATCAGACTCTTCAACAAGGCACTAATGGCTAAGTGGTACTGGCAATGGTGCAATGCAGAGCAAAGGTTATGGAAGGGATTGTTTCAAACACTGTACTGTACCCAAACGAATGCAGGGGTATTTCGGTCCTTTTTTTTCAGAACACACATCAAGCAGGTAGTCAACTTCTGCACATGCTTCATACAGAGGCTACGAGGAAGAGGGGATATGATACCAATGTGGGACCAAAATTGGGGAATTGGCATACCAAAGATCAAGTTCGAGACACTATACACATTTACCACACAAGAAGATATCACAGTTCAACAATTTCTGCAACAGCAGCACATATCACAACTATTCAGACCAATATTGTCCCTAAAAGCGGATGAGCAACTACAGGAGATGCAGACAGAAAGAGACAAATATATTGCATCCAGGCAGCAGCAACACATGAGCCATATAGCACAAGATGATGCTAGATGGAATCTGACACGTAGTGGAAAATTTTCGGTGAGAACAGCATACTATGCTATGCAAGATGGACCGGCAATTGGTTCCAAAATACACAAAATTTGGAAGCTGTCAGTACCACCCCGATTCAAAGTATTCACATGGTTACTATTGCAAAACAAGATTCTCACAATGGACAATCTCAAATCTAAAGGATATAACATGCCGGGCATATGCTATATGTGTAGAATGGAGGATGAGTCAGTACAACACATGTTTAATAAGTGCAATTGTGCGATGGCGGTATATCAAAGGGTGCTGCAGGGAGGTACAGGCTACGTACCAGATCAAGATTATCTGACTCTACTGGTACGGGACATAAGAACCAAAAAAGAGAAGGAATTGATACTGATATCCCAATTCATTATTTGGAGGGAAAGGTGCTGTCGTATATTCAAAGATAAAACCAAAAGTATAGAAGAACTGGTGCTAGAGGTACAGACACAGACACAGTGGTTACATTCGGCGACAAACACACGAAGAAGACAAAACCAAGCACGAGAAGATTAAAGCCACTACATAATTGGAATCTGGAAATTTACTGTTTGTATTCCTGATTTCACCTTTTATTCTGTTTTACCCTTTCTTTTTTCTGCATTTTCAATTATGTTTCTTATCTTACATGGGTTTCTACTCAGAAACCCAACTTCTGTAACCAATTTTTGGTTAATGAAAATGAGGGCTAGACTCTTATTGTTTCTCAAAAAAAAAAGTATGTTGGTTGTAGTCACTTTCTTCTAAATATCAAAACCGTGCAAATTTTAGAGCCTCAAACCGCTGACTTTGTCAGCGGTTCCAGGAAGGGCTACTATGTCAGCAGTTTTGGCATCCTGGAACCGCTGACAAGGTGAGCGGTTTTGGGTTATGGAACCGCTGACTCTGTGAGCGGTAATGATAGATTTAAAATTCCGTCCAAAAATTGTGTAGATTGTTAAATAAATTTAGAATTTTGTATATTTATAAAAATTTCGGCCCATATCTTATGTCTAGCACTAACAGTATCTTATGTCTAATATGACATAAAATATATAGTCACTCATCTTTTGTTAATTACAATAATATATTAATTATAGCTTCGTATACATCGAAAATGAAAATTTGCAAATTACCCTAAATACTCAATGAGATGTTGGTTGCAAGAGTCGACCTATCTATGTTGTAGATTCAGTACGTATCTACAGCTATATATCCCCGATTTTTTTTGTCATAACCAAAAAATAATATTAAATATTATTAATAACTGAATTTTTAAAAAAATTTCAACCATAACCAGACTGCCCCATTGGGGGGGGCGGTTTACTGTCCAGGGCAAACTGCCCAACTGTGGGGCGGTTTACTATTCAGGGCAAACTGCCCCACGGTGGGGAGGTCTGCTGCAGTAACTTTTTTTTTTTTTTTTAGGATTTGAATGTTTCAATCTAAATAATGATAAATGTTCAATTTTTGTACTAAAGTTAGATCGTGGCTTAAAGTATTTCTTGTTTGGTTAGAGTTGATGAAGCACTAAAATTTTGGAAGCATAAGTTGATTACTTATTAATAATTAGATACTAATTATATAAATATATTATATAATAACTATAATGTGCCAAAATGTGGCAAGGCGTTTGCGGTTCGTGGTGATTGGCGCACTCATGAGAAAAATTGTGGAAAACTCTGATAAATCTATACTTGAAACAAATATTTTTTAACATACATGGGTGTTGATGATAATAATGATCAAATTACTTCAAGTTGATAGAACCATAAACAATTAGTATACTCATAGAAAATGAGGTATCATGAGATTTTAGCTGGATAATTCTATCTTATATATCATGTTTGTAGCAAAACTTGATTAATTTAGTTTTCTAACAAAATTTATTACTACATAAATGTGACAGGTATTGCACATGCGGATCCGACTTCAAACACAAGCGTTCGCTCAAAGATCACATGAAAGCATTTGGCAATGGCCATGTGGTGTACGGGATAGATTGCTTTGATGATGTGAATCAGTGAATTAATATCGTAGAGATATGTAGAAGAGGAGATTTGTTTGAAGTGGCATGCATGGTTGATCAAGAGCTTGGGTTACTACTGCTTAATTATGTTTTGTTGATGAACTTGGTAGTTTATGTTATCCACTAGTGAGTATGTATAATCTTGTTTCAATCTCAAAATATATAGCCAGATGTGTTTTTGGATATATGTTACTATCAATGTCTTGAGTATATATATATATGATGTGATGCTACTCTGGATTATTACATAAATTTTAAGTGTAGCATCTGTAGGGACTTTATATGTATAATTGATTAATTTCTTATGTCACTAATTATGCTTTGTTGGTGCACTTTCACTAACGGTATCTTTTGAAAGAATCAGTGATAATATTGTCAACTTATTTACTAGTTTGCCAAGGATTAGCACTGATGGTTGTTTACAAGAACCATGTTTCAACTTAATAAAATTATAATTTTTTCATGTAAAAATGTGTTTTTTTTTCCCCATTATGCTTATCATGTACGATTTTTCACAACTTCAAGTTTGATTTGATATATATATATACATCCATAGATGACCACTAAAAATACGTCTTAAAAAATTGGATAGTATTCATTAAAATATCAAATTAATATATCACAATAAGATGTACAATAGAAGGACAGAAATTATAAAATAAGTGATTTTGGAACATCCAAAAACAGTGATTTTGAAACTATCTAAAAAAATAGTACAAAAATTCCAAAAATTATAAAATTTGGTCTCCAAACACATTTTAATATGAAGATTATGTTGAGCGGTTCGCATCGACTATTCCGACTTTGAAATCGCGAAAACTAACTCGTTATAATTTAGACTGAAAACTACCGCAAATTTTAGTGTTCCATCAACTCTAACCAAACAAGGAATACTTTAAGTCACGATCTAACTTTAGTACAAAAATTGAACATTTCTCCTTATTTAGATTGAAAAATTCAAATCCTAAAAAAATATATACTGTAGCAGACCGCCCCACCGTGGGGCGGTCTGCCCTGAATAGTAATCCGCCCCACCGTAGGGCGGTTTGCCCTGGACAGTAAACCGCCCCCCAGTGGGGAGGTCTGGTTATGGTTGAATTTTTTTTAAAAATTCGGTTATTAATAATATTTAATATTATTTTTTGGTTATGAAAAAAAAACCGGTATATATCCACAATGATAACAAGAAATACTAAATAATGCAATATTAACTAATTCTAGACTAAACAGTTTGGGGGGTTGGTTGGTTGACTGATTGAAGCTGAGAAATCAGCAAATACAACAAATAAAAGCGTTTTGGTATAATCAGATTGGAAAGACTATAGTTTTTGTCTTTCCTATTCATTAGTTCGTCAATCTACTTAATTTATTTTTCTCATTGTCTTTGTTCTGATGGAGATTCTAATTCTAAAGTGGCATCAAGTATCACTCCTAGACCGTTTCAGGCTTCATGATTAGTTGTTCACCCTACGCAGTCTAAACCATAATATTATGGTTAGCCTAAATTTTCCTAAATACCAGTGCTTCTCTGTTCAGTACTTCACACGAATATCCAAGTACAATTATAGGTTTCCCAATTGAACCCTAGATTTCACGGTTAAGTACTTCACCTAAATTCCAATCTCTGTTTTTTGTTATTCTGGACATAAATAAAATTTGATCAGTTCTAATATAAAGTCCTTAGGTATTTATGTAACATGATTTGGTACTAGCAACCAAAGCTACTCATGTAATTAATACCTAAGTGTGATAATAATTCCTAGCATTCATTCATGCAATCACATAAACATATTCAAGAACTGGGCATGTAAAAGAGAGGGTTTCAATACCTCATGTTTTTCATACCTGATCATGTTTTATATTTTATAAGAAGCAGATAACAGTACCCGCGCTACATTACCCGCACTGTACTTGCACCATAACTACCATAACTCTCTAGGGGGGCCGTAAAATCTCCAGCACTGATTTTTTTTTTCTAAAGTACGTATTAATATATATGAAAGGAAGTATTAATACCTATAAGGTCAACAAATTTTACGTAAATAATTATCTCCCCAACCAAATTTTCTAAATATACCCGCACTAGAAATACTTGTGGGGTACCACTCAAACTACCTGGGGGAGGGACCATACACTATTTTAGAGGTGGATTTATTTTTCTCTATTTAATCTCGTCTATATTTCTGACGATCTATGGTGAATTTTGCAAATATAAAACTACAAACATTTTCTACGTATTTTTCTTTTTAAAATGAGATCCATTATGACGTACGTTCAGACTCGTCATCACACAAGTATATATACCTCGTCAGGTAAGTATTTATACCTATACTTGTAAGTATTTTTTACTTATGACATTGGATAACATACAAAAGTATTAATATCAAGTACAACAAGTATTTTTGTTTGAGGAAGATTGGTAAGTATTTTTCTAAGTATTTTTTACTTATGACATTGGTCAACTATTTTTGTTTGAGGAAGACTGACGCATGGACGATTGTGGTCAACTATTTTTGTTAGAAAAGTTGATACAGTGATACAGAGTCCCCACTACTTCATTAGAGGATGGTTGATGCAGGGGCGATTGGGTACATGATGCATGACTTCTTCAAGAAAAATCGCCAAAACATAGTTTTTTTTTACAATATGAGAGTACACCTATTCTAAATTTATTGAGCTATTCCATTTTTTTTTTTCAATTATCGCAACGACAACTTCTTTAAGAATAGTCATTTAGTAATTACAATATATTAGTCATTTAGTAAGAATAGTTTTTATTAAGGAGAAGTTAACAAGCTAACAAAATTAGTCATTTAGTAAGAATAGTTTTTATTAAGGAGAAGTTAACAAGCTAACAAAATTAGTCATTTAGTAATTACAATATATATAATTTTGAAATTCAACAACTAATTAGATTTCTCTTCTTCTTTTTTTAGTTTTTGATCCACACATTTTTGGGTAATATACTGGTATATACATATGAATCGTAATGAAACTCGATTAATTAAACAACAAACTTTACAATTCCGATGACACGGAAACCATCTTCTGAGATACATAGTTAATAGATTATTTCCACTGACTTTACACTTTATTATGAAATCAAACCAGCACAAGTTTTGAAACATAGAGAAAAAGTAATAAAAATGAATGCATAAGTTTTGGAAACCATGCTTGCTGCTAAAGATTACAAATTAATTAATAAGGAACGATCTTCCAGCGCTGGACTGCAGCATTGACCGAGTTCAGCTGGACAACAATCTTGGCGCCATCAGGGAAACTAAGAATGGTACCAAGTGCAGTCAGATTGAGGGAAGTTGTGTCTGCAATCCTGATGGCACGGAAACCTGTTGAATATGACTCTGTCCACTTAACCGGATCCTCAAGGTGATTCAGGTTGTAAGGAACTAAGGTGACCTGTTATAATGAGGTAGAAATTAAGCTTGGTTTTGTGTATTAATCTTAGATATGAGTTCTTGAACTGCATGTCATGTCAAATAAGTATTTTTGGTTAAAGAATTAATTGATTACCTCTTGATTTTCTCCAGCCGGGTTTTTAAGGGCTTGTCCCGTCACTCTGTTGATAAGTGCAAAAGCAGGTGAACCAAGTGCATCTTTTATCTTATCACCAAAACTCATGTCCTTGATCCAGTGCTACGTGCATTGCATTTTTAATGAAAAATAGTTGAACAAGTTAATGGAATAGCTCATGCTAATCAATCAAAACCAGTTATCAGAGATCACCCATTAAAATAAAAAAAATATAAGAATAATTTAATAAATCAATTGATTAACTACCTGATAGTGATCATTAGGGTTAGCAGGTGCCAGCACAACAGTACCATTTCGTGCTGTGACACTGAGTTCGTCGTTGGCTTGGCAGTAAATACGGACTGTTGGTTGTCTTGGCAACTTGGTGTTGTTGGGACCATTCGGAGGAGCGTAGTCGGCCGTGTGGAAGCCGTTATCAAAAGAAGTATCGGCCCCACTCGGGTTCCCTTGATTGTTGGTACTAAAAGGCTTATCAACGTGTGGTTTCAGTGGTGGTGCTGGAGCTGGTGGCTGAGATGCTATGCAGAGAACACACTTGATTCTTAATGTGTCGTCTTTCATAACATATTGGAGAACGCCGGGTACAAGGCTAATGAAATCGTCGTCGCTCCAACGGCAGAGGTCCTTGGTACCTGATGAGGAGAAATTGACTATAGTCTTCGGCCTCCACCTGGAATTGGTAAAGCTCCACAACAAGAAGCAACACGTCGCTTGGAATTCTCCCATTGGGTTCAGCACCCTGATTGCAACCGATGCTACGTCCTTCTCGACCAACTCGTTGATGCCAAGCGGGTAAAATTCTATCACCCAGTCGTAGCCTCCCACTGTGAAGCGCTCTGACAGGATGCAGTTAAACCTGCCGATCTGTTTGATGAGGTCCAGGGGTGTTACATCGATAATTATCGACCCAGTTTCAAATATCAGGGGCTCTGGGGCCATTGTGATAATGTTAATTGAAACAAAAGTTAATTGATGAGAAGGATATATATAGAATTCTTATCGGTGTATGAGCTAGCAGTTGTTGTGAGATGGATCCATTAATTAGCAGATGTTCATGCATTTATAGATAGATGGATCATCAGCTGTTGCAATCCTCTGTCACGGATACGGAACGGATAGGGTAATCGGATAAAAGAGTGTCATTGACACACCCAAGTAAGAGATATACATACTACTAATAAATAATTTGATTTGATTTGTAGTTCACTAGTTCGTGTATCACGATACGGAACGATCTTCCCCACCAGAGTAATCATTATGTATCAGCCGTTAGATTCGTCAGTAACTAACGAAAGGGGAGACAGCAAGTAACCCATTAAAGGGATAAAGAATGCTACTGTTATTAAGTTATTAAGCAAGGAATTTATGCTGCGGAGCGAGGCATATATATTTATGTAGACTACTTTCGTTTCTCCTTAAATGAACCTGGCATAGACTGCTATTAAGCTCACTAAGGCATGTTAGGCCCATATCCGGGTCACTAATCTGTTTTTCTCCTGGCCCAAAATTAGCCCATCAAAATTTAAAATAGCAAGGCTTTTGAGTTTTATGCCAATCTTGGTGATAAGTCGGTACAAGTTCTCTACAAAGATTTCTACCTAGTTTTCCATAACGAATTACAAGCTACGAAACTAATTAAGATAATATATAAATTTGTATTAATTTTTTTATTGTTATTATTATTGTTATTATCATCATATCATTACTACTATTAATATACATCTTTCAATAACACCAGTTTTTTCTTGGATTTAACTTCACAATGCATTTTTTTTTTTCATGTTTGATCATGTGGTTATTCATGTGTTCCTAATTAGAATAGCAAATTTGTCCCCTAGGCATCTTTCTATCGCATCTTCACCGATTTAATCCATTCTCAGCCAACAGTAACAGTTATGTTTTTCTATATACAACTTCTCGATGCAGTATTTTCACCTCAGTCAGACCTTTCAATGTTCTCATGTGCCATTACCGTAATAATGGGAAACATTAAGCATGCCCGTGAGGAGTTCGATTAAATTACAAAATGGAGTTTGAGACCCACTGTTGTTAGTTTCAATACCTTGATTGGCGGTTATTATAGACTTTGTGATTTGGGTTATGGGTAAGAGTTGAAACCAAAAATGGTACAGCATGGAATCCAACCTGATGTGCTTGCTTAATTATACGCTTTTGATGAAGGGTTTATGAAGATTTGGGTGCTAAATACACGCACATCAAATGTTTGCTAAAATGCTCCTTAGAGGGTTGGTTCCATATACTTCAGTGGGGCGAAGTTTAGAGTTAATTTACCAATTATATGCATGTATGACTTACAGTTTGACTAGATAAAAAAACAAGAGAACTTTATTTTTAGATTATCCACATTGCCACATCAGCTTGTAAAAAGAATGAAATTGTTTTCAGTGAACTCCATCAACAAAGATTACTATGAAGAGAAAAGGGGAACCTGCCTGTAAAAGATCAGAACCTTCTTTTTAAAATTGATTCAAAATTAGTGTTTGCAGTGGCATATTTGTTGTAGACTGCTGCTATATTGGTTTTGTGACATTTTTGCATTGGTTAGTTGGGGGGTAGCGCGCAAGGTAACAATCCAATTTGCTTTGGGAAACTTCTATATCCTTTTAACTTGCATTAATTATTGAAAAATTTGCTTGTATAAAAACATAAGTAATCCAGAAATTCTCGATTAAATTAATTTGGAACCATGATCCTGCAATACTGATATAGGCCATGTCTTTGAGGATCGATCCAAATACTATAGGATTTCATCTTTATTGAACTTAGCTGCAAATAGTTCATCAATAATAATTTCTAGATGTTCAGATTTCTAAACATAAATGTAATAAGAATAACAAGTATATATTTAACCAAGGGAAAGAACCATATATAGAAACAGAGGAATAAACAGATGCATGGAATTTAGAAAATTGGTTGCAAGTCCTAAATAATACCTTATAAATATGAAGCATTCATTAGCAGAGGATTCAAAAGAAACAAAGAAAATAATGTTTTTTTTTTAATTTTTTTTATTTGAGTAATGTGTCCTTCTCCATATCAATAATTATGATTAAACTAAAAGCAACGAAAGAGTAAAAATAGTGAGAAAGTTTTTGAAGGAAAACACCATAAAAAAATTCAAATGAATTAGGGATAAATATATTGAAAGAGTACTTATTGCTTCATGCAATGCACAAGTTATATACAACACCTTTTAACTCTACTGTCAACTCCATGATGCGCAAAGACTCTTCTATCAATATCTTTACCCTGAATTAGGTTCCTCAACCAAGAAATCCAACTGTTATGTAAATTGTAAACACTTATGGAATAAAATTAATTAAATTTACTACTCATGCTTTGGCAGCACTGTATAAAAAGGGGGTACATATTTACTAATACAGAATTTGCTCTGTTTTTTTTATGGTTAGTGGTTAAAATTACCACTAACAAATATATTGATAAGAAAAAGTTATTTACAAAATTCTAAGTTGTATCACCTCATCCAAGATAAAAAAAAATAAAAAAATTAATTAAAAGAGGGAGGCTGTCGAAGCTTAATTGGATATTACCTTGAGACCAAATTAAAATATATTATTGGAGATCAGCTTGGAAAGGAAGTGATTGAAGCTCTTCTCTGCCTAGTGTTTCTCTATTGATGCCTACTTTCCAATTTAGGTGACAGTATGAAATCTCGTCAATTGATCAAATTACAATTGTTTAAATAAATGGATCGATGTCAATGAATAAAACATACATGTACATGGACGAATTTGAGATCTAAGTTGACTTCACTGATCTCGAGTTGACTTCATCTGATCTCGAGTTGACTTCACTGAGTAATACCAGAAACGGACGAAGTCGAGGTAATCAGCTGATCATTTCCAGCGAGTTGCTGGTGGGGAGTTGATCAATTTAGGAGGAAGAAGAGAGAAGAGGATTTTTGGATTGTGCTTCAAGCAAGATTGAAGTCAAAATGTTGGTTTAGGGACCCTTCGTGTTTCCCATTTATATCCAAGTCAAAATGTTGGTTTGGACCATGTCAATAAGAAAAGAAAGGAAAATATGTGTTTCATTATTTGTTTACAATAATAAATGAAAAATATGTTGTTTATTATTTTTCTGTTGCATTTTCCTTCCTCCGTGCTAAATGATCTTAAAAATCGTACAAATCCATTGTTCAAATCACAAAAGATGGTAGAGAAAAATTGTATATCAAAACATATCAGTTTAAATATTAGGTCTTACATATATTGCTAGAGTAATTAATATTTAAGACTAGAACTAGGATCCGCATTTCGTCACAAATTCGTTGTTTTTAATATTCATATTTATAATAAAACATAAAAAATACTTAATATTTAATATGAAGAACACGTTGGATGGTTCGAATTGACTATTTGAACATTGAAAATGAAGGTACGAGCGGAAAATAAAACACTCTCTATATTTTAATGTAATGCTATAGAACGTTGTCTGCCCAAAGATTATATTTTTGTCCTTTTTATATCAAAAAATTATCAAAACATGTGCTTATCCTATTTGAAAAGAAAAAAAAAATTATAAAACAAAGCAGATGATGTATAAAAAAAAAACAGACAACGCAAATGATTGCATTTTAAATATGTTTAAGGACGAAATCCTATATATATATGTTGATTTAAAATGTCAATTATCTTAAACTACTTCTATTTTGTTGCTGATATAATTAGCTAATTAGTCTAATTGAGATAATTAGTGCATAGGTATATCACGATGTATGCAAATAAACCAAGAAAAAAATCTGACGCAATGCTAACCATTCAAATTTTGACTAAATAGTGAGATTTGTACCTTTGTAAACAGTAGCAGATATCCACTAAAAAAAAAAAATAGTAGCAGATAAACAATTTAAAATAACATTTGAATTTCTTTTCGGACATTTAAAATTCTCCAACCAAAAGGAAACAAAAAAAAAGTTGAATTTATTTTATTGTCAGGGCTGTTGATCTCTTTTTAAATTTATTTTATCCGCTTAAAGATGATATCTTATTAGTACACTATAGTTTAATTATATAAACGGCTACATCACCAGCCGGTGTATATAGACCAGATGTTGCCATGAGCACAAGACTACTTGTTGGATATCGAGGGTGATATTATGTGTCAATTTCTGAGTGTTGCTAATTAGGAGTTACCCGTCAATTGTTCTCTTTTATGCGCAACACAAAAAGTTCCATAATTTGTTCAATTGGTGCCATTCTGCAAAACGAGAGACAGATCTGATCGGTTTTCAATTGGGCTGAGGGTGAAAAGTCCGGATATATGTAAAGATTCCTTGCGGAGGTTTTCTTGCTATAGAACAGCAGTGCATGTTTTTTATCCAGCCACTGCTTTGTAATGACCCGCTTTACAGAGGTTATAAGTTTCCTACTGTAGAAAAATTTACTTTGGTTTCCCTTCGGGGAGAAGCCTTCCCAGCCTTCTTCACGCAACTTATTTGAGGTAGAAAAAGAGGCCCATTTACTATTATTAGGTTTGAATTAAAACTCAACTCAAAAAAAAAAAAATGTTTGAATTAAAACTGGGCTTTGGCCATTAGTTACAAAATGATGTTTGTTCGGAAACGTACGGGTCCGGATCACTAAATAACCAAGTTTTGAGTTTAGATCAGAACTGCCAATTCAAATTTGGGACAATCTGGCATCTAAGGTGAAATGTACGGGACTCGTTAATATTTGTGCTAAAGCAGATC
The DNA here is from genome assembly GCA_024447775.1 of Carex cristatella. Taxonomy (NCBI): domain Eukaryota; kingdom Viridiplantae; phylum Streptophyta; class Magnoliopsida; order Poales; family Cyperaceae; genus Carex; species Carex cristatella. Next base: position 5,300,949 of record JAJHPF010000007.1, read on the forward strand.
AAACAATATGAATTGAAAACTCAAAAATTGAGTTACTTTAGGGGATCCGAATTTGACTCTACCAGGGCTCCAGCTGGCGGGTTCCTCGCAGATTAGTCTTTGTTGCATCGTGTGGATATTAGTGCGCAATGAAAATGAATATTTATTGTCTCAACATTGTTGTTGCTTCCCCACTCTTTGTCACAACAATTATTATATATAAATCATGACATCGGTTAATTTCATGCAATAATTATAATAGTTATTTATTTGTTAAAGGGTTTTTCTCCATTCAAGATATTTTAGATGCTATATTTAAAAATTGAACTTACGTGAAAACCAGTCTTTGATCTAGTGGAAAAGAGAATGTCCTCCGTGTGGGAGAATCGCAGATTCAAAACCCGAATGGGCCGAATGGGGGATTCATTGTGGATATAAAAAGAATTAAATTGTTTTCGGTGAACTCAATTCAAATATAGATTACAAAATTTAACATTGAACATAACAGCAAATTAAGAGAAATGATATGAAGAGAAAAGTGCAACCTGCCTGTGAAAGAGCAAACCGCTCAACTTATCCAATAAATTTATTTTAGCTCACTTCAAATATTTGTTTCACATGCATAATTAATACGTAGCATGGTGAATAGCATAATAAATTAATAATATACAGTCCAACAATTTAATTATTATCCTTACAAGTTGAATAGTATAATAAATATATCAAATAAAAGTTCATGCACACAAGTTGAATACCACCATCACAAATACATGAAAATCATTAAACACACCATAGCACACAATAAGCAAGCAATCATAAATTTAAGAAGCATTACATAAACAACTTCATATATTCGTGTGGTCACCAATGCACAACTAGCTAGCCTGTTAAATGTGGAGGAAGTTAGGTTTTCTAATGAACAAAACAAAACATCTTCTTTTTAAAATTAATGCAAAACATGTTCCACCTCGTTAAAAACAAAAAAAATTAGTGTTTGTCGTAGTATATTTTTGATATTTTTGCATTGGTTAGTTGGGGGGTTGGGAGGTAACAGCCGGATTTTCTTTAGAGAATTTCTAGTAGTGTAGGGTTATTTATGTAACATGTGCATATATTGGTTTCAAACTCAGTGGAACCGCCTGTAATTGATTCCACCTCTTTAAAAAAAATATCATAACAATAAGTAATAAAATAATATATAAAGTCAGTGGAACCACCGGTAATTGATTCCACCACTTCAAAAAAAAATATCATAACAATAAGTAATAAAATAATATATAAGAAAGAAATAAAATACTACTTAATTGGTTACTTCCTATATAACATTGTACATGTGCAAATTGCAATTAATAATAAACATCTCTAATTTATGGTTGGTAACACCAAGATTATCCAATAAAGTAATGCAAGCTAGGTTCATCAGAATAGATAAATACTTTTCCTTTTAACTATTGAAAAATTGGTTTGTCAAAAAACATAATTAATCGAAAAATGCTCAATTAATAATTTCTAAATGTATATATTTTACCAAAGGAAAGAACCATAAATAGAAACAGAGGAATTTAGAAAATTGCTTGAATGTTGTAAAGAATACCTTTTAAATGTGCAGCCTATGATGTAAACTTGATCAACCTAAGAATTCTTATGCGGTCCTCACTTATTTGTTCCTCTGTCCTTTCCCTTTGAACCATCCCCTCCAAAGTTCCATCTGGTTTACCCCATTCAAAAAGTTGAAGTTTAGATAGGTACTCAATTCCTCGAGGAAACTCCTTTAAACTAGGACAGTTATCAATGCATAGTTTTTCCAGGTTTGGCATCGTCCCCTTATTGATTTCAATGCACTGGAGGTTGGGAGCTTTCTTAACCTCTAGTTCTCGAAGCATAGGAAATGATCTCTCATTAGAGCACAATTCATTCCCTTCGTAGCCAGTAAGATAAAGGAATCTCAAGCTACGTATCCCTTTAAGACAGGAGAAAGAATTTTCGTCCAACCCACTATTGTATAAATTCAATATTCTAATGCTATTATGATGTTGTACTGACCTGGAAAACTGAGGTACTGAACTTCTTTCCACCTGTCCCATGATCTTTATTTTTGATGCTGATGTATTGAGAGCTTGCAATTGTAGTACTTCCCCATCTTTTGACTTAACAAGGAGATTCTCAAGATGACTGAATTTACTTATAGAAGTAAAAAAGACCTCACTGTGTTCGCTTCTTATTTGTGAGATTAATAACCTTGTTAACTCTGTTAAAGTTTCAAATTTTCTTATTATTTCATCAATAGCTTTAGTAAATCCTAATTCTCGTAAATTCTTTAGCTTCCATATCTGCTTGGGTGGCATTACTCCAATTACATCTTCAGAAAAAACCATTAGTAATCTCAGCCTTCGTAACTTTGTTAACTAATTTGGAAGTTCTGTAATTTTAGATCCCCAAGCAGACAAGATTTGCAAGTTTTGCAGCCTTCCAATTGATTTTGAGAGCTCTTTTTTTCCAGTTTCATCCAACCCCAAATAATGCAGGTTGAATAAGTTATATACCTCTACGGGTAATTTTTCTATAGAGGTGCCATGTAAATTCAAAACACGTAACAATTTGGAAGATCTCAGCATTATGGAGAGCGAGTTGACATTGATTTTATCACCAACGGTAAATATTGAACGAAGAGAGTATTCGTTGTTGCTTGCACTTTCAAGATCACAATTTCAAATAGACAATCGGCGTACTCTGCCTATAGGTGAGCGTGTTGAACTGCCATGAACCACAAAAAATTCTTTCTCTGATTTTGAAACAACCATGCTATGTATAATATCGTGCAAGCTACACCTTTCTACTCTTTCAACCACATTTCTCTCATCTACTTGCAGCAAGCACTGACTAACAAGTTCATTCAGGTAGTTCTCTGCTACTTCTTCAGGTGTTCTTGTTCCACTTGTCTCAACAAATCCCTCTACAATCCACTGTCCAGTAAGCTCAAATGCACTGATATATCAATCTTCTGGATAAATGCCACAGTAAAGCAAGTAATTTTTGAGATTACTAGAAAGATCTGCAAAGCTTAGATGCAAAATCCTATTTATGTATTAGATATTCGGATTATGTGCTAGTTCATGTTCAAGGTCTTCCCACATTCTCTTCCATTCCCTCTCTGTTTGTTCCTTGCATGCCATAATGCCTCCTATGGCTAAAATAGCAAGGGGAAGGCCCCTACACCTTTTAGCAATTTTTCTCGCCCACATAATTAATTCTTCTGGGCATGTGTTGGTATTGTTTCTCTTAAATGCGGTTTTACAAAAGAGATCCCATGAATGGTGTTCCTTAAGTGGGATAATCTCCATGATTTGTTTCTCTGGGGCCAATAATGCTACTTCTTGAATCCTTGTTGTTAAAATGATTCGGGCAGTGTTACCTTCTGGGAGTTTGTCCCTTATGAAATACCATAATTCGGGTTTCCATACATCATCTAGGATGAGTAAATATCTTTTATTGTGCAAATAGTTTGTAATTACTGGAACCAAACTTCGAAAATCCTTGGTATCAATTCCATCAATGTTAATTTCATTTGGATCCTCTCTATTCAATTCCTACAATATCTTTCTCAGTAATTCATCCCTTTCCCAGGTTTGAGATACAGTGATCCAAGCAAATCCATAAAATGATTTTTTTACTGGTTTGTAAACATCAGTAACAAGAGCAGTCTTTCCCACCCCACCCATCCCCCACACCGAAATTACATTTTGTTTGCTTTTGTCATCACTCAACATTTCCATAAGCTTACTCTTATTTTCATCGATTCCCACAAGATCACCTTCCTTTTTAAAATGCTCATCTTCTGCTGTTATCCATCTCCCAACTTCTTGGGGTTCTCCTCTTTTTACAATACCACTGGTGTCATATTCGTTTTTTCTCTTCTTGATATCGACAAGTTGAGTTTTTATCTCTCTGAGCAATATGGTGAGCTTGTACCAAGTCTTGACATGCATGACTCTCTTGATAGTTTTCACTACAACTCCTCTGTTGATCTGCTCATAAGGCTTGTAAGTGAACTCATCTACAATATCTTCAATATCAAAAGCAACCGTTCTTATTTCCCAGATAAATTTTTTTATGTTTGCAGGTGCCTCACTAAACCTCTCTGCTTCATGTTGGAACCCTTGGATGCTCTCTAACTCTGCCTGGATATATTTCATCTCATCGAAGAAGTTATGCATATCCCATGCTTCGCTATTTAGGAATGAGCAAGTAGATTTGACTGGTTCAACCACTAAAGCAGAACCAATTTTTAGGAACAAAGACCCCACCGCAGTTTCAGCCATCACGTGTCTCTTGAACTTTTAGCAAAATTAAAGATTAAATTGACTGCATGTTTTCTCTATCATGTCCATCATATCTATAAAGTAAATTGGAAATTCTTGTTCAAAAATTTGCTTTTCACTTGTTTTAGTAATGGATATAGAACTCTCTGGAATGTAGCAAAATTCTAATGAATTAGGACCCTCAACCAACTGAATCCAACTGATTATGCACATTTATTTAAAATTTACTTCTCATTCCTGGCATCCTGGTATACAAACAGGTGTATTGTTTTTAATTTTTACTGATACCGGATTTGCTCTTTTTTAGGGATAAACGAAATATTTTGGGATACCAGTATGAGTAGAGTTGTACAAACGATCCAACGTTAGATATAGTATATTTATGGTAACTAAAATTAGTGTATACTAATTAAACCTCATACAAGATAAAAACACAAAAAAACAACGGAAACTATAGAGTAACCCAAATTTTCAGTTTGCATCCGTACAGGTTGGATGGCCCGGATTCAAACTAAAAATTTAGGTTACTTCAAAGGATCCGAATTTAGGGGGGATATTGGATTTGCATATGTTGCCCTAAAAGTGTTGTGATATGCTTACAGATAATGCGAAAAAAAGAGTTCCAACTGTTCTTTGTAATATTTTATTAAAAAAGGGTTAAAATAAGAATAATTTGATCCAAATTTTTTATAAATATACAAAATGATAAATTAATTACACAATCTATACAGTTTTTCGGTGGAATTTGAAATCTATCTATATCGCTCACAGGGAGAGCGGTTTTAGAACCTCCAACCGTTAGCTGGGCGAGCGGTTCCACCCATCCAGGTTCGCTCACCGTGAGAGCAGTTCCAGGGTAGGTTCGCTCACCAAGAGAGTGGTTCCAGATTGGGTTTAATAGGAGAGGTCGAGGTTTACGGCTCCACCCTTACCATTTACGAACCCACCTCTTTCACCTCTCTTCCCTCTTTTTTCCCAGCGGAGCACTCCTCCCTTCCTCTCTTCCCTCTTTTCCAGCGGACCCCCCGCTCCCCATCACTTTCACTCCATCTCCCTTTCTCTCTTCCCTCTTTCCCAGCGGATTCCAGGTAATTTTTTTTTTATATTTTATTAATTATTTTCTTTAGTTTTAGTTATTTTGTTTAAATTTAAGGAAACTAAAAAATTAAAAAATTGAGTTTTAGTTAGTTTTAGTTATTTTCTTTAGTTTTAGATTTTAAGTAAATTAAAAAATTGTTTAGATTTAAGTAAATTAGAAAGTGCCAAAATAATTTTAGATAAATTAGAAAATATCAAAATAAATTTAGGTAAATTAGAAAATGCCAAAATAAATTTAGAAAAAATATAAAATGTCAAAATAATTTTAGTTAAATTAGAATGGGGTTTAAAATTGTTTTGAATGGTTTAGAATAGTTCTTAGAGTTAGTTAGAAAATCACCAAAATAAGAAATATTATCAAATTCCAAAATTGTTTTAGAAACCATACCAAAATTGTGTCGAAAATTCCAAAATAGTTGAGAATACTTACGAAAATTCCAAAATAGTTTAGAATTAGTTAGAAAATACCAAAACGGTTCAGAATATCTCCAATATAATTTTAGGTAATTTAGGAAATGCCAAAATAATTTTGTAGAAAAATTGTAGAATTATGTAAGAAAATTTAGAAAATTATAAAATTGTTTAGAATGATTTAGGAAATTCCAAAATGGTTTATAATTTGTTAGAAATACTAGAACGGTTCAGAAGAAATAATTTAGAAAATAATTTGGTCCGATTTTTGAAATTCAGAATGACAGAGAGAGAGACCCAGATAATGCAAGGTAGGTTCAGCGAGTTGTTGTGGATACCCCACAGTCATCATCGGGTGTCTTTGGCTTCGAAAGAGGTTAGCATTTACTGATTTCTCTTAATAAATCGATTAGAAATCAAATCGTATATTGCTTGATATTTTTTTTCCTAATGTAGAGTTCTACTAATTTAACCGTGAGAAATTGTCGGACATATTGCGAGTACCACGACCGATACGCCCCGTATTTGCTTTCGTTGGGATTATATCAGATTGCCAAGTTGCCTGGTATCAATATTGACGCGTCACTTATACATGCGCTTGTCGATTGGTGGTGTCCAAGAAACTCACACGTTTCATCTTCCATTTGGAGAAATGACAGGTATTTAGCGAAATGATTCAATTAAAAAAATGATTGGTGAAATAAATAGATTATAAATAGCTTATTTATATTTTTTTATTTAAATTAATTGCAGTTACGTTAGAAGACGTAAGCTGTTTGTAGGGTTCGCCTATCAAGGGGATCCTAGTGACCGGGAGATCGGATGAGGTGTGGGCCAGAAGCAGAATGTTCGAATTATTAGGGATTCGAGACGTTGAAGTTGATACTTTTATGAAGAAAAGGGGAGCTGATTATTCTGATTGGATAATGGCGAAAAAAATGCTCCGGAGTAGGTTTAAGAACCTTCCAGATGACGCCGATGAGCGAATGGTGCAGTGGTACATATTATCTATTCATTAGATTATTTGTTATTTGAATTCTCAATGATGTGCTTACATAAGATATCATGCAGGTATGTACGTGCATTTATTTTGGAGCTATTTTCGTGCACTATGTTCCCTGACCGTAGCGAAGACGGGATACCGATATGGTATCTTTATTTGATTGCCAACTTGGAGGAGCCGGTGGGATACAATTGGGGTGGAGCTGTGCTCGCATATTTGTATCGATACCTATGCGTTGCAACCGATCCCTCAGTTTCTTCTATGCATGGTCCGATTATGCTTCTTCAGGATTGGTCATGGACCCGATTTCCAGTTCACCGGCCGATGCCTAGATCAAGAAAGTGGACACCTTCATGGAGAACCCCAACCCTAGAGACATGTCCGGCTTTTGCTGACAAATGGTGCACGAAGCATGCGTACGATAACTCTGCTCACAATAAAACAGCCAGACCAAAAATACTGCGCATTCAGTTTCAGCGATTGGACGAGAGCATGGTAGATTGGGAGCCGTACGCCAGCATTTATGCGAAGCTTTCGAGAGTAACAAGAGCTGGAGAGGTATTTTTTCACATTATTTGTTTAGTCGTTTTTAATCATATGTACGAATAAAGACTCATAACTTTTAAAAAAATTTCAGCCTTAGTACTTGTATTGCGGTCCTCTCATATTTTACTGGATAGTAGAATATCATCACCCTGATCGGTGCATGAGGCAATTTGGAAAATTTCAGAGATTCCGCCGCCACTTCTCCTGAACAAGAATGTGCACAGCGACTTGCACAAGTATGACGCATTCGATTCCAAATTTTTTTGTTTACAAATGTTACTTAATTTTTTGTGTTAAATTGTTATAAACTGAATTATAGGTTCAAAATGGCATCGAAGAGGAATATTTCATGGGCCGAGCAGCATGCGATCCACGTTCAGATGGCAGAGGCGTATGAGCAATACATATACGCAGAAGCCCGACCATTTAACCAGAATGAGCTTCCGGCTTATCGCAAGTGGTATCAGATGAATGGCATGCCATCTGTTTATATTTTTGAGCAGCATGTGGCGGGACTTGATCGTGGAGTTAGGATCTCCAGAGACGAGCATGGAAAGAGAGGATACATTCCTACCGGACCTGCGGTTGTCCGACTGGTAATTTCTAACTGTTATTTGTAATATTGTTATTTTGTGTTAAATGTCATATCTTATATTCTCGTTATCTGTCCAAGTCCTTGCGTGGGATAGGAGAGCTGGCGCACGGTGTGAAACGATTCTTCACCAAAGGATGGCATAGGCCGGGCAAGGATAACATGAGAAGAGGATGGGGTATTTGCTGTGACTGTGATGTCCAAGACCGTGCGCAAGCCCTGATGGATCAGGCTGGAGTTCCAGAAAATTAGAAAGAGGTCCCATCCAACGAGAGCACGTAATCCTTACCCACTGCCTCCTGTATTCGAAGGACCAGATCTAATCTAATCTTGGCTATACGATGAATCTGCATGGAGTAATTACATGGCTCAGGCAGGAGTAGGTCATGACATAGACCCTGGACAGGTACTTGTTATATATGACTTGAAGTAAGTATGTTTATGACTTACAAACGAATATTTACAAAATGAGACGAACCTTTTCAGATGACACAAGAGCTGCAGGCGCAGCAGTAGGGTGTTGACGCATCAGATTTTATTCAAAATCTGCTCGGTGGACCGCATGCAGCAGCAGGATGGACCGGATAGGTTTGTTACATGTGTTTAACGTTATTTCAATAATCTCAGCTTACTAATTGAAAGTAAATATGTTTATTTTTCAGGTGATCCAGGAGCAGCCGGAGAATTTCTATGAGTGGCAATTTCAGCAGCAGACTGTGCAATCCCAGCAGGCATTACATGAGGAGTTCATCCGGCATCAGTGTGATGTTCTGCCGACTCCCGGTAGGAATTGGTATTTCGGGAATGCAGGGGCATCGTCATCCCAACCATCGCTGGATACGCAGACTCAGTCGGAGGTGACACAGCATGAGGAATATAGACGTCCCGCACAGCGAGTCCGGTGTGAGGCATATGAATTACGGCGTGATGTCTGCTCTCCAGACCGCTTCTCGCATTCGCAGTATCCTGGACATTGACCTATCTTCGGAGTCTATCTATCTTTTATTATGTTTGTGGACTTTTATTATGTATGTATTGTTGATTTGTTTTCGCTTCTATTATGTTTTTATTTCTATTACGTATGTTTTATTCTGCACATTCAATGTATCAAGTATGCTTCCAAAAAAAACTAACACATAAATGTAATTTATCACTCAAAACATAAAAATGAGACGAGCAAATAATTACAAATTACATGTGAAAACTTCAATGTAATACAATGCACATAAATTACAAAATGACTAATACCTGCTGATCGAGCGCCTGCTTGTCGATCTTCTAGAAGACGATGAACCAGTTTCCGGTTGCCGTACTGCTTCTTCTACAGAACAAAGAAAATATGAAATATACGATAGTTCCAAAAATAAATTTAAAAATACATGTGTTTTGAATTATACCTGCGGCATTCCGAATTAATTAATTAAAATAATTAATCAATATTAATTAAATATTAATCTAAGTTAATTAATATAATTAATCTCAATTAATAAATACTTACCAAAATAATATTTCAGGTCAGCAAGAAGTGAGAGAATGAAATTAATTAATTTTAATTAATTATTCTGAATTAATTAATTAAAATAATTAATTATTCTGAATTAATTAAAAATAATTAATCAATATTAATTAAGTATTAATCTAAGTTAATTAATATAATTAATCTCAATTAATATACTTACCATAATATTTACCGCATATAGCATGGAACCATTAGTGGTTCTGGAACCACTGACATAGTGAGTGGTTTTAGATGGGCTGGACCGCTCTCCTTGTAGGCAGTTTGAGGTTTTGAAACCACTCTCTCTGTGAGCGGTATAGACAGATTTCGAAATCCAGCCGGAATTTGTATAGATTATTAAATAAAATAATAGTTTTGTATATTTATAAAAATTTCGGTAATTTGATACTATAAATACGGCGGTGGGACTATAAATAGGGTAGATTAGTTCATACTATGGATCAATAGTTACATTTTCAAAATTCAAATGATTGATTTGAAAAATCCAACGTTATTTTTATATGAAAATGTACTTGCAAACTAACTTCTTTATATGTTTTAAATTATTAAATATTTTCTTTAAATAAGTAGAGCATCACAACTTTTCACAACTTTTGAATGGTATGAAATTTTTAGATGAAATAATTTTCTACATATCAATTCATATAGTAAAAGAATTCTAAAAAATGTAAAATTTAATCACCAAGTACATTTCAATATGGATCTCATGTTGAACGGTTTAGATCAGCTGTTGAACTTAAAAAATAAAAATATTGATCCATAGTATGGAACTATATGCACTATGCATAGTACGTACCATAGCCTCACTTAATAATAAACGGACCCAAATAACTATCCCCGCACCTCCAACCCCCCTCTATCCCTGCACTAAAAGACAAAAAAAAATCAGCGCTAAAAGACAAAAAATCTGGTTCCGCGTAGTATTTAACATCGATATGTAATGTATTTACAGTGCATCGAACAAGTATTTAACTCTATTCATTGGAGTATTAACTGTCTGCCCAACAGCGAAACAATATCTGTCCCCACAAAAATTTAGGAGCCAAGATAACTGTCCCCGCACCCCCATCCCCCATATCCCAATACTAAAAGACAAAAAAATCTTGTCCCGACAGTTTGAGTATTTAAATTTTCATCGGTATTAACATTTATATGTTTTATATTTACAGTGCATTGAACAAGTATTTAACTCTATTTATTGGAGTATTAACCATCTGTCCAACAGCGAACAATCTTTGTCCCCGCAAAAAATTAACATATCTGTCCCCGCGTCCCCGCACTAAAAGACAAAAAATTAGGTTCCGACATTTGATGGTTTAAATTTCCTACAGTATTTAACTTCAACATTTAGTATATTAATAGTGCATCGAACAGGTATTTAACTCTATTCATTGGAGTATTAATCGTCCGCATCCAACTTCAATATTTAATATCGTCCCCACGTCCCCACACATTAGTATTTAACATTATGAACGTTAGTATTTATCTATAAAGTCAAAAGTATTAATCTCTAAAATTATAAATAAGTTGTATGGATTCTATTTAGCATCCTATATCTATATATAGTATTTAACTTTAGAAATGTTAGTATTGAACTTTAGGAATGTTAGTATTTAACATCATGAAAGTTAGTATTTATCTTTAAAGTCAAAAGTATTAATCTCTGAAATTATAAATAAGTTATATGGATTCTATTTAGTATCATATATCTTAGTATTTAACTTTATACACCCCAGTATTTAACTTTAAAAATGTTAGTATTGAACTTTAGAAACATTAGTATTTATAACATAATATTTTATAACAAAAATGAGAGAAGTATTGTTGAATAATATTTAAATAAACCAATAAACGTTAGTATTTATAACATCATATTTCTTAATAAGCTAAATATGGTTGCATCTAAATAAGCTAAATTGTTGTATAACATAATATTTTCAATATTATTTATTTTCAAAATTTTATACATAAAAATTGATTCTTCAAACAAATTAAGATGAATAAATTATATAGAAAGTTTCACTAAATATCTTTGCATATAAAATTATCCATGTAATGTTATTTTCTTTCTTTAATTCTTCCTCCAGTTGCCACATAATTGAACTTTCTCTTTTGATTTTTCTTTGACCGCGGGACCCTCCCTTTTCCATTTGACTCTCTTCTCCTATCCATTTGACTCTTTGACTATTTAGTGTTTAAGATAACCGCACAAGAGGCCTAAAAATACTCCCGCTCCCTCCCACGTGTCGTGTTAATAAAGGCGCGGGGATAAAGCGGAGATGGGACTGCGGGGACCTATATAATTATTCATAATAAATTACGACTCACTATGCCAAATATTTAGGATAAATTTCAAAATCATGTTTTACTAATACATGTCAGTACAACTGTTTAATTTCAGATCTAAACTCAGGAGAAGAATGGATATCATCGGCAAATTAGTGAAGATGATAACCTTATTAATTATTTTAATCATTTACTTTTTTTCTTCAATAAAAACATAAATAAACGTACGTCACAAATTTAAATTCAATGCATCAATTTTTTTTGCATGATATTTGAATAGATTTTTATTTACCACAATTAAATTCTCCTTGGAAGCGATACTAGTTAGGGTAAATTTATCATTTTTTTATGTTATGACTTCAAATATATTTTTTATGAACGGTTTATTATGATTTTTATTCATTGTTGATTTTGGCCGTCGATCCTTAATTTTGTATGAAACAAACACAATTTTTTACAATTTTAATTGTTAATATTATTTAGAAATACAACACTATTTATCATGTGTAAATAAGAATTAGTAATCAAATCAGTATGCATAAAATTCATCCATTGTAACATTCTTGCGATTTTATTGTTGGTTGCCTAGTATTTGTTTTGGCACATTTTATTCTTTTAGTACCCATCTTGTCCATCTGAAAAAAGGAGCGGATATGGTAATGCCGTATAACTTAGATGATTATGATGAATAATGGCATCACAATAATTTTATTTTCAATTAATGTCCTCTACTATTAAACTAACAACTTCGCTTGTATTTGGCATACAATATTGTGAAAATTTACCTGATTGAGTTCTTGTTAATCTAAGGCTGAATTTTTGCATATTTGATTCAACAAAACGCTCTTTAAACATTCTGAAATGCTAAACTATGACATTGTTTTGGTAACATTTCCAGTAAGTCTGGAATAATAGTTGGATGTAATTCATGTGACTTGTTATGGCTTGGAAAATTGTTTAATCTATTTCTTACTTAATTTGCTGTGGCATATATATATAGTTGTGTATTTCTTGGTTTACATCCTTCAGGTGGAAGAAAAGATCATATTCAATGATAATTTTGATCCAAAACCCCAAAGACATATGGACCATGTGTGTCATTTATCTTACTGTTTATGTTCACTACCATTGATGTGAAAGAAAAAAATTGAGTTTTATGTTCTAATAATTTCTGTAAAATGCTTTGATCTGCAATCTTTTGAAGAGCCTAATAACTTGTCTAATAATTAGGGAGGTATTTTAAAGATGGTTTTGAAACTCTTCCTTAGTCTGCAACGAAGGTTGTATTGTGTTTTACTATTTTGTTTTTTCAGCAGGCCAATAGAACTATGTCGCACAATACATACATACACAATTGGCAGCTCCCAAGTCAAGTTTGGACACATTTTTTTCCTGGTTAATAAGTTGGAATTGATGTTTGTAAGATGAGGATAATGACAATTATTAGGAAATATTTCAAAAAAAGAAAAAAATATTAGAAAATTAATATAAATATTTTAATAGATATCTAATTTTATTCTATAGTAAAATAGATATCAAATTTTAAAAAAGGAACAAAAAACTATCTATAGCTGTGTTATGGAATGTATTTGCTTTTCGGGTAATTAATTGTAAGAATTATTTGGAATATTTAGTGGAAATTGTGACAGAGCCAGAGGATTCCTTGTTCTGCCTATATTAGAAAATGGGGATTGCATTTCAAACAATGCTGAACTGGATGGCAATGGCTCTTGCTCTATTTTCACATTATGATATGTTTGAGAAATTTTACAAATTACACTACCTTTCAAAATTTTCAAACAAAATGTTCGTCCTTTTAAATTATTAAGAAAATGTATTCGCGGGGCTGTCATTTCTCTCTTCCTCTACGTTCTATTTACTCTCATAAATTTTAGTCTCCTTCTCTCTCTTATTAGATTTTAATAAGTCCATAAAATATTTTAAAAATATGTAATTCAGGCAACAAATTGTTGACATACATGTAACAATTTTTTTAGTTAGACAAAATATATATCAGATATATGTCTTCAATTAGGAAACAAATTTTTTAATCAAGTTTTTCAAACTAAAAGAATAGACACCTACGAGAGTATTATGCTATTCCATTGTTTAATCAATCAATAAAAACATGGCGTTTTCAATATTGCCAAATTAACCAATTTACATCTGCTATAAAATGAATCACCGCAAGAACTCAGGTGAACATATACAAATCAATACCCAAGTTTATTTTTACCCAGAAAAATATATCATGAATGAACTGAGTGCATAATGGTTAATTACACTTCATGAGGTAGGTGTTGAATCGATACCCAAGTTTATTTTGAACTTTATATATATGAGAGACAAAGTTGAAATGAACTACAAATCTAACTATATTTTATTAGTCTTTGATGTTGTATTGTCATTCTCTTGACTATTCTCTACTGACATATCAACATAACATCATTTCTGTATAATTTCTCTTGATTGACATTGCTAGTCGTATTAAACAAAAAAATATCGATCGTGTGCTTGTACTTTTGTTTCATTACTAAAATCGGTCTAAATAGAATAATTTTATGCTTATACAATGATGTCTTTCCAGACTATGTTAAAAATGTACCAATATACAAATTTGTTGTCTAATTGAAAAACATATATATGATACATATATGTTGTCTAACAGAAAATTTGTTACATGTATCTAAAAAAATTGTTTCCTGAATTATATGTTCTTTAAACTATTTTAAGTGCTCATTAAAATCTAATAAGAGAGATGGTGCTCTAAATTTGATGAGAGTAAATAGGAGGTATCGGAGGGAAGGGTAGAGCGGGAAATGAGGACTCCACTAGGGAATTATGACAATAATTTTAAAGGATAGGAATTTTGTTAGAAATTTTAAAAAGTAGGGAAATTTGTAATATTTCCTAATATGTTTTAATGAGTTTTCGAGATCAAAATGTTGTATTGTGTTGTATTGGATTATGTAGATTGTTGTGATTGTATAATGCTAATATCCAGCAAAATTCTAAGATTACCAGATTGTTGTGACTGTATAATGCTAATATACAATGTAGTGTTTCTACTTTCTACATCATTTGATGAATTTACTTCCTAAAAGAACTGTAGGGATCCAGTACATGCCTTTCAACAAATATTTCCAGCAAATCTGGAGAGTTATGTCGTGCTCTCTTTTGCCTCCTAATATCTAGTTTTCTTTTCTTTTTTTAAGGTTAGTAGCTTTAAATGCCAACTAATAATTTCATTGATAAAAAAATATTTACAATGAATCAAATGAATCTAATTTCTATATCTAAACTCTTTTATTCTCATTAATTCATCTAAACTACTCTCAACATCTAATCTTACTTAGTTACACTCTCTTAAACACCCTAATACTTCATTCCCTAACCTCTAAGACTGGATCCACTTTCGTTTTATAACCACAACACTCTGACGGTGGATCTACTCGCCGCCATGCTTCGACGACCAGATCTACTCACTGTGGCGCTCCGACGGCCGGATCTACTTACCCCTGTGCTCCGACACTCCTCGTCGTGCTCCAACGGACGAATGTACTCACCACCATGCTTCGATCGAAATGGATGAAGATTCTACCCTCCATGCTCTGACGATACCGTGCTCTCGATTACAATTGGCTCTGCTCTGCTCGGCTTCCTCCCCTCTCTCATTCTCTTCTCTATTAAAGAGGTAGAGACGAGAGAGTGGGAAGAACATCATTATATCGGATTGAGACCTAGAAGAGGTGGGAAGAATGAAATAGAGGAGATGGTGAAGGAGGCTGCTAGGGTTGGATCTCCCTTTTTTTTTCTCTTTCTGGGCAAATGTTTGTTTTTTTTCTTTTAGAGTAAGAAAAGAAAAAATCCTCACTTGTCACTCATGAACTAAATCAGTGCGGTGCAAAATTCATGAGTTTTTTTTAAAATGTTGAAGTCTAAGCACAAAAATATATTGCCTATTATCACCAAAGTATTTAATGTTGTAGAACAAAATTAAAATAAATAAATAAAGGATGAAAATAATAACTCAATAGCAGCTGTAGAAAAAGCAATATGGAAGGTTGAGTGGGGACCCTATTACAGATTGTTGTTGTTGAGAATAATTGAATCAGTAACGAATAAACGTACTGAATAATGTGATGAGTAAATTAATTAAAAAATATCTTGATTCGTAGAATTTTGTTTTTTGGCTCAAATTGAGAAGGTAATTGGAAAGGCTTTTAGAATATGTTCAGCAATTGCAAGCATAGCAATTTTGCCATTTATTACATAATTTGAAAATCATCATTTGTTGTTATCTATTCAAATCATGCTGTAATTCAAAAGTATGTACAGATTAAGCATGATGAAATTTTTCACGGGACAATTATTTCTACATTTAATTTATTAAATGATTAACGGAAACATACAAACCTCAAACTTTGTGATAGGAGAGAGAAATCCCAGCTCAGAAAAGAAACAGCTCAACCAAACGAAACGTGCAACTGCAGTTGTGAATCTGAAATTGAACAGAAATCAAAACAAAGAAACCAAAATTGAGATGTACAGTTTTGAGAGAGAGAAACTATTAATGTAAATTGCATAGATACGGATACGGTGATACGGCAATTTTAAAAAATTTAGGATACAATACGGCAATTATATATATTATTTTTTATTTATTTAATTTTATTTATCAATTCAATACTTACATGAGGTCGATGCCTGTTGACTGTTGTCTGAACGAACCAACTAGTGGTTAAAATGGACAAAAATTGACGACATTGTCTAATAAGTTAAAATGGGTCTTCAATGGGACTAAGCATGTGTAATAATTGGGCCTTAATAAAGGAAGGAAAAAAACCAGTAATTATATATCTGGATCTCTTTGCTCAAAGGCCTATTTAATTTACCATTGAAACGGGAGCTGTTTTGAATCTGAACTCTGATACGATATGCGTATTGGATACCCTACTGAGTGATCACTACAGCAGAATGACTTATCAGCGACCGGTACACCGGTCGCTGATAGTAGACTACGCCGGTCGCTGATTCTGGTTTTGGTCGCTGATAGTCGTTTTTGGTCGCTGATACACCGGTCGCTGAAAGTGTGGTCGCTGATACTTCTCTGATGACGTCACCGGTCTCTGAAAGTCGTCATCCCGGTCGCTGATAAACTTTCAGAGACCACTTTGTGTTGGTCTCTGAAAGTTTATGCTGACGTCATGTTTAGTTAACAGCGTCCAAACGTTTTGGTCGCTGATAATTGTAAATGGTCGCTGATAGTCAATTTTTTTTTAAATTAATTTGTTTATGTTTTTTTTTATTGATTCTGATTCTATTGGTTTTATTTATTATTGATATTTTGTCGTTTCGAAATTGTTATCAGACGTACAATTGCATCGATATTCTCATATATAATAAATATTAAAAACACATAAACAATCACATAGAACAAAAATATAAAAATGCTAAATATCCAATCCACGTAAATATGCTAACATAAATATTTGAACCTAAACTATAACATAGATAAATATACCAACTCAAGAAAATCTAAGAAGTATCATCTCTGCCGAGATCCTCGCCATCATCGTCGTCATCCCGAGTATCCGGCATCGAGGTATGGTTTGAGGTCGAACCTCCCTATAAGTTGTTTAAATAATTAGGATTTCGAATATATGATTGACAATTAAAACATACTGATAAATTGAATTTCGTACCTGAGTAGATCTGAAAGCTCTGCTGATCTGGTCGGTGATCGTCTCGGTGAGCGTAGGCATGATCGATGTCATCACATGAGAAGATATCGCTTCAATATCCTCTTGTGTAAGGCGTGAAGCCGGTGGCGCAGAAGAATATGATCCTGAAGAATGTGAAGGAGTACTGCTAGACCCACCAACACGATACATGGCTCTCGTTTGGCCTAGAACATTAAAGAATAGACAGTTAGTATTATCTTACAAATTAAAAAAAAAATTATAAGTTTCAAGAAAAGTTTTTTTACCTAGAGCACCGAGGCCATAATTGTCGCCATGAGCATTACGATCATCGACAGCCGAAGTGTACCAGACATTTATGTCAAATGCAGGCCAGTCATTTTTGTTCTCTCCATGGTTAAGCCTCATCGCATTCTCATAATTGTCCTGCAAATTTTATAGATATAACAATAATATTTTGACCAGTTTAAATTGAATTTTATAAAGCAGTTGTAATGTTGTATTACGTACATATGCCTTTTGAGCCTTGGCGGAAACAAATTGCCCCGTCTTCTTGCTTTTATGGGTCGGCGCGAACAGCTCATCAGACCATCTGGGTTCACGCTGATTTTCCTTCTCCTGTTAATAGTTTGAAAGACAATTTCAATTACAAAAAAAATTATCAACGTTAGTTCGATTTGATTCAATTAAAATGAAAATTAATTAACTTAATAAAAAAACAACTTACGAAGCGCTGTTTGTGAACAAGCATGCTCACAGAGCTCGTCGTGGCACCAGACCCTTCTACAGCTGCCCTATTGGCCTTATTTCGCTCGCTCCGACTAGCAAAAGAGTCGCTGCACCAATGATCCACGACTCCGGGCCAATGATCCAACTTGATCCAATCGTGCGGGCTAGGCGCCGAATGCTCCTTCCACTCCTGCATATCATCCCCGTATTCCTTTTTCGCTGCAAGCTTTGCCTTGTGGAGCATGTCTTGCAGCCGTTTGTCCGCTACCTTCTTAAAAACATCCCAGGCATTGTCTTCACTTTCCTCCGGAGCAAAAAGTAATAACTATTAGTGGTTATAAAAATTTAACAAGTAATAACTATTAGTGGTTTGATAAAAGTAAATTTCTCGCACCGAAAACTCTCTCTTGCAAAGGAGCTTAATCGACTCGAGAAAAGCAGAGTAACTGAAAAATGGGCCAGGATAATTGTTGCGTATAGTCTGTGAAACAATTTTGTTGACATGCTTGGTATTTTCTGGATCACCTGCATCAAAAGTTCTACAAACAGAAATAATTATTACAATCAATACAATTAATGAATAATTACAACACAAGGGAAAAAATGAGAATTACCTGTGTCCCGTCACCCGAATAACGAGTCGCAAATTCGGATGTGATGGCGGCGGAATATATGCATTCTTACCCCGTACATTTCTCTGACTACCGCTACTCTCTTCTCCGGATCCCGCCGTCGCCTTTCCCTTTCCCTTTCTACTTGGCGCCATTTCTCTTCTCTCTTCTCCTAACACCTTAGTTCATTCAATTAAATTCAATACAAATTCCGTTACTTTAGCCCTATCACTATATTTTTCTTTTCAATCAAATTAAAAATCCAGATCTTTGCTTTAGACCCTCCAGAAATCATCAATTGATAACGGACCCTCTAAAGCAAGTCATGGAAAAAACACAATGTCAAATCAAGTGTTGCATCATCCATGCAACAGGACTTGTATACAGCCATACAAGCGGCATCTACATTACTTATATTTAAAACATACGTACCAGAGAGGGAGAGATCGAGCACTTCTCCTTGCTTTGCCTTGTCTTGCCTTGCCTTGATTAGTCTTAATTCAATCCTAATTCAATCCCAATTCAATTACAATCTCAATTCCAAATATCAATTAAATCTCAATTCGAAACCAATTCAATCCCAATTCAATACCAATACAATTATAATTCAGTGTAAGGTATAAGTCGATTACTTTCTCTTGTTGCAATTGTCTGGCTTAGCCCGAATAAATTTATTCATATATTAATGACACAAGTTGGACTTATACGGACACGATTACAAAAGGGCGTTAAAATTTTAGAACCACTCTGTCAACAGGCCACTCTAAACAAAAAAATCAAACATCAACAATTTTGCTAACAAGAGAAATCATAAAAAACAGAAAAAAAAACTAAAAGAAAATAACAGAAAAAAAAAAAGAAAATAACAGAAAAAAAACAATAAAGAAAGAAAAAAAATAAAAGAAAAACAATAAAACAGAAAAAAAACGAAAAAAACGAAAAAAAAAACAGAAAAACAGCAAAACAAAATGAAAAACAGCAAAAAAAAAAGGGAAAAAGAAAGAGTGAAAAAACGAAAAAATAAAACAGAAAACGAAAACATAAAACACAAAAAACAGTTAAAAACAGAAAAAAAAAAGGGGGAGGTTAACTTACCGGCAGGGACGACTTCAGGCGGGGGCGGCACGGCTTCAGGCGGGGAGGCACGGCGCGGCGACGGCGGAGGGTTTTCAGTGGCTAAACCTAAAACGCGGGAGAAGGAAAAAGAAGGACCGTGCGCGGGCGAGGGTTTTAGGAGATGACTTTCAGCGACCGGGCTATTCGCCGGTCTCTGAAACAGTTTTCGCCGGTCGCTGATAGTTCTCAGTTATTTTTTTAAAATTTTTTAATAGTTTTCAGAGACCGGGAGAATCACCGGTCGCAGAAAGTGGTCGCTGAAAACCATTTGTCGCCGATTCTTTTTTTTATTTATTATTTTTTTAAAATGAGTTTCAGAGACCGGCGTGGTACCCGGTCGCTGATACCGGTCTCTGAAAACAAAATCTGCTGTAGTGGATAAAGGATATGCCACGTACTCTGATATGATACCCTACTGAGAGGTATAAGATATGCCACGTACTATGATATCATACACGTATTGTCATCGTATAGGGTGTGTATCCATATTCGATACTCACCCGATACAGCTGATAAAGGTACAGGACCCTAAATGGATTATCAGTGTAACATAGATAAAGCCATAATTTTTTCAATGCCTTTCAGAGAGTGAAACTAACCGTTGAGGATTAAACCATCGATGCAAATGAAGGACAGGTTGACTTCTGGTTACTTACTATTGATCCTGGTGAAATTGATGAAGTAAAATTGTGCATGTTGATTATGTTGGCGTGTGCTGAATTTGGCAACAAATAATCAGCTCAAGAAATCTTGTGCTTCAGGGAAAATAATTTTATTTGTATATGTTTCTATTTCTTGTGTAGGATAGAATAGGAAAGTTATTTTTATTGATTGCTTTCTGTTTTTCTTTACTCATGGCATAGGAAAGTTATTTTTATCTACTCAAGGTTGCTGCCTATATAGTTAGGTCCCTTCTTGTTCCAATAATCATCAGAAATTCTTTTATGTAAAAGATTTTGTTACCAATGAAATAAAACTAGGGTGAGAAGGGAGTTTCCCGGGAGATGTGTTATTTATCACTAGTGGAAAATTAGGTATCAGTAACGGTCAATTATGCACATCAGTGACGGGTTTAGAGGCGATACTGACCCAGGCGATACTGATAGCAATAACAATCAGAAACGGTTATACAGCCGTTACAGATTAAACAATCAGTAACGGTCGTTTATATAACCGTTATTCTTTGAATACTTTGCCTCTGTAGTGGACACATGTTACTCGTGTTTTAGTATTTAAGAAAATTTCGGCAGCATTTCCCCTTAGTTCCCCAAATATTCGGGGAATTAATAAGAGAAAATGCTGCCGAAAATTTCTTAAATACTAAAACACGACTAACATGTACCCACATCCTAATTGAGACAAAATATTCAAAGAGCAGTCCCAAACAGGGACTATTCAAAATTAACCCCTACTGGATTAATTTTGAATGGGTATCACGACCTAAAGGCATTAATAATTCGGTCGTGGCTCATATACAATACGTACTCTAGCTAGATACCAAGATTGTATAGATACGTTTAATTAACTACATACATTAATCATAATACACATACATATGCAAAATTAAACAAGAGTTGTATATTATACTTACATTTTTTTAATGCCGGAGCGAGTGATATGAAGAGATTGTAGCACCAAATCCCTCAATTATAGCCAATCTACAAAATCATATTTTATGTTTTTAATATGAAAAGGTGGTATACATGCAATTGGAAAGTATTAGGAGCAGAAATCTTTCTTATGAAATTATCAAGGGTATTAGGTTATTCTGCACACAATATGTTCTGTGAGGCAATTTGTCGAACACCTACTAGTCGCTCACAATAAAAGATCAAAACCAATTTAACAAAAAATATGATGTACACCAGAAAATGAAAGACAGAGGACCTACTTATTTGCATTGCTCTAAAGTCTAAATCATACTTAATACATACATTATACATTACCATTACCATGCAAATACCTTCAATTATAAGCTTGTTTGTCAACTAAAATTATAAGCTTCATGAATTAACATAAACAAAATTATTGATAGAAAATTAATGCAAAAAATAGTACCTGTTGCCTGTTGGATAGGGCAACGTACTGGGTGACCAAGGCTCCACTCTTGCAATATCTATCCACTGATTAATTGTGCACCAGATCAGGCCCACTACCAAAAACTATATACACAATATAACTACCATCATTCAAGCATCTAGATTGACATACTTAAAAACAAGAAAAATCCGAATTAATCAGCCAAAATATAATATTTTGAACAATTACATGAAATTTAGTTTAAAAAGAAGATCCACTAACAAGAACTAACTAAGTAAGAAGATTTATTACCACAATCAGTCATCAAGTGAGACAAACCACTAAGTTAGGGAAAAAATCGCGTGAAAAGAGCTCAAATCGCCCAGCCGACCAAAAACCTAGGTTATGAATGTTATAAAATCGCGCACTGGAAGGGAAGGGATGGGCAGATATTTATTAAGCAATCAGTAACGGTTGTTTATAAATAACCGTTACTGATAGTCCAGACACTATCAGTAACGGTCGTTTATGAGCAACCGTTACTAAAAGTAACAATCAGTAACAGTCGTTTATAAACAACCGTTACTGATAGTGTCTGGACTATCGGTAACGGTCATTTATAAACGACCGTTACTGATTGTTACTTTTAGTAACGGCTGATTATGTTACCCGTTACAGAAGACAATCAGTATCACCTAATTTCGATGCCCGACACTGATGTGCCGATACTGATTTCATATTTTCCACTAGTGTATTCATTTCTAAACTGTGACATTGTATCAGAGCACACCTGGGGTGTTTATTGATTCCTAAAAACTATACCAGCGGTTAAACTAAATCTTCATCATGTCTGGATCCGACAAAGATAAGGCAAAATCACGGGAGGCAAGTGGAACGGATGCACTCCTGGAAAGATTCACACAACTCATTCTAACCAAGAATCAGATGGCAAGACCAACACCAACACCTCATTTTGAAGGAGCTGCTGCACCGATCACAGTTAAACTCGATGGATCTAATTTCGAGTTGTGGTCACAGGTGGTAGAGATGTTTCTGCTCAGCAAGGACAAGTTGGGGCATTTGAACGGAGAACAACCACAACCATCTGCAACCAACCCGACCTATCACAAATGGAAGATCAATGACTCTATCGTGAAAGGTTGGATAATAAATTCACTTACACCAAATTTAATTGGAAATTTTATTCATTTTACAACAGCAAGAGACGTGTGGGATGCGATCGCTGCCACATTTTTCCATGGCAGCGATACATCACAAGTTTATGACTTGAAAAAGAAGGTCTCCCGGCTAAATACTCGGTGTTGGGATTTCATGTGTGTGCCTATATAGTGAGAATTTAAAATTTTCCTTTCACCACTTGGCTCTATACAAAAAAACATCTTATTTATACGACAAAAGCAAACAATAATTTTTTCATGAAACTAATGTGTATTAAGATAAATCAATATCAACTAATTTATTGCTAAAGATGATGGAAACCTTTACCTAAAGAGATTGTCAAATCTCTTGATGGAGAAGCTGATTTCTCTTCTAGATCTCGTGTTTTTCTCGGATGCGCCTCTTGGTTCACCTTGAACCTAAACAACAAACTAGCACACCACTTAGATAGATGGATGTGAAGTTCGAGGCTTAGATCCAACCATCTAACAAGAAGAGATGAGAGCCTTCCTTGAACTTTTCGACCTAGGAGCAAAACCCTCAAGAATTTGGCCTAGAGAAGAGAGAAAGGGGAATTTTTGGCCTTGAAAAAAATTTCTGCTACAGTAACTTTCGGCCAAGAAAATAGGTAGAAAATTTTCATCAGTTTTTCTTAATTACACCCCTTTAAATAGGTAAGAGTTTAGAGCTACTATTTGTATAAAGTTTAAACTATTTATACAAATGTCACTAGCCTTATTTAGTCATTTTATCATCTTTAATCTCATCTTGTGATTGGTTTAATAAATTAATTTATGAATAAATAATATTAATACTATTATTCTATTATGCAATATTCTTATTATTCTTATAATGCATTTAAACATTATAACAAATAATATTTGCATAACTTCACAAATTTATTTATGGCATAAGCATGTCATATTATAATATTTTATTTTGTCATTTCATCTCATGTATCTTATGTTATACATTATTATGAAATATAAAATAATTGTTGTTTCTCTTCAGTTGGTGTGACCGTATAGAGGATCTATGTCATCTTGGCAATAATATAAAACTTTATATTATTGACTATAAGAGGTTCTATCATTACATTATAGTTATCCAAATGACATAGTAATTATTTACTCAATCCACTAATTTCGTATCTATCCTTGTCACATGATATTATGAATAGTATACAAAATAGGATCGTGTCATTTTTGCATTATATTCTTTTTCTTGGTTTCTCAAGTGAATTATAATTATAAATACTTCAGTTATATTGCATGCGATATAATTTCACTTTACCAAGGGGCCCAGTAATATCATAACTCGAATAAAATGAGGGACAACGATAATATTAATATATAGATTTCTTCTGCACAAGTTGTACACAATGAACTACTATTTCATTTATCATAAGATAGTATTTAAATAGCAATCACATTATATATTTCTCATGTGAAAAACATATACATCTCATACCTAAGATTCTAAAGACACAATGTAAACATTAATGACACAAAACACAATCCATATAATGTTCCATTCATTTAGGTCATGTTCAATATATAAAGCACACTTTTATATATTTATGTAATTAAATGATAATCCTTTATCAACATTTATAGAACTTCAATGTGCTTTAATCAACATGACAATCTTTCTCGGTAATTAATGTTTCTCCTTAATTACCACGATCGTGAACATATTTAGTGATTAAATATTTCTCATTTAAGGAGTTCTATGATTCAAGACCAAGAGTATCTTCTTGAATACTTCCAAAGATATAATATATAAATCTCAAGAAACATGAATAATAATATTCGTAATAAAATCATAAACAACACAAAAATTATTATTTAAAGATAACTTTCAAAACACACATCCTTCACTCGGGTGGGCAAGTCGAATATTTCATAATCCACACATGTTCAATTCAAATGCTTCGAATAAAATTATACTGTAACTTCAGAAATATAGTAAAATATCATATGCAATGTGATTCATTTATGCCATACCGGACAAGATAATTACCATCACATATTCATAATTACAACTCTGCATTTCTAGAGGTTATGACCATACACATTGGTTCAGATTAAGATTCAACAGGGTTGTTACTTCTCTATTCATTTCTAGAGGTTATGACAATAATTTTCTACTCTTACTTGCAATCAAGCAAATAAATTTACTACGAAAAGCAAGCAGCCAACAAGCAAATTACAACCATCAAACAAACAATGAATATAGAGTAAGCAAAGAGAATGATTTAATTCATGAAACTTGTTAGCTGTGCCTTTGACATGCAACTCCAAAAGCAAGCAAAGAACCCACAAGCATACAACATTAATTAAACAAGTTAGAGGGAGCTAGGAATAACTCGAAATCCGCATCTTAGAAATGTCGGCACAATGAGTAAAGCATCACTGTAGCGTACACATATCCGACGGTTCTGCATGTTCCGGATGTGTAGAGTTCATCCATATACGAATAATCAAAACTGAATCAACAATTTAAATAGTTTCCTTTATTTACTTTATTAACTACAGCCCTTAATTAGATTTGTGAAATTCCTAATATAATTTCTTGTTAATGAGAACAGTTCACAATACACAAGAAATATGGGCATCGACCGGTATTAGAACAGGAAGTGGTACAAATGGATTTTGAACAAGGCTTAGACCAGAAAATTGAGAATACACATATACCAAACAATACTAATCATAGAAGGAAAGCTAAACTAGCAACAGGGGCGGAACTAGAAAATTTAGTTAGGGTAGGCTAAAACTTAAAATACATAATTATTACTTTGTAGCTAGTGGGATTTGAACCCATGACCTCCTATGAATAAAATAAAGTCTTAACTACTAGACTACAAGCACACATCTAACATTTTATGAAAGAGGGGGGAAGGGGGGGCCGAACTATATAAAAACTTCTAAAAAATAAAAAAATCAATTAAATTTCAACATACGTCATTAAAATTTTTGAAATCATGGAATGACTTAGCACCCCCTGAACTAGAAAATTTAGTTAGGGTAGGCTAAAGCTTAAAATACATAATTATTACTTTGTAGCTAGTGGGATTTGAACCCATGACCTCCTATAAAGAAAATAGAGTCTTAAACTACAAGTACACATCTAACATTTTATGAGGAGGGCTGAACTATATAAAAACTTCTAAAAAAATAAAAAAATCAATTAAATTTCAACATACGTCATTAAAAATTTCGAAATCATGGATTGACTTAGCACCCCCTGGACATAGTATAGATCCGCCCCTGACTAGCAACCTAGCAATGCATAGTTCAAACATAATGCATGAATTAGAGTTTGACTAAGAAACTAACATGTTGACCTAAGTTCAATTAGCACAACATAACCACAATTACGAAGGAAGAAAACCAATCCACCGATTTGGGAGCAAGACAAGCATTTTAGTTATTTAATTTAATAGAACAACTCAAGATATAACAAAGTATTAATTCAGTTTATGGTCATCTCTACAATTACTCACAGCTAATAGTTTTTCTCTTTTTCTCTTGACAAGAATTTAATCGAGACAGTGCCTGAACAAAAGGGCACCACAGTTTTTTCCATTGAGTAGGCAATTCATAATAATTCTGAAAAGAGGATTTACTCAAACAATCTATTTCACGATGAAGGAAGAGCAACCCCAGAACAGAGGGTTTAGCCCAAGCAACACACGGACTTAACAGAGAAATTATAAAGCAACAACAATAAATTATTTCAGTACCATTCTTCAAGCCAAGCGATTACGGGAGAATTCGTCAATCTCGAAGGGGTTGACTTGTGTTGCGAGCGTCTACGCCACTTTCATCTGTCGTTGTTGATCAAACACTGGACAGAGTCGTTGTTTCTCTCTCAATTATTCTTTTTGTTTTCGATATTTCCTAATTTAGAGGTGGTCCGTTGATATCAAGAAGAAGCTATAATATCTAATTATTCTACCTCAAACTCTTCTAAAAGAAATTACAGCGGCAAGAAAATATTAGAATATATTAATGGAGTTAGGTGGATCAAAGGGCTGTTAACAGGTGTCACCGTATATGCAACTTTTTGATACTAAATAAAATTCATTTTAATTATTGTATCTATATATTAATTAGTGACTTATACCGACCCTCATATCTTAAAGAATTATACTTGAGTAATAAAATACAATGTTCCTTAATTGATATATTATTAAATATATAAATTTTAATTCTAATCAACATGATGTTAAATTACTGATGTTAAATTAATGTTAAAGTTTTCAAGACTAATAGAAAATCTATCTAATAACTTATATGTCTATGGAAGTAAATAAAATTTTATAATTCATGGCATTAATTCCTAGCTTATACCTTAAGACTGGATATGTCACCATATTTTCAGAAATTCTGGTTGAACATATATTTACAAGATTTGTTTGTCTACATTTGTTAGGGACTTTAAAATTACCTATTTTCATATTTAATTATTCTTATGCTATTTAAAATTACCTATTTTCATATTACGGAAATACAAAGATAAATAAATATACTTGGAAATCCATATTGCTATTTTTTATATGCATTTCACTTCAAGTTAGATAATTTTTCAAGTGTCAAAATTAAATTAATCAATTAAAAAAATGGGATGCTACAAGAATTTTAATCTTTGTGTTGTATTGAGTTTCAACTAAATTTGAGAATTCTTGAAAGTGAGAAAAAACTTCACTTTTATTTTTTAATAAATATAAGCAAGTTAATCATGAGAAATCATCTATAAATGTAACAAAATATTTAAAACCATTATAAGAGTCTATGGGTGTGGGTTCCTAAACATCGGAATGAACAAGTTAAAAAATTTGACTACTTTTTGAATTTGAAGCTACAAAAGGAAGTCTTGTATGTTTAACTAGTTTACATACTTCACAATTAATACAATCTAAATTTGAAAAACTAAAAATATATTTTAAAGTTCTTTCGGAAGGATGTCCAATTCTTTTATACCATAATTTTCCTAAGTCTTGCATTTTTGTGTTGAAATTGAATATTAGGTTATTCAAAAAATAAAGTCCATTTTGAAAAAAACCTTCACCGATCATCCTCTTGGATGTTATATCTTGAAACACTACATTTTTAGGTGAAAATATAATCTCACAATTTATTTCCTTTGAAAGTTTTCTATAGATAATAAATTAGAGGTGCAATTTTTTACATGTAAAACTTGTTTAATTTTCTTCGGATAAAAGATTGATTGAGCCATAACCACAAATTTTTATTTTTTTTCACCATTTGCAATGTATACAAAATCTTGACCTTTGCTTTCTTGGTAATTATATAGCATATTTTTATTTCCGGTCATATGATCGGTTGCACCAGAGTCTAAAATACACACTAAATTATTTTGAAAATGTTCTTGATTTAGATTTCCTAAATTTGTACACATTTTTTTTGTTGGGTTTCCTAATTATTTAGTCTTCTATTAATCCTTCTATTTGGTATTAAATATTTATTCTGGCCGGGGCTTTAACCTCAATTCACTAGTTTGGGCTTTAGTATTAGAAAAACCTGAGATGGGCTCAGAGCCCCGATTTAGAAGCCCACTAAGAGAGGATAAAATTTTAGCAACTTCGGATCTAAACTGCAGAGGCGGACCCGTTTGTTTTCTTTCTTTCACCCGGTTCGCTGCCTCCGCTTGGTCTAGAAATATTGAGCCACGTTTCTTCATTTGGTTTGCCGAATTGAGCCGCCCCAGCCCTTCTCTTCTTCTCCCCTTAGGGCGTGCTCCAGAAATTTTATGGAAGGGGGAGGGGAGGGGACGGGAGGGGGTGGGATGGGAAGGGATGGGAAGGAAAGAGCATTTTGTACATAGTTACTTGCTCCACGAATTAAAAAAGAGAGAAGGGAAGTTATATTATAATATGTGATTTTAATTGATAGTTTATCTTATAGGACTATTTTGCCTTCATGTATTGAACAACAGGTACATATTATCTTTGTTTCACTTCGACAGTTCTTTTTATTACTCAAATATATTTATTTTAACAAATATTTTGGTACCGAGTTGCTCCAGTACTATTTTCGTTGGACAAAAACAATAAAGTCAAAAACACCAATTTATAGCATAAAGACAACACAAGTAAATAATTACTGATATTTGACTTAGTTGTCTTATTCTATTTTTTAGAACCATGAGCTGCCAAGTTAGGTAGAAAATAAATTACATTAAAACTCAACTTAAAATTAATCATATATTAACTATGAGCACCAGTATCATGTACCAGTACCTTGTAACCATGTACCAGTACTCTATAATTGTATATAGAAAAAAGAATGAACTATATTAAATGATTCACATCCTTATTTTTTTTTATCAATTTTTACTGTTCATTACTAGGAATTGAGTCTGACAAGAATATAACATAAAACATTCAGTTAAGCCCCTATAGTTATCAAAATTCTGTAAAATTTTATTACTAAGAAGTGCAGATGTTACTCTTACTAAATTAAGTGGTGAAAATAAAAAGAAATGAAACTTAACTAATTAAGTGGTGAAAATAAAAAGAAATGAAACTAACTAGAAGAAGGAAATGCAAAATCATGAATTAACTTCTACAATTACTTTATCCATGAAATAAAAAAAAATAGAAAAGAGAGAATTGAACTGAAGAACATACCAACTGGTACATACCAAACATTTGTATATGGCCAAACAGTTGCATACCAGTAAACATGGAAATAAATCTGCTGCAATCCAAATTCCCTACAATCCCCTGTGATTCCAAATCTATCCATTCACTTTTTGGAGTGCACAAATCTCAAGAATAGTTATTTGTTAAGCACGAATCTCAAAACATATGAAGGGAAGGATTTGAAATCGCAGGGGATCGCAGGAAAATTGGAATCGCAGCAGATTTATTTCCAGTAAACATAAGTTTATTGAGTCATTGGTATTCGTAAACATAAATTAAAACATGGGTAAAAAAAAGAAAAATGACTAATTATTGAGCATTTTGGCATGATTTTAGACTAGCAAAAGGGTTGATAAAAAGATGCCTTCTTTCCAGTTAACTTCTGATTCTAAATTTTATTTGATCACACTTTGACTATTTTGCCCCCATAACAACAGAGTAGGAGTTTCAATTACACAAAATATAACTTAATTAGCAAACATATTCGTTCTAAGTATATAAGTAAAAAAAATATGAAAGAGCTAACAGAAAACTAACATATTCAATCTAATTTGTCCAAAAGTATATAAGTCAAATTGCATCAAATTATCTTCTTGCATAATTCGTCCACATGTTACGTGTCAATTCCTCTCTCATGGCTTCTCCTATCCTCGACTCTCTTTCTTCATCTCGATTAGTAGGCCGCTCAGGTTGATCAGGGACTCGATATTCAATCTCTGCATCAACTTCAGCAAGCATAGCTATATCGAGATCCTTATCTACTAAAAAGTTATGCAATATGCAACAAACGCTAACAATTTTCTTCAACGTATCTGCAGAGTAATGTGGCTCAGTTGTGCTTCTAATAATAGGAAAGCGTTTCTTGAGGACACCGAAAGCTCGCTCTATCGCATTACGTAACGAAGCATGTCGAAGATTGAATAATTCATGAGAGGCTTGAGGGGGGTTTCTAGTTGAGTACTCCTTTAAGTGATATCGCTCTCCTCTGAATGGTGTAATTAATTCACTCTTTATCATGAATCCAGCATCAACCAAATAGTACATTCCTATAAAAGTTTTTAGAAATATCCATTATAAACCAAAAATTGTGTATGTCTCTTCAAATATACTAGTCTTAACCTAATATTGTTACCTTGTGGTATTTTAAGAGGATACCTCCTAGTTAATGTATTTTTAATCATTCTTGAGTTAGATACCGTCCCCTCCCAACCCACTAAGACATACGTAAATTTTAGATCAAAGGTACACGCAGCAAGTACATTCATTGTCGGGTAGTCTTTTCTACCACGGTATTTAGGAGCCTCTTTGGAATCAACTCTCGCCCTAACATGTGTACCATCGATAGCACCGACACAATCCTGTCATTAAATGTTAAAAAGTAATGACGAGTGAGTATCACGTTGCATATTTGATGAATTTTATGGACTTACAAGTAAATTAGAGCATACCTTAAAGTATGGATAAAATTTTTCATTGTTGAGTATTTCTTGAGGAGTTCTTGATCCATCTGGTTGGATTAAAAAATCTTGTTCTAACTCTAATATTGCTTTCATAACTCTATGAAAATCACGACTCACTGTAGCTCTACCGTGCCACCAATAGAATGCTGTTGGACGGTGTTTTTCATTATGACCAACCGTATAGAGAAACCTTGCAACAAGCTCGTGGATGCCTACATGTCTACTTGGTCTAAGACCACCTTTTTCTGCTAACAAAGAACACAAGTTGAGGAAAGATCGAGCGTCCATTCGAACTATGTCACGACATTGCCCGCTATGAAGCAGCCTATACATCAATTTATCTCTTTCAAGATCACAATCTGCTTTCAACTCTCGTAGAACTTGATTAGCTTTCTCTCTCATCCGTTGAATAATTAATTGGGTTAGGGTTCTGATTTGTTTTGGCAACCGCCATGTGATTAGGTTAGGGATCTAATTAGAAATTTTCGCATCAAACAAAAAAACATATTTGCTGGTTTGCAAGGTTCTGATTTGCTGGTTTCTGATTTTTTCTGGTACCAATTTTTCTGGTTTGGTATGAACTGAAAAGAACAGATTTTTCTTGTGCTGGTTTTTTTTTTTCTGGTTTTTTCGGTATTTTTCTGGTATTGAATCAGAATTGGATATTGGTTTATAGTTACCAGATTTACTGGTAAAACACGGAAGCTTTGAGCTTTATCGGGTTATTGGATATTGTTATTGGTTTTTTCAGAATTGCTATGATACCATGTTAATTTTAGCGGAAGAATGAAACAGAAAATATTGATATTGATATTTCTATTCCTCTGTTCATTTGTTGTTATATATTTTTACAATCTATTCAATCCAGTATTTATAGCTTCTTGTTCAATTTTATTGTTGAGACTCTAAATTATCCTAATTTACAGTTTTGGCATTTTCCTAATTTACAATTTTACCCTTCTAATTAATTCTATTCTTCAACATTATTCTAGATATTATAGCATATTTGAAATAAAAACAGAAAAGTTGTTATCCCTGTACCAAGGTTTCAGGTTGGACATTGCTGTTTGATTTCTGATTTTCTATTTAATTTTTGAATTGATAAGGAATTGTCAAATATTGACATAAATGCTCAAAAACAATAAAATAATATGTTGAGGGTCTTGGATTCTAGCAACAAAATAAATAGGACAGTTGTAGATGCTCCATTCCTTTTTTTAGGTTGTTTTAATAAAATAATGAGGAGCAGTTGTAGATGCTCACTATCACTGGTACGGTACCAAAATCAAATCCTAAATTAGCCTTGTGCACTTCTTGGTTGTATTGATGATGAAATGTGTGTGATTTTGTGAGAAATTAATTGTGCTCGACTCTAATCGGCCTTGTGCATTTTCAGATTTTCTATTGTCTGTTAAGACTTGTGTGAATGTGTGATTGTGAATTTTTATAAGGTGACTCTATTAGGGGCTGTTACAACTTGAAAATTTTCTATGCATTTCCATTAGCATCTATTGTCTGCTCGGAATGCAAATTTCCTATGCATTTCCAAATTAGCATCTATTGTCTGCTTGGATTCCAAAACTTTCTATTGTCTGCTCGGATTGCAAAGTTCTGGTTAATGCAATTCTCCAAAACAATTTCCTAGAATTACCTTCTTGGCAAGCAGCTGAGGTAGTGGCAGAAGGGGCGCAGCTATACCACAGTATGATGGGGAGAGTTATGCTCAGACATGTCAACAGAGAATTGATCCCTCAACCTCACTTACTGGGTTTCCTCAGCTTACTGGCATGACAGAGGGCTTGTTGGAAGCTATGGTGAGCAAGAATGGTGGTTTTCAACAAATGAGAGAAAGAGAGAGAGAGGAGGAATTAAAACTCAATAACTATTCTTAGTAGAAATAATACAAGAGTACAAGCATATGTTTTTTATATCTTACACACATATATCTCACACATACATATTACAAACACGTATCCCTTATATTTATATACTACTACATTTGAGAAGTTCAAATTCAAATTGGAGTTTGCTACATTTAATGGCCTACAAATTTTGACTTCCAAATTCTTCCACAAAATGCCACTTGTCATCCTTCTCCAAGCTTCATTAACATCTACATAATTCTACCACTATCTAAATATTAGAAGCAAAGTTTGGTTTGAACTTCTCTTTCTATAATATTCTAATACATTCTATCATCTTCTATTATCCTCCATCAACTTCTATGTACATCTATCACATTCTATCAACTTGTACAAACTTCTACAAACTTCTACTCATTTCAAGTTTAATTCTCAACAGGGCTGTCAGGTAAAGATAAAGGAAAATTGCAGCGAACCCCTTGTTTTATTTGAGTCTCTACAAGATGATAAAGGGCGGGTAATGTCAAGGGGCATTTTAGTATTTCTGTCTAGTTAAGCTTTAATGTTTTCTAGTTTTATATTCCAGTTTAGTAGGCTGTTAATTTTTTTCTATCGCACCTTTTAGTTTTGAGTAGTTTTCTGCTTTTTCCTTTCAGAGTTATGTAATCTTGTAAGAGCTTTTCTATTTAATAGAGCATGCCTATGGGCTTCCAATAAAAAAAATACCTACATTTTGCAAAAAAAAAAGAAAAAAAAAAACAGTATTGGCTATTAACAAAAGTCCGATTTTGATAGTGAGAATCAGTGTCGGCTATTGAAAATTAATTGATACAGATAATAGTATTTGTATCGCCTAATTGCAAACAACCGATACAGATAGTAGTATTTGTATCGCCTAATTGCAAACAACCGATACAGATAGTAGTATTTGTATCGCCTAATTGCAAACAACCGATACAGATAGTAGTATCTGTATCTGTATCGGTTAAAAAAGAACCGATACTGATTCTTACTTTTAGTATCGGTTATTTAACCGATACAGATTAGTTTAGGCATTTGTATCCTCTGGATCAGTATCGTCTCTAGATCCGATACTGATGAGCATAAATAACCGATACTAATTGTACTTATTCCACTAGTGGTTTCACATGCATGCATAATACGGAGCACAGTGAAATGGTGTACTCCAAACAATACAGTACAAACATTCACTACGTAGTTCACAATCAACAAATTAATAATATACAGTCGAACAATTTATTTATATCCTTACATATTCAATAGCATAATAAATGTATCAAATAAAAGTTCATGCACACAACAATAGAATACCCATCATGCACACAAGTTGAATAGCATAATCACACAGCACACAATAAGCAATTATAAATTTAAGAAGCATTACATAAACCAATTAATATATTCCAGTGGTCACCAAAGGGCAACTAGCTAGCCTGTTAAAAGTGAAGGAAGTTAGCTAGGTTCTGTAATTCATAGAGTACAACGTTGTAAAGAAAAATTCAATAAAACAAAACAGAACCTTCCTTTTAAAATTGATGCAAAACATGCTCTACCTCGTTTAAAACAAAAAAAATATATATTTAGTGTTTGCAGTGGCATATTTGTTGTAGACTGTTCTTATATTGGTTTTGTGACATTTTATATTGGTTAGTTGGGGGCTAGTGAGGTAACGGTCCAATTTGTTTTAGAGAATTTCTAGTAGTGTAGGGTTATTCATGTAACATGTGCATATATTGATTTCAAAGTCAGAGGAACCGCCTGTAATTGATTCCACTTCTTTAACAAAAATATCATAACAATAGGCAATAAATTAATAAATAAGAAAGAAATAAAATACTATCTAATTCGTTCCTTACTATATTACTTTGCACATGTGGAAATTGCAATTTATCTCTAAAAATTAAAAAACCCATCTCTAATTAGTATGGTTGGTAACACCATGATTATCCAATAAAGTAATCCAAGCTAGGTTCATGAGAATAGATATATACTAATTATCCTTTTACCTTTCATTAACTATTGAAAAATTGGCTTATCAAAAAACAAAATTATTCCAAAAATTATCCATTAATACTTTCTAAATGTTCAGGTTTCTAAACATATATTTAACCAAGGGAAATAACCATATATAGAAACAGATGAATAAACATATGCATAGAATTAAGAAAATTGCTTGAATGTCGTATAGAATACCTTGTAAATGTGCAGCCTATATAGATATAACCTTTACCTCTGCGGTCCTCACTTACTTGTCCCTTTGCCCTTTCCCTTCGAACCCTCTCCACCAAAGTTCCATCTGGTTTAACCCATTCAAACAGTTCAAGTTTAGAAAGGTACTCAATTCCTCGAGGAAGCTCCTTTAATACAGGACAGTCAGAAATGTATAGTTCTTCCAGGTTTGGCATTGCCCCCTTATTGATTTCAATGCTCAAAAGGTGAGGAGCTGCATTCACCCCAAATTCTCGAAGCATAGGAAATGATACCTCATTAAAGCACAATTCATTCCCTTCGTAGCCAGTGAGAAGAAGTATTCTCAAGCTACGTATCTCTTGAAGACAGGAAAATGAATTTTCATCCAACCTACTATTGAGTAATCTCATGTGTCTAATGCTATTATGATGTTGTAGTGACCCGGAAAACTGAGGTACTGAAGTTCTTTCCACGTGCCCGGAGAACTCTATTTCTGATGCGGATGTATTGAGTGCTTGCAATTGTAGTACTTCCCCATCTTCTGCATGAACTAAGAGCTGGTCAAGATGACTGAATTTACTTATAGCAGTAAAAAAGTCCTTACAGTGTTCACTTCTTATTTTCGAGATATATAACCTTCTTAACTTTGTTAAAGTTTCCAAATTTCTTATCATTTCATTGGATGCTATAATAACTCCTAAAACATGTAAATTATTTAGCTTCCATATCTGCTTGGGTGGCATTACTCCAGTAATAGGATCAGAAAACACCACCAGTACTCTCAGCTTTCGTAACTTTGTTAACTCATTTGGAAGTTCTGTAATTTTAGCTCCAGTAGCAGACAACATTTGTAAGTTTTGCAGCCTTCCAATTGATTTTGGGAGCTCATTTATTCCAGTTTTATCGAACCCCAAATAACGCAGATTGAATAAGTTATATACCTCTTCTGGTAATTTTTCTATAGAAGTGCCATATAAATTCAAAACACGTAACAATTTGGAAGATCTTAGCATTATGGTGAGCGAGTTGACACTGATTTTATCACCGATGGTAAATATTGAACGAAGAGAGTATTCGTTGTTGATTGCACTGTCAACATTACAATTTTGAATAGACACTCGGCGTACTCTGCATCTAGGTGAGCGTGTTGAACTGCCATGAACCACAAAAAATTCTTCCTCCTTTGATTTTGAAACAACCATGCTATGTATAATATCGTGCAAGTTACACCTTTTTACTCTTTCAACCACATCTCTCTCAAGTACTTGCAACAAGCACCGACTAACAAGTTCATTCAGGTAGTCCTCTCGCTACTTGTTCATGAGTTCTTCTTCCACTTGTCTCAACAAATCCCTCTGCAATCCACTGTTCGGTTAGATAAACTGCATTGATATAGAAATCTTCTGGATAAATGCCACAGTAAAGCAAGCAATTTTTGAGGTGACTAGAAAGATCTGCGAAGCTTAGTTGTAAAATCCTTTTTACATATTCAATATTCGGATTATGTGCTAGTTCATGCTCAAGGTCTTCCCCCATTCTCTTCCATTCCCTCTCCGTTTGTTCCTTGCATGCCATAACGCCACCTATGGCTAAAATAGCAAGAGGAAGGCCCTCACACTTTTCTACAATTTTTCTTGCCCACATTGTTAAATCTTTCCGGGCATGTGTTGGAATTATTTTTCTTAAATGTTGTTTTACAAAAAAGATCCCAAGAATGGTGTTCCTTAAGTGGGATAATCTCTAGGATTTGTTTCTCTGGGGCCAACAATGCTACTTCTCGTTTCCTTGTTGTTAAAATGATACTGGCAGTGTTACCTTCTGGGAGTATGTTGCTTATACAATGCCATACATCGGTAGTCCACACATCATCTAGGATGAGTAAATACCTTTTATTGTGCAAATAGTTTTGAATTATTGGAACCAAACTTCGAAAATCATTGGTCTCAATTCCATCCATGGCAATTCTGGTTGGGTCCTCTCTATGCAATTCCTGCAATATCCTTCTCAATAATTGATCCCTTTCCCAAGTTTGTGAAACTGTGATCCAAGCACATCCACCAAAGGATCCTTTTACCATGTTGTAAACATGTGTAACAAGAGTGGTCTTCCCCACGCCACCCATCCCCAACACCGAAATTACATTGTGTTTACTTTCGTCATCAATCAACATTTCCATAAGCTTTTTCTTATTTTCATCGATTCCTACAAGATCACCTTCCTTTTTAAAATGTTCATATTCTGTTGTTCTCCATCTTTCACCTTCTTGTGTTTCTGCTCTTTTTACAATACCACTAGTTTCATATCGGTTCTTTCTGTTCTGGATAACCTCAAGTCGAGTTTTTATCTTTCTGAGCATTCCGGTGACCTTGTGCCAAGTCTTGACATGTGCGACTCTCTTTATTGTTTTCGCTACAACCCCTCTATTCTGCTCATTAAGCTTGTAAGTGAACTCATCTACAATATCTTCAATATCAAAAGCAACCCTTCTTATTTCCTGGATGAAATTTTTTATGTTAGTAGCTGTCTCACTAAATCTCTCTGCTTCATGTAGGAACCCTCGGATGGTCTCTAATTCTGCCTGGATATCTTTCATCTCATCAAAGAAGTTATGCATAGCGCATGCTTCGTTATTGAGGAATGAGCAAGTAGATTTGACTGGTTCAATCACTAAAGAAGAGCCAATTTTTAGGAGCAAAGACCCCACCACAGCTTCAGCCATCACGTGTCTTGATCTTTTAGCAAACTTAAAGATTAAATTCACTGCATGTTTATGTTAGAATTAATTTCAATTAATTACAATATATATGGGCTTATATGTGATATAAATATATATTGAATAATAGACTGTCAAATATCTAATTAGATCCGTTATGAAGTGATCAAATTAAGTATTAATTATTGAGTTCAATATGTGTCAAGAGATGTGGGGCCTTTAATGTGTAGAACGCATATTAATAACTTTATGATTTAGTGATGGTCTAAATTATATCAAGTTTTGAAATAATACAATTATCTTATTGGTCCATGGGGAACACAATTAAATATGACAATGTTCTGTAAATAAGGAAATACTCAAATATAGGCATGTTCTGGAATTAGACCCATTAAGAATCCAATAAGGAAATATCCACGAAGGAAATAACTACACATTAACTCTTGAAATACAGAAGCGTATATTTTCTAACGGGGTCTATCACAATCTCTCTCCCTCTCCTTTACGTCTCTTCATCTCTCTCTCTCTCTCTCTCTCTCTCTCTCTCTTTCTAAAAGAACATAGATTGACCTTGACTGATTGAGAAGGGATTTTCAGTAAAGAACATGCGATTAGGGTATCTCTTCTTGTGTAGAACAAAGCGTTGCCGCTACCACCTCTCTCGCTTTATCCATCGGATTTGAGAGGGATTACATGGAAATCTAAAGGCTTCCGGTAATTAACAGTGATTGTGTCTTTCTGAAAGATTATGGCTACAGACGAAGGTAATTTAGAATTCCATATTAGGAGTTCACTAGAGGATCATAACAAATCTAGAGTTTATGAATTACAGTATGGTTTTGCATAATTAAATCTACCAGTTTACTCTATCATATCGATCATATCTATAAAACAAATTGAAAATTTATGTTCAAAAATTTGCTTTTCACTTGAATTAGTAAAGGATGTAGAACTCTTTGGAATGTAGCAAAATTCGAATGAATTAGGACCCTCAACCAACTGAATCCAACTGATTATGTACATTTATTTAAATTTATTACTCATTCTTGGCATCCTGGTATACAAAAAGCTGTATTGTTTTTTACTTTTTACTGTACCGAATTTGCTCTGCTTTTTTATTTACTTTTTCCTTTTTTTTGTCTTAATAAACGAAATATTTATGGATACCAGTATGAGTATAGTTGTACAAACGATCCAACATTCGATATAGTACATTTATGGTAACTAAAATTAATGTATACTAATTAAACCTCATACAAGATAAAAACTTAAAAAAACAACGGAAACTGAAGAGTAACCTAGCTAAATTTTGAATTTGCATCTGGACTGTAGCAAAATTTGGGTCAATCTAAAACAGGTCGGATGGCCCGGATCCAAACTAAAAATTTAGGTTACTTCAAAGGATCCAAATTTAGGGGGGATATTGCATTTGCATATGTTATGATATGCTTATAGTTAATACGAAAAGAAAAGTTCATTCTGTTTTTTATAATATTTTATATAAAAAGGTCAAAATATGAATAATTAGATACTTAAATGATAAAGAAGAAGGCGATGGTACTATAAATAACACATATTAGTTAGTACTATGGATCCATATTTGCGTTTTCAAAGTTCAAAAGATTGATTTGAACAATTCAACATTATCTTTATATGAAAATGTACTTGCAAACTAACTTCTATATATTTTTTAAATTTTTTAATATTTTCTTTAAATAGGTAGAACATCACAACTTTTGTATGGTC
This sequence comes from Carex cristatella, assembly GCA_024447775.1. NCBI lineage: Eukaryota > Viridiplantae > Streptophyta > Magnoliopsida > Poales > Cyperaceae > Carex > Carex cristatella. The sequence continues at coordinate 5,340,720 of JAJHPF010000007.1, forward strand.
TAGAATGTTTAGATCAAATAATTTTCGAAATATCCAAAAAAATGTAAAAGAATTCTAAAAATGTAAAATTTGATCTAGAAGTACATTTTAATATGGAGTTTATGTTGAACAGTTTTGGTAAATTGTTTGAATTTAAAAATGAAAATGTTGATCCATAGTACAGACCTATATACGCTATGAATAGAACATACCATAGGCTTACTCAATGGTAAATTACAATTCACTACGCTAAATATTTAGAATAAATTTTGAAATCAAATTTTACTGATAAATGCTAGTACAACAGTTTAATTTCAGATGTAACTCAGAAGAAGAATGGATAAGATCAGAAAATTAGTGAAGAAAGCTCGCCTTATTATTTATTTTGAACATTTATCTTCAACATAAACATAAATATATGCACGTCACAACTGTAAATACAATATATCAAATTTATTTGCATGGTATTTGAATAGATTTTTATTTAGCACAATTAAATTCAACTTGCAAGTAAGCGATAATATTTAGGGTAAATTTATCATTTTTGATATTTATATGAATTGAAATACATTTTTCATTAATACTTTATTATGATTTTTATTCATTGTTGAATTTGTCCGTTGATTCTTAATTTTGTAAGAAACAAACACAAATTTTTACGATTTTTACTGTTAAGATTATTAAACAATACAACAAGATTTACCATCACATTTAAATAAGACAAGAATTTGTTGAAATAATTGACTTCATTTGAAAATTGTGAGGTCATCACCTTCACGGAAATGGAATTGATATGCATAAAATTCAGTCATTGTAATATACTTGTGATTTATTATTCGTTGCCTAGTATTTGTTTCGACATATTTTATTCTAGGTAGTACCCATCTTCTCCATATAAAAAAATGAGTGGATATTGTAATGCAATATAACTTGAATTATTATGTGAATACGATCTAATCCATTTTCTCGATGATCAACAATGACATCACAATATCTCTTTTTCATTAATGTCCCCTACTATTAAACCAACTACTTCACTTTCTTTTGGCATACAATATTATGAAAATTTACTTGATTGAGTTCTTGTTAATTGAGGCTGAATTTTTGCATATCTAATTCAACAAAGCGCTCTTTAAACATTCTGAAATGCTAAACTATGATATTGTGTTGCTTTAACATTTCCATTAAGTCTGAAATAATTTCTAGATGTAATTCATGTGTCTTGTCATGGATTTGAAAATTATTTAATCTATTTCTTACTTAATTTTTTGTGTCATACATATATAGTTGAGCATATGTTGGTTTACATCCTTTAGGTTGAAGAAGAAATCATATTTCATGATAATTTTGACTCGAAACTCCAAAGAAATATGGTCCATGTGTGTCATTTATCTTATTGTCTATGTTCTCTCTCATTTATGTGAAAGAAAAAACTGAGTTGTATGTTCTAATATTTTCTGTAAAATGACTTGATCTGCAATCTTTTGAAGGACCTAATAACTTGTCTAATAATTATATAGGGAGGTTTTTTTAAAGATGATATCAAAACTCTTCTTTAGTCTGCAACAAAGGTTGTAATGTGTTTTACTGTTTTTTTCAACAGGCCAATAGTACTATGCCGCACAATACATACACAATTAGCAGCTCCCAAGTCAAGTTTGCACACATTTTTTCTTGGTTAATGAGTTCGAATTGATGTTTGTAAGATGAGGGTAATGACAAAATTATTAGAAAATCTTTCAAAAAAAGGAAAAAAAATATTAGAAAATTAATATAATATTTTAATAGATATCTAATTTTATTCTATTGTAATTTAATAAATATCTAATTTACAAAACAAACAAAAAAATTTCTATAGTTGTGTTATGGAATGTCTTTGATTTTTAGGTAATTAATTGTAAGGATTCTTTGGAATATTTCGTGGAAATTGTGACAGAGCCAGAGCATTCCTTGTCCTGACTATATTAGGAAATGAGGATTGCATTTCAGATCACAATGCTGAACTGGATGGCAATGGCTCTCTATATTTTGACAGTATGATATGTTTGAGAAATTTTACAAATTGCACTATCTTTCAAAAATTTCAAACAAAATGTTTGTCCATTAAAATTGTTAACAAAATGCCTTTATGGGGCTCCTAAGAGTACCAAGCCCCTTTGTACTCTTAACTCTAAAACCTATCAGATTAATTTCGAACAATTAATCTAAACCATTGAAATCCTTCTACCGTACGAGTGATGCGTCTACATGTCAAAATTTTAAAGTTTCGAATTAATTTAGTATAAAGTCAAGTGATCAAAATTAGAAGGTTTCTAAATTAATTTTAATGCATTCATTTTTTGGAAGCCTTTTGACCACTTGACTTTATACTAAATTCGTTAGAAATTGTAAAATTTTCATATGTAGACGCATCACTCGTAAGGTAGAAGGATTCAATAGTTTAGATTCGTCGTTCGAAGTTAATCCGATAGATTTTAGAGTTAAGAGTACAAAGAAGCTTGGTACTCCTAGGAACACCCCAGTTCTACTCTTCATTTCTCTCTCTCCCTCTACCTCCTATTTACTCTCCTAAATTTTAGATTCTCATTCTCTATTATTATATTTTAATGAGCACATAAAATATTTTAAAGAATATATAATTCAGGCAACAATTTTTCCACATACATATGTAACAATTTTTTCAGTTAGACAACATATATATCGCATATATCTCTTCAATTAGGCAATAATTTTTTTAATCAAGTTTTTTAAAGTAAGAAATTATACTCCTATGAGAGTATTATGCTATTCCATCTTTTAATCAATCAATAAAAACATGGCATTTTCAATATTGCCAAATTAACCAATTTACATCTGCAATAAAATGAATCACCATTAGAACTCAGGTCAACATATACAAATCAATACCCAAGTTTAATTTTTACCAGAAAAATTATCATGAATGAACTGAGTGCATAATGTAACATTACGTCTCATGAGGTAGGTGTTGAATCGATACCAAGTTTATTTTCAACTTTATATATATGATAGATAAAGTGCAATGAACTACAAATCTAAGCATATTTATTATTCTTTGATGTTGTATTGTCATTCTCTTGACTATTCTATACTGTCATATCAGTATAACATCATCTCTGTATAATTTCTCTTGATTGACATTGTCAGTTGTATGTTTTATATGGTGTAGTGATAACAAAGTGCTCCAACTAAAGTTTCGTATTAAAGAAAAAAATATCGACGATGTGCTTGTACTTTTGTTTCGTTATTAAAATATGTCTAAATAGAATAATTTTATGCTTATACAATCATATCTTTCCAAACTATCTCAAAAATGTACCGATAAAACAAATTGTTGCCTCATTGAAAAACATATATATGATATATATGTTGTCTAACAGAAAATTTTGTTACATGGATGTAAAAAATTTGTTGTCTGAATTACATATTCTTCAAACTATTTTATGTGCTCATTAAAATCTAATAAGAGAGATGGAAGCTCTAAAATTGATGACAGTAAATAGGAGGTATCGGAGGGAGGGGGAGAGAGGGAATGAGGGCTCCACAAGGGCATTATGGTAATAATTTTAAAGGAGAGGCTTTTTGTTTGAAAATTTTGGAAAGTAGGGTAATTTGTAATATTTCCTAACATGTTTTAATGAGTTTTCGAGATCGAAATGTTGTATTGTGTTGTATTGGAATATGTAGATTGTTGTGATTGCATAATGCTAATATCCAACAAAATTCGAAGATTACCTATTCAACATTCTCTAGAATAAATTTTCCATTGTAACGTTTCTACTTTCTACCTCATTTGATCATGATTAAGGCTGTAAATGAGCTGGCTCGGGCCGAGCTGGGCCTTAGCACAGCTCGTTAATTCTGGACCGAGTTGTTAGCGAGCCAGCTCATTAACAACTCGCGAGCTCAAATATCAGCTCAAACTCGTGACAAGCTAGCTCCCAAGCTGGCTCACTGGGTTTGGTTGGACCTTGTTTTAAGAAGAAAATAAGTTTTACAAACTTTTTTTTGACCAAGTTGAACCGAGCTGGACCAAACTTGACAGTATAAAATACACACAAATTCATACAAATTCACAAATTGATGCCTAGCTGAGCTAGCTCGCTAGCTTGCGAGCTGAGCTGGGTCTTACCTCAGCTCGTTAATTCTGGCCCGAGCTGTTAGCGAGCCAGCTCGTTAACAGCTTGGTCCACTATCGAACGAGCTGTTACCGATCGAGCTAGATGTGAGTCACGAGCGAGTCACGAGCTACGAGCTTTTTGGACAGCCCTAAGATTCATGATGATCATGCATATTTTAAAAAAATAGTAAAAAAAATTCAAATAATATAAAATTTGGTCTTCATGCATATTTTATTATGATGATCATGTTGAACGGTTCGGATCGACTATTCGGACTTTAAAAATGAAGATAAAAGAGATAAATGATTGGAAGCAAATGGAAGCATAGAAATCTGAGTGCATTTGAACCCTCCTCTACTTGATAAATTTACTTCACTAACATAATTGTAGGAATCCAGTACACGTCTTTCAACAAATCTTTCTATAAAATTTGGAGAGTTATGTCGCGCTCTCTGTTGCCTCGTATTATCTAGTTGTTGTTGTTTTTAAGGTTAGTGAGTTTAAATGCCAACTAACAATTTCATTGCTAATTTCTATATCTATACTCTTTTATTCTCATTAATTCAACTAAATTACTCCCATCATCTAATCCAACTTATTTATTCTCTTAAACATCCTAATACTTCATTCCTAACCCTCTCTATGACTGGATCCGCTTTTGTCCAATCACTGCCGAACTCTAATGGTGGATCTATTCACCACTGCGCTCCAACAACCAGATCTACTCACAACGGCACTCCGATGGTTGATTCTACTCACCACCGTGCTTTGACACTCATCATCACGCTCCGACTGACGGATCTACTGACCACCTTCCTCTGATCGAGATGGATGAAGACTCTACGCTCCAAGTTCCTACAATACCGTGCTTTTGACTACGATTGGCTTCGCTCAGCTTCGCTTCCTCGCCTCTCTCTCATTCTCTTCTCTGTTGTGGAGGTAGAGACAATAGAGAGGGAAGAACATCATTGTATCGGATTGAGACCTAGAAGAGGTGAGAGTAATGGAATAGATGAGATGGGGATGGAGGTAGCTAGGGTTGGATCTCCCTTTTTTTCTCTCCGGGCAAATGTTAGTGTTTTATCTTTTAGAGTAAGAAAAGAAAAAATCCTCACTTGTCACTCATGAACTAAATCAGTGCGGTGTAAAATTCAAGAATTTTTTTTTTAAATGTTGATGTCTAAGCACAAAAATATATTGCCTATTATCTCCAAAGTATCTAATGTTGGAATAAAATTAAAATAAATAAAGAAAGGATGAAAAGAATACCTCAAAAGCTAGCTGTAGAAAGAGCAGTGTATGGAAGGTTGCGTGGGGACCCTATTACAGATTGCTATTATAATTGAATCAGTAACGAATAAACAGATCAAATAATATGATGAGTAAATCAATTGAAAAATGTGCTGATTTAGATTTTGTTTTTTGGCTCAAATTGAGAAGTTAATTGGAAAGGCTATTACAATTTGTTCAGTAATTGCAAGAATAGCATCATTTGTTGTTATCTTTTTTTTTTTTATATATATAATAAGGCTGATGCTCGTTTCATTTCGAAACATAAAAGTTTTACATATAAGGGGAGGAATGTTTTGAGGGTTGTTCCCCGAGCAAAAAACAAAATAGGGAACAAAACCCAACAGCAATAACAGCTAAAGCAAAAGTTAATCATAACCAAAATCATCCGCAAAACAACTAGACTAAACTATCCAGTTCTACTAGTTATAATATCCAGAGAAGGCCACTATATATTGTCAAGAGTTATGGTTGATGATTAATGAGGGGAGCTAGATACCTCTTCAGACAAAGCAGGAAGTTGTTGATTGGGAGGTACAGCTTGCACTGGAATGAGATTCACATCCGAAGGCATCCACTGATGAAGTCCATCTCGTGCTGCTCCTGCCCCTGTCCAATACAACGTGGTCGTCATAATAGAGTGGATGATAGTTTTACCAGAACTACAATTTTGATGTTCAAAACAGATCAAGTTTCTTTGTTTCCAAACACACCAAGTTAAGGCACAGAAAGCAGGTAAGAAGGTTTGTTGGGTTGGTTTAGGCAATGAATATGCAAAGTTCATTATATCAACAGTATGCCATTGAGAGAAATGGTCTTGACAGTTTCCTAACCAGAAATAAATTTGTCAAATAAAAGGACATTAAATAAATAAATAATCTACTGTTTCATCATTTCGACAGAATTGGCAGGATGGTGAACCAGACCATCCTTTGTCCAGCAAATTGTCCTTGGTAAATATTATATCTTGTGTTAACAGCCACATGAAAACTTTGATTTTGGGTGGTAGGGATATCTACCACCAAACCATACAGTGGTCAGGTTGTTATCTATTTAAATCATGCTATAATTCGAAAGTTTACATTTTATTAATTTCTTCACTATTAATCAAAATGTACAGATTAAGCATGCTGAGATTTTTCACGGGACAACTCTTTCTACACTTAATTTATTCAGTGATTAACGGAAACATACAAACCTCAAACTTTGTGATAGGAGAGAGAAATCCCAGCTCAGAAAGGAAACTACTGCAGTTGTGAATCTGAAATTAAACAGAAAATCAAAACAAAGAAACCAAAATTGAAACGTACTGCAGTTTTAAGAGAGAAAAACTATTAATGTAAATTGAATGGATACAGATACAGGTATCTTATCGGATATGATAAGGGTACGGCGACACGGCAATTTTCAAAAATCTAGTATAAAATATATATATTTTGAAATTTTCAATACTTATATGGGGCCGATGCCTGTTGACTGTTGTCTGAACGAACCAACTAGAGGTTAAAATGGACAAAATTGACGACATTATCAAATAAGTTAAAATGGGCCTTCAATGGGACGAAGCATGTGTAACAATTGGGCCTTAATAAAGGAAGAAACAAAAAAAAGACTAGTAATTATATATCTAGATGTATTAGCTCAAAGGCCCATTTAATTTACAGAGAGAAGCGACCGTTGATACGTTAGTTTTTTTAGAATATGAACTCTGATGTGATATGCGTATCGGAGACCATACTGAGAAGTATAGGATATGCCACGTACTCTGAGACACCAGTTGGCGTATCAGACACGAATCGGGATCGTATCGAGTGTGTATCCATATTCAACACGCACCCAAACGGGTACAGGACCCTAAATGGAGTATCGAAGAAATAGGAGAGATAAATACCTAAATTGTTCACAGTCGGAGGTAGGAAAGGTCTCAATTTGCACGCTAGTAGGTGAGGCAAGCGGCACAGAGATCAAGAGATGATGGATTGAGAGATCGATGAGGCGAACAGGGAAAAGCAAGAACGGAGAGATGAAGGGAGAAGTAGAGGAGGTTCTTTTTTTCTTTTTTTTGGAAGAGGAAGAAGGAGGTAAAACGTAGGAGAAGCAAAACAAATACCGTCTGATAGACACTTCCCAACTTTGAGAGAATTTGCGGTGCGAAATCAAAAACAGTGAATTTGCTTTTATCACGCTTTTACTTTCCAAAAAAGATATTCTAATTCTTAGCATCTGCCTTTCATGCCATTCTAATTCTTACCTTGTAAAAAAAACAATACAGCTCAAGCACAATTAAACTCAAATATTTTTTTTATCAAGTATATATGATGGTTAGTGCGTATAATAAAGAACTGAAATTTCTGAAGTATTTATAAACTTCTTTGTAACATGTCATATTTCGAACACTTTGGAAATTTGACAGAAAGGTTTCACTTAGGCCATGGAGTATTTTAACATCTAAAAATTTCTGACTTAAAATTAAAAGATGTGTAATAAATTCTTAAATCTTTTATGCTTATATCATGGAAAATTAGTAGTTAAAACAATATAAATACATAGAATTAAATTAATTTGAAAATAAAAAAATTACTTAATAAATTAAACTTGCATGTGGGGACACATGTCAAGGTCTCCTTTCACTTAACCCCACCACTATAGCTGTACCTAACCCACTAAATTTTTCCACTAAGGCTGTGCTTCAGAAATTATATTTGAGGGGGAGAGAAGTGAAGGAAAGGAGTGGATATCCAAAGAAAAGATTTAAGTGGAGTTACTTGCTCCTTAACATTCAAGAGTCCGGATCCTCTAACATCTTGTTTAGATGGAGAACAGAGAAAGAGAGGAGAAATGAAGAATAGAATGGAATAAAATTAACATATTTAACCTCTTCATGTTGGAATGAGTCATGAGAGAAAATAAATTTAACTTTTTTTTTCGTCTTTAAGGAAAAAAAATGATTACCTTATCTTAAATTTGTGTTCGATACAAAATCTTTCTCTGCGTCACCCACTTTTCATAATGAAATTCATTTGTGTAAAAGATAAAAGAAAAAATATTTTTATAAAATCACCAAATTTAGAAGTGAGTGCAAGGAGAGAGTAGGGGTGCAAACGGATTGGATACGGATCGGATAGTGGTAAACCCATATCCGTATTTGTATTTTTTTTCAGATATGGATACAGATCATATATTAACAGATACGAATACGGATCGGATATTATCGGATACAAATACAGATGCAGATATAATTCAAATTTCTAATTAAAAAATATATATATAATTACTTGTTATACAATTACAAAATATATATCTATTTAACTAAAATTAATCACCAATTATACTGATCATATATTTTGAATAAAATCCAGCAAGATTAAAAAATAGACCATTTAGTACATAATTGATGCAGAAAATTTGATTTGAATGGTTGTTTGATATGTTCCGTGTTTTTAAATCGCCGGAGATTTTTCTAGAAATATTGTGGGTTAGAGACCATTCACATATTCTTAATTTTATTCATTATTTTTCATTTTGATGGACCAACGTCAAAGGTGATAAATAGGCTACAACCTTGGCCCATCATGCACGTTGTTATAGTGACAGATGTATATAGATCCTCCCAATTTATTTTAATATTTAACTTAAATAGCGAAGTTGAAAAGGTAGGAAATAAAAAAAAACGGATAACCGAATTACTAACATATGCAGATACGGATAATTATCTGTATCCGTATCCACTTCTCAAATTAAATATGAATCCTTATCTGTATCAGCATATTCGGTAGCTATATCCATATCCATAAATTATTTGTATTCGAAAAATCCGTATACGGATCTGAATACGGTCGGATAATATCCAACCCGTTTGCACCCTTAGGAGAGAGAGGGAGGAAGAGATAGAGAGAGACCTTGCTCAAAACCTATGTTATTCCAATACTTCAATATAGGATCCGTATCTGATACTGATACGCATAGGATACGGCTCCGATACGTATTGGATACGCCAGTTAGTGTATCGACTTACGTGACATATCTGATACCATCAGATACGGCCTCCGATACTGCGTTGAACAACTGGGATACGGCTCTGTCTTGAGCCGAATACATCAATAATGTATCTTAATCTGTTCTCTTCAGAAGAAGTGGAGTGTCAGGTGTGGGTGGGCTAATATATTACAAATGCCTTCACGTGGGTGCCTCCTCAATTTCAAATTTCTAACTGCTACTCTCTCTCCTCTCCAAATAAAGTTTTTGAACTTTGCGTGAGAGTTATATACATCCGTTTCTGGTTTATTCAATTCTTGTGGGACTAAACCAAAACTATAAATCCGCACCATTGATTAAATATTTTCTGTGGCACTTAATTTAGGCATAATGTGTCGCTGAATTAATTACAATTGTTGAATTTATGTGGCAATGGACTAAATAAATTAAATACAACTGCCACATATAGAGTAATTTATATACAACTGCCACACATAGAGTTACTGAATTAACTTGTGAGACTTATATACCCCGTATAATATGTGTCACTAAATTATTTTTCTGCTGTATAATACAAGTGTTGAATTAATAATATAATTAAAATAATGAAATAATAATTTACAATAGCCGTATCGTATCCGATATGATACCTGTACCCATATTCATACAACATAGCTCAAAACTCTTGGAATCCTCTGTCAAACTTTTCAAAAAAAAAAGGAAAAAAAGAAAAAAAAGAGAGAGACCTTGGTAGGAGTGTAAACGGAGCTGGATTATCCGCTCCGAATTCGGGAACTATCCGAATCCGTTTAATTCAGAGCGGATAATTACCGGATACGGATCCGAATAATTGCTAACTATCAAGAATTCTTCCGGAGTCGGAAACGGATACGGCTCCAATCCAGAAAAGGGATCAGATATCCGGATATATCAGAATCCATTTATCTCTCTGCGTATGCGTCATTCATTTGCTTGGGCCTCCAAAGCATTATATACTCTATGTTCTTCTTACTGCAAAACTTGTGGGACTAACTTCCTTTCTGACATCCGGACATTCGTTCTGAATCGAAAAGTCGTATTTTTTCAAAACCGTCAAAGCTGCTTCTTGCGAAACCGTACAACCCATACCCAACCAACGGAGACGAGGCATATATGTACATTATATGTACCGGATCTGCTGCTTCTCACGTCAAAATATGAGTACCTTGCTTTCCAATCTAGAACCATCAAATCTGAATCGAACAGTCGGCATTGGCAGTATTGATGCCTTAAGATAATCTTTTGATACAAGGCATCTATTATGGTACTATGCTACCTGTATGAAGCAAATTCTTTTTTTTTTTTACAAATTACATCAAAGTTGAATATAATTAATTATTATTTATATCTTAAAGTTTATATGGCTCAATTATCCGACTATTATTCGTTTTGTATCCGTATTCGTATCTGTATCCGTAGATTATACACTCCGTATCCGAATCCGTTTAACGTGGATTTGGTTTTACATTTTGATATCCATTTACTATCCATATCAGAATCCGTTTAACGTGAATTTGGTTTTACATTTTGATATCCATTTACTATTCGTATCCGTATCCGTATTCGTGTCTGCTCATTAAAATGTGGATGTGGATATGGTATTAGCATTATGCGCTCCGAATCCGCTCCGTTTACATCCGTAGTCCTTGGTCAAGAGAGATTCTTTTTGTTTCTCTCCTTAAATGAACCTGGCAGGATCCAATGAAGACAGTGGGGTAGCGTCGTCATTTTAATATTGCTGCCCTTCACATGCTGACATGCGCTTAAATTTCATTTTAAGTCCCTATTAACTTATGAAATAGTTATCGTACTTGTTAATTTGTTTGGTGGAGTAAAAGAACATAATGCAAAGAGCATAAAAAAACAGGAGAAATTTGATAGGTTCAATGTTTTTAGATTAATCAACTAAATAAATTAATTTTTCAACTTTATTTATAAAAACCTAAAAATTTTAAAAATTATAAATTGCATGAGAAAGGAGAGAGAAAGAGGAAGAGAGATAAATACCTAAATGTACGTAGAGAGATGGAGAGAGAGGAGAATAGGTGGAGGCCGGCCCTTGAAATTGTTCACAATTGGAGGGAGGAAAGGTGAGCAGGACAGCAGGTACGTCGTGCAAGTTGAGGCGAGCACTCTAGCTAGTAGGTGAGCCAAAAAGCACAGATATCGTGAGATGATGGATTGAGAGAGAGGCGAACAGGGAAAAAAAGTGAGAACGGAGAGACGAAGCGAGAAGGAGAGGCAATAATTTTTGGGAAAAGGAAGAAGGTGGTAGAAAGTAGGAGAAGCAAAAAATACCGTGTGATAGCCACTTCTCAACTTTGAGAAAATTGGCTTTTAGCACGCTTTTACTTTTTCAAAAAGATATTCTAATTCTTAGCATCTTCCTTTCATTCTTAATCTTGCCTTGTAAAAAAAAAATTAACTATATATATAGCTCAAGCCCAATTAAACTATATTTTTTTTTATCAAGTATGACGGTTAATGCGTATAATAAAGAACTGAAATTTCTGAAGTATTTATAAACTTTGGGGTAGCCTCGTCATTTTATTACTGCCCTTCACATGAGCTTCAATTTCATTTTAAGTCCGTATTAACTTATTAAACTCCAGTCAAAGATGATCTGCAGGTACATGAAAGTTACTTGTTTAGTTTATTTATTATTTCTTGAAAAGAACTTGGTAATTAGTTTATTAATTGATGCACATGCTTCAAGACAAACTAGTAATTAATTATAAGTGCCATCTCGAAGAATTGAACAATAAGAATTGATTTGTAGTTCACTCGTTCGTGTGTGTACATCACGATAAGGAACGCTGTTCCCCACAAGAGTAAGCATTATGCATCTCATTAAAGGGGATCGAGACAGCAAGTAACCCATTCAAGGGATAAAGAAAAGACTGCTAAAGCAAGGAATTTGTGTTGTGGAGGCATATATATATATATATATATATATATATATATATATATATATATATATAGATAGCATGTATAGTATATATATATATATAGCTAGCTCAGTGAATTGCATGGTCATATAATTATGAACTTGCATGTAGAATGTCAATTTTTATTATTTTTAAAATTTTTTTATTAATTTTTATGATATATGAAATATGACAAAAAAATAAAAAAAATATTCTCAATATTTTAGAATATTTGTTTCCATCTTTTATAAATTATTATTTTTTATATAAAATATTTGTTTTAAATATCTCGACCCGACAGCTATATGCCTCGTATTTATTTCCAATTATCTTTCTGTATTATTAATAAATCATCAACTACATGAATTTTATCAAGTAATAAAAAATTATTAGAAACTTCGATAAATTTGACAAACCAATGCAGAATTTTAATTATGTCTAAAAGTTTAAAACTTTGTGTATTTATAAGTATTATAAAAAAAAACAAATTATTACTTAATTGCATCTATCTTACACATGTATTAATTGTTGCATTATTTATGAATTGTGAATTTCTAAAATTACGATAATAAGTATTTAAATATCAAATTGCCTAAACCAAAATGACTCATACCTCAGAAAATTAATTAGTCGGAATTTATTACGACCAGAAATTGCATGATATCACCTAAACTGACAATTAGTCTGAATTTTAGGTTCTTTTTGGGGATGCATTATTTTCGACAACAATTTTTGACGGATACCAAATTTACCAGGCCCTTATGACTCTGGAAAGATATCACTTGTACCCAGTGCGACTGACACGTGGGTCCAGACAGATTTAAACATTTAAATATTGGTTTTAGTTTTGCTGCGGGTTCACATGTCATTGACTCAGAGGCAAGAAAATCCTGCCCCCTGGGAGGCAAAGGATTCGGTTCCTATGACTCTAGGGCCTGATCACAAGGCGGTTGTGCCTGATGGCTTCAACGCAAAGAACCATTCAGCAAAGTTGGGAATATTTCTGTGCATCGATTTTGAGTGAGGTCAATATGACAACCTAACCTTTTCATTTAAATTTAAAATTTTTTAATTTAAATGTCAAATTCAAACTGTTCATATTATTTTTTTCACCAGAGATGCATTAATACAATATTTTAATGTTAAATGACCTCTCTTTACATAAGTTATACATTTCTGACCGTAGAAAATTTTGCTTTTGTTTCCCTTCGGGGAGAGGCCTTCCCAGCCTTCTTCACGCAACTTCTTCGAGGAACAAAAGAGGCCCATTTACTATTGTTAGGTTCGTATTAAAACTGGGCTTGGGCCATTAGTTACAAAATAATCACTAAATAATCAAGTTTTGAGTTTAGATCGGAACTGCCTATTCAAGTTTTGAACTGTCTATTCAATGGTAGAATGCACGGAACTCTTTAATTTTTATGCTACAGCCTAAAGCAGATCGACTAATCCGAATTGAAAACTCATAAATTGAGTTACTTTATGGGAACTGAATTCGACTCTACCTGCGCTCCACCTGCGTACTTCCTCACATATTAGTCTTCGCTGCATTGTGTGGATATTAGTGCACAACAAAAATGAATTTTTAGAGTCTCAGCATTGTTGCTGCTTCTCCACTCTCGGTCGCAACAATTATTATATATAAATCATGAGATCGGTTAATTTCATACGATAATTATTTATTTGTTAAAGGGTTTTGCTGCATTCAAGATATTTTAGATGCTATATTTAAAAATTGAACCAACGTGAGAATCAGCCTTTAATATAGTGAAAAAGACAATACCTTCCATGTGGGAGGATCGCAGATTCAAAATCCGAATGGGGGGGTTCCTTGTGGATATTAAATAATTGTGGATATAAAATGAATGAAAATATTTTCAGTGAACTCAATTCAAACATAGATTACTAAAATTTAACATTGAACATAACTACAAATTAAGAGAAATGATATGAAGAGATAAGTGCAACCTGCTTGTCAAAGAGCAAACAGCTCAACTCATCCAATAAATTTATTTTAGCTCACTTCAAATATTTGTTTCACATGCATAATTAATACAATACAAACATTCACTAGGTAGTTCACAATTAACTTTAAATTAATAATATACAATCCAACAGTTTAATTATATGCTTACAAGTTGAATAGCGTAATAAATATATCAAATAAATGTTCATGCACACAAGTTGAATAGCACAATCAGAAAGATATGAAAATCATTAAACACACCACAACATACAATAAGTAAGCAATAATAAATTTATGAAGGATTACATAAACCACTTAATATATTCCTGTGGTCACCAATGGGCAGCTAGCAAGCCTGTTAAAAGTAAAGGAAGTTAGGTTCTGTAATTAATAAAGTACAAAATTCTGAAGAAAAATTCAATAAAACAAAACAGAATCTTCTTTTTAAAATTAATGCAAAACATGTTCTACCTCGTTAGAAAGAAAAAAAAATATTTAGTGTTTGCAGTGGTATATATATTTGTGACATTTTTGCATTGGTTATATATGTAACATGTGCATATATGGAGGTAACGGCCCGATTTGCTATAGAGAATTTTAGCAATGTAGGGTTATTTATGTAACATGTGCATATATTGGTTTCAAAGTCAGTGGAACCGCCTGTAATCCACCTCTTTAACAAAAATTAATATCATAACAATAAGTAATAAATTAATAAATAAGAAATAAATAAATACTACTTAATTCGCTCCTTTCTATATATATAACATTGCACATGTGCAAATTGCAATTTATCTCTAATTATTAATAATAAACATATCTAATTAGTATGGTTGTTAACACTAAGATTATCCAACAAAGTAATTCAAGCTAGGTTCATCAGAATAGATAAATACTTTTCCTTTTAATTAACCATTGAAAAAATGGTTTGTTGAAAAACATAATTAATCGAAAAATGCTCAATTCATAATTTCTAAATGTATATATTTTACCAAGGGAAAGAACCATATAGAGAAACAGAGGAATTAAGAAACTTGCTAAATGTCGTAAAGAATACCTTTTAAATGTGCAGGCTATGATGTAAACTTGATCAACCTGAGAATTCTCATGCGGTCCTCACTTATTTGTTCCTCTGTCCTTTCCCTTTGAACCCTCTCCTCCAAAGTTCTATCTGGATTACCCCATTCCAATAGTTGAAGTTTAGATAGGTACTCAATTCCTCGAGGAAGCTCCTTTAAACCAAGACAGTTGTCAATGCATAATTTTTCCAGGTTTGGCATTGTCCCCTTATTGATTTCAATGCACTGGAGGTTAGGAGCTTTCTTAACCTCTAGTTCTCGAAGCATAGGAAATGATATCTCATTAAATTAAGCACAATTCATTCCCTTCGTAGCCAGTGAGAAAGAGAATTCTCAAGCTACGTATCTCTTGAAGACAGGAGAAAGAATTTTTGTCCAACCCACTATTATTTAACTCCAATTTTCTAATGCTATTATGATGTTGTAGTGACCTGGAAAACTGAGGTACTGAACTTCTTTCCACCTGCCCAGAGATCTCTATAATATATGCTGATGCACTGAGAGATTGCAATTGCACTACTTCCCCATATTTCGCCTTAACCAAGAGAAACCCAAGATGACTGAATTTACTTATAGAAGTAAAAAAAACCTCACAGTCTTCGCTTCTTATTTATGAGATATGTAACTCTGTTAACTTTGTTAGACTTTCAAAAAATTTTACTATTTCATCAGTTGCTTTAATAGTTCCTAAAGCTCGTAAATCCTTTAGCTTTCATATCTGCTTGGGTGGCATGACTCCAATTACATCTTCAGAAAAACCCACCTTTAGTACTCTTAAGCCTTCGTAACTTTGTTAACTCATTTGGAAGTTCTGTAATTTTAGCTCCCCAAGCAGACAAGATTTGTAAATTTTGCAGCCTTCCAATTGATTTTGGGAGCTCTTTTATTCCAGTTTTATCCAACCCCAAATAATGCAGGTTGAATAAGTTATATACCTCTTCGGGTAATTTTTCTATAGATGTGCCATATAAATCCAAAACACGTAACAATTTGGAAGATCTTAGCATTATGGAGAGCGAGTTGACACTGATTTTATCACCGAAGGTAACTATTGAACGAAGAGAGTATTCGTTGTTGCTTGCTCTTTCAAGATCACTATTTTGAATAGACAATCGACGTACTCTGCCTCTAGGTGAGCGTGTTGAACTGCCATCAACCACAAAAAATTCTTCCTCGTCTGATTTTGAAACAACCATGCTATGTATAATATCGTGCAAGCTACACTGTAATACTCTTTCAACCACATCTCTGTCAGTTACTTGCAACAAGCACCGACTAACAAGTTCATTCAGGTAGTCCTCTGCTACTTCTTCATGCGTTCTTCTTGCACTTGTCTCAACAAATCCCTCTGCAATCCACTGTCTAGTAAGATCAAATGCACCGATATACCAATCTTCTGGATAAAGGCCACAGTAAAACAAGCAATTTTTTAGATTACAAGAAAGATCTGCAAAGCTTAGTTGCAAAATCCTATTTACGTATTCGATATTCGGATTATGTGCTAGTTCATGCTTAAGGTCTACCCACATTTTCTTCCATTCCCTCTCTGTTTGTTCCTTTCATGCCATAAGACCTCCTATGGCTAAAATAGCAAGAGGAAGGCCCTCACACTTCTCTACAATTTTTCTCGCCCACATTGTTAATTCTTCTGGGCAAGTGTTGGTATTGTTTCTCTTAAATGCGGTTTTACAAAAGAGATCCCATGAATGGTGTTCCTTAAGTGGGATAATCTCCATGATTTGTTTCTCTGGGGCCAACAATGCTGGTACCAAGTGCAGTCAGATTGAGGGAAGTTGTGTCTGCAATCCTGATGGTACGGAAACCTGTTGAATATGCCTCCGTCCACTTAACCGAATCCTCAAGGTGGTTCGGGTTGTAAGGAACTAAGGTGACCTGTTATAATGAGGTAGAAATTAAGCTGGGTTTTATGTATTAATCTTAGATATGAGTTCTTGAACTGCATGTCATGTCAAATAAGTACTTTTGGTTAACATAATTAATTGATTACCTCTTGATTTTCTCCAGCCGGGTTTTTAAGGGCTTGTCCCGTCACTCTGTTGACAAGTGCAAAGGCAGGTGAACCAAGTGCATCTTTTATCTTATCACCATAACTCATGTCCTTGATCCAGTGCTACATGCATTGCATTTTTTATGAAAAATAATTGAACGAGTTAATTGAATAGCTCATGCTAATCAATCAAAACCAGTTATCAGAGATCACCCATAAAAATAAAAATAAAATAAAAGAATAATTTAATTAATCAATTGAATAACTACCTGATAGTGATCATTAGGGTTAGCAGGTGCTAGCACAACAGTATCATTTCTTGCTGTGACACTGAGTTCGTCGTTGGCTTGGCAGTAAATACGGACCGTTGGTTGTCTTGGCAGCTTGGTGTTTTTGGGACCATTCGGAGGAGCATAGTCAGCCGTGTGAAAACCGTTATCGAAAGAACTATCGGCCCCACTCAGGTTCCCTTGACTGTTTGTACCAGCAGGCTTATCAATGTCTGGTTTCAGTGGTGGTGCTGGAGCTGGTGGTCGAGGTGTTACACAGAGAACACATTTGAATCTTAACATTTCGTCTTTCATAATAGCCTTGAGATTGGCCGGTGTAAGGTCAAGGAAATTGTCGTAGCTCCAACGGCAGCGGGCCTTGGTACCTCATGAGGAGAAAGTGACCAGTTCAGACATATAGTTACCCCACCATGTGGAGCTGCGCCACAACCACATCGATAATTGACAAGTCGCCTGTAATTCTTCTGTTGGGTTCACCACCCTGACTGCAAGCGATATATAGTCCTCTGGGACCAACTCGTTGATGCCAAGTGGGTAAAATTCTACCACCCAGTCGTAGCCTCCAACTGTGAAGCGCTCTGACTGGATGCAGTTGAACTTGCCGATCTTTTTGGTGTTGTTCAGGTGCGTTACATCGAAAATTTTCAACCCAGTGTTGAATATCAAGGGCTCCGGGGCCATTGTGATAATGGTTGTTAATTAGAACAAAAGTTAATTGATGAGAAGGATATATACAGAGTTCTTATCGATGTATGAGCTAGCAGTTGTTGTGAGATGGGTCCATTAATTAGCAGATTTTCATGCATTTGTAGAGAGATGGATCATCAGTTGCCGCCTCATAATTAATTAAACATAATATATAAACTAACAATATATTAGCTTTAATTAATTAAGTGGTTGAATAAAAATGTCAGAGAGAAAGGGACGGGGGTATAGGCAATGAGAGGATAAATCCTCAATCTCTGTCGGGCAATAAAGCAGTGGATCAGGAGAGATGAAGAACCTTTGAGCGAAGTTCTTTTCCTCTCCATACTAGAATCTTTATTGGCAGTGAGGGTTGGGGAAGATGAAGAAGGCAATTAGAAGGGTATGTTGGTCAGTTTAAATTTTAAAATAATTAATTAAAATGTTAACTAATTAAATGGAGATAGAAGAAATGATATTAAATTTTAGTGGAGATATTGGATATTATGGTGTTTCTACGGGTAAATTGGTTATTTCAAAAATTTGTATGAGTACAGTAGAAATTTTCTCTAAAAAAATACAATAATTGATTTGAACATGTGTGGAAACAAGGCCCGTAACACGGACGATGCAAGATGGCTTATAAATAATTAATTGAATCAAACATGCATATGCGCGTCTAAACTAAAAAATCGTCGGTAGCTTCAAATAACAAAATTCATATAAATTGATATTTTTTTTCATAACGATCGAGCAAATAGGCTGTAAAATTTTAATTTTATAAATTCATTTTATATAAAACACTACTAACAGTATCTTTTAGAGGTCGACCAGGTAACACTAACAGTATCTTATGCATAATATCACATAAAATAGTATCTCTGCCTTTTGCTAATTATAATAATATATATTAATTATAGCTTCAACTCCGCTTGAATAGTTTCTACATAGCATGTTTCAAGTTTGAGAAAAAGAGAAAGGTTGTGATAGGTGTGGTGAGTTAATGTAAAATACAACATTTAGAAATGGACTCCGGTTGAGTTTTATTTCTACCCAAGTTATTTGAGACTAAAGCTTTATTGTATATTAATTAATAATATATTTAAATATTTATACTTATATATTGAATTTTTTTTTTAACCTTGGCGGCCACCTGCCAAGTATAAATATATTAATAGTTGTTAATATATTTTGGTTACATGAGTAAAACTTAGGTCTTCTATTTTGCAGCCACTTGTCAAGTTCTTTGGTGAGATTAATTAATTTAAAAATATATTGAATGGATAACTTCAAACAACGAATCTAATTTATATGTAAAATTTATAATTTTTTAATTAAAAACCGATCTACCACTAACTGTTGATCGTAAAATGACTTCCTTAAAATTCAAAACTGATGAGGGCTATTTTTATACTTAATCAGTAAAATATAATGTTGTTGTTATATATGTAGTTAACCAATAATTATATAATCCTCTAAAACATGATCTAAAATAGCGAAATATGTTACACAGCGAAAGCAACTTAAGGTTGAGTTAGTTAAAACGCCAAATAATATTAATTGTACGCTTATTTGACTTATATTACATTGCGTTGCGTGTTTATAAGACAATACAAATTATCACATTTCTCGGCATGTTCCAACATTAATTAGCTTGCATTTACTCAACATATAGCCTGCAATTAATTCTACATGAATATACTTCTCCATAATTTTCACATCTTAATTTATATAGTTTTTTCAAATCCTACAAATCTATTCAATTTTATTGGAAATTAAAGCTTTTTTTTTCTTTTACCGAATTCTCCCACTCATATTTTTCTAAATCGAATTTCCTCCGAATTTATCTAGGTGAGTAATGCCAAAAACATATCATTTTTTTTCAATTAAAAAATAGTTTCTGATGTCCACGACATATTCAAATTCTCAAATACATATGCCCTTAAATAGGAAAAAAAAAAAGATTCCATATATTCTCTTAGTTTCCATCTTATACTATGATTAAAATTATACTATGATCAAATTAATTAGTCTCTCTATTAAAGACTTTTGCTTATGAAATAATGTGACTTTTATTATATTTTTATTGATAACGTATGTAATGTGAATGCGTCTTATGTAAAAATACATAGCATGTCGTCTTGGAGTGTGACAGTGTCACCAACTTTTTCATACTTAAATTATTTTGTCTCGGGGTGTGACAACAGGTAACCCATTTAAGGGATAAAGAATGCCACTACTATTAAACAAGAAATTTGTGCTAACTGTGCAGGCATAAATTACTTTTGTTTCTCTTTAAATGAACCTGGCATTGACTGCTATTAACCACACCAAGGCATGTTAGGCCCATATGGGGGTCACTATCTGTTTTTCTCCTGGCCCAAAATTAGCCCATCTAAATTTAAAATAGTAAGTCGGTAGAGTTTTATGGCAATACGGGTCACTATTAATATACATCTTTCAATAACACCAGTTTTTCCTTGGATTTAATTGCAAAATGCATTGTTTTTTCATGTTTGATCATGCGGCATTCATGTGTTCCTAATTATAATGGCTTTGACATTTTAGTCGTGTTTACCGTAACTTTAATTTAAAGTAAAATGGCATGAAAATAAGAGGATAATATTTATATCCTTTCATCTTAACTTTAAAAAGAGTGCTCTCCTTTTATAGTAAAGTGGAAAGTGATGAGAATAACAGGGTGTTTGGTTCGTACTATAGATCATTCTATGAAATGTTAGAATTTAGTTGCAATAGCTCTAATTTGATTACAATAAACTAATTTTGCAACAAAAAAAATTGGGTGCCAGTAGTTGCATAATTTTGGTAGCAATATATTTACAACCAAATCTTTGGTTGAAATAAGAATTTATTTATTGTCACCATAATTTGGTTGCTAGACCAACGTAGCAATAAGGCATTACAACCAAATAAATGGTTATTATTGCAGATTTATCACAACCGAAAATAGTAGCAATAAGATTGTATATCGCAACGAAACTCATGGTTGTAACTTGTGCAATTCTTACAACCAAATTTAAATTTTATTAAATTTGTAACAATAACTATTGTAACTAAATTAATTGTTGCTATTATGCATTTATCACAACTAAAAAATAGTAGCCATAAGATAATATATTGCAACAGAATTCATTATTGCAACTTGTACAATTCTTGCAACCAAATAAACAGTTTCTACTTTGCATTTAATGCAACAGAAAAATAGAGAAAAAAAAAGAGAGAAAAGAGAAAGAGAGAGAGAGAGAGAGAGAGAGACCTGGGTCAAAAGATAAAAGCATCAACAACGAAGAAGCAAAGACTACTTTTGTTAATTATCTCCTGAAATGAACCTGGCAGTTAACGATGCTGCTCACTTTTTGAAATAAGTAAACAAATGCTACCATACGTTAAAAACCTTATTAGATAATTATTTTACTTGTTAATTTATTCCTCCGGCCAAAAGAGATCTCCAGCTAGGTGCATTAAAGTTGCTTGTTTAATTAGTTTATTTATTAATTATTTCTTGAAAAGAACTTTGTAATTATTTTCTTAATTGATGCACATGCTTCAAGACAAACTAGTAAATAATTGCGAGTGCCATCTCGAAGAATTGAACAATAAGAATTGACTTTAATCACGTTGTTTGGTGGAGTAAGAGATAAACGCTGTTCCCCACCTGAGTAATTATGTATCTGTTAGACATAAAGAATGCGAGACAGCAAGTAACCCATTAAAGGGATAAAGAATGCTACTGCTATTAAGCAAGGAATTAATTTGTGCTGTGGAGGCATACATATATACTACTTTCGTTTCTCCTTAAATGAACCTGGCATAGACTGCTATTAAGCCCATGTAAATTTAAAATAGTAAGGTGTAGAATTTTATGCCAATCTTGGTGAGAAGTCGGTACAAGTCTAAAAGGATTTCTACCAAGTTTTCCTCAAATAAAAAAATAAGAAAGCTTTTGCATGTATAATATATCGACATATTCATGGATTATTCCAAGCTATGAAACTAATTAAGATAATATATAAATTATTATTAATTTTTTACTGTTTTATTATTATCATCATCATATCATTACTACTATTAATATACATCTTTCAATAACACCAATTTTTTCTTGGATTTAATTGTAAAATGCATTTTTTTTCATGGTTGGTCATGCAGCTATTGATGTGTTCCTAATTAATTGGAATGGCTTTGACATTTAAGTCGTGTTTCCCGGAACTTTAAAGTGAAAAATCCTGAAATAAGAGGATAATATTTATATTCTTTCATCGTAATTTTAAAAAAGAGTGCTCTCTTTTTATTATAAATTGGAAAGTCACAAGAATAAGAGATCGTTTGGTTCATGCGATAGACCATTCCATGGAATATTAGAATTTCAGTAAATGTAATAGCAAGGAATACCATTTCAAGAAATATAGAATTATCATGTTTGGTTCGCGCATGATTATCTCTTTCAGCATTTCACGAGATATATCTTATCCCCTCAAGGAGATTCAATTATCATATGCAACCATATACTTGTTTAGTGATGAGTAACTGAGTATTGTACATATTACGAAAGAGCTCTTACATTTAGACCTTTTTACCTAACTAAAATATATATGCGCTTATATATGTATATTCTTTGTTGTTACACTGTCAATCTTCATTTTTGCATTTCACTGGTGCTTGGTAAGATGTGATGCAGGGCTTAAAAAAAAGTCTTTTGGGGCTAGGACGAGCCCAAAATACAAAATGGTTTTCGGCCCAAAGTATAAAATACTAAATAGTTTTGAGGCTTACAACTTTCTTCCTAGCTCAGCCCAATTTTAAGCACCAACAATTCCCTATTCATGTACCTTGCATGATTCAATTAATACCTCAAGGAAGTCAGTTAACAACAAAATTAACCCTCACTCAAAGTCAGGTTCTCACTTATCGATCACTGATTATATTATCAAAAGTTGAACCATGGGAAAACTAGCACAAATTCTGACACTTCTGCTTAGTGTTCTACAACACAGAGCCATTCTCCTTTGTATCTGTCAAGCATAGCAAATTTGTCCCCTTGGCAGCTTTCTATAGCATCTTCACCTATTTAATTCATTCTCAGCCACCTGTAACAGTTTTGTTTTTCTATATACAACTTCTCGATGCAGTATTTCCGCCTCATGTCAGACCTTTCAATGTTCTCATGTGCCATTACCGTAATAATGGGAAAATTTAAGCATGTCCGTCAGGTGTTTGATTAAAGGGAAATTTTGTTTTGTGCCACCTCAAAACATGGAAATTATGAAATTGCCACCTCAAACTTTGAAATTATAAAATTACCACCTCAAACTCTCTAAATTTATGAATTTTCCCTAATTATACATCTTATACACTAATTTAATTAAAATTATACTGAAAATGGTGTATAAAAAAACGTATTTACAAAATACCCAAAATAACCCTCCATTGTTATGTTTCTGTAAATTTGGGAGACAGAAATTATGAGAATTTTTTATTCTTATTTTTTCTTATTGTTATATTATTACATCTATTGCTTAAGGCTATTTATAACCCTTAGAACCAATTTACCGTTAGAACTCTAACGGTAAGTTTCTATTTATCCTAAATTACAATTTTACCCTTTTTCCTATTTTACAATTTTACCTTCTAATTAATTCTATTATTCAACACTCCCCCTCAAGCTAGGATTATAGATATCGATTAATCCTAGCTTGCTTGTTATTTCTTCAAACGCCTTTGGAATGAGTCCCTTTGTGAAGATATCGGCTAATTGGTCTTGACTCTTCACATAAGGGGTTTCGATTTCCTTCGCTTGAACTTTTTCTCTTATGAAGTGACAATCAACTTCGATATGCTTCGTTCTTTCATGGAACACCGCATTTGAAGCGATATGCCTTGCCGCATTGTTGTCGCAAAACATCTTCATTGGTTTATCAATTTTGAAATTCAAATCTTCGAGTAATTGTTTGATCCAAGTGAGCTCACTTGCGGTGGATGCCATGGCACGATATTCCGCTTCAGCACTTGATCGTGCCACGACATTTTGTTTCTTGCTTTTCCATGTGACTAAGTTTCCGCCTACAAACGTGCAATAGCCGGTTGTTGATTTTCTATCGAAACTCCCGGCCCAATCTGCATCGGAATAGCCACACACTTCGTTAGAGTTATTATTTTTCATCCATATACCCTTTCCGGGTGATTTTTTTAAATATCTCAAAATTCTATCAATTGCATTCAAATGAGGTTTCCTTGAAGAATGCATAAATTTACTAATTTGACTTACCGCAAATGATATGTCCGGCCTAGTTACCGTTAAGTAAATTAATTTACCTACAAGTCGTTGGAATTGATTTATATTTTCCAATGGTTCTCCTTCTGCGGGGTTTAGTTTACAATTACTATCAATTGGTGTTGAGGCCGGTTTGGACCCTAATTTTCCCGTTTCTTTTAGAAGGTCAATAGTATATTTTCTTTGTGTGAGGAATAATCCTTTTGGAGAATGTGCTATTTCAATTCCTAAAAAATATCTAAGTCTACCAAGATCTTTTATTTCGAATTTTTCTTTTAGGTGCCTTTTAATATTGTTAATTTTTTCATGATTGTTTCCGGTTATAATTATGTCATCAACATAAACAAGAACAATGGTAATCTCATTATTTTCATGTTTTGAGAACAAGGATGTATCGGATTGGCTTACTTTAAAACCGAGAAAAAATAAATATTGAGAGAGTTTTCCATACCATGCCCTTGGAGATTGTTTAAGTCCATAAATTGATTTTTTTAACCTACAAACAAGGTTAGTATTTTTTTCTTTTACATGACCCGGTGGTAAAGTCATATAAATCTCTTCCTCAAGTGTTCCTTGAAAGAATGCATTTTTTACATCCATTTGAAATAAATTCCATCCTTTATTTACCGCTATTGAAAGCAAGATTCTTATAGTATTCATCTTTGCTACCGGAGCAAAGGTTTCTTGGTAATCAATACCATATGTTTGGGTATACCCTTTGGCAACTAGCCGGGCCTTATACCTTTCTATGGAGCCATCGCTTTGGTATTTTATTTTATAAACCCATTTGCATCCAACGGGTTTTTTCTTTTTTGGTAATGCATGGTTCAATTGTCCATGTATTATTTTTTTCTAAGGCTTGGAGTTCTTCTTCCATAGCCTTGCACCACACCGGTTGGCTTATAGCTTCCTCGAAATTTCTTGGTTCTTCCATTTTGGAAATTGAACTAAGAAATGCATGGTGTTCTTTTGAAATGTTTTTATAAGATATAAAATTTTCGATAGGATATTGAACCTTATAGCCGGTTACGTAATCTCGTAACCTTGTGGATGGTTGTGTTGGACGAGTTGAGCGCCTTAGCACCACTTCTTCTTCAATATTTTCATCCTCTCCAACATTTTCATCTTCTTCTTCCTCCCCGGCTCCGCTTTGAGGAGTATTATTATTGTCTCCATTATTTTCTCCTTCTTCATTTTCTACAATACTTTGCTCAATAATTTGATTAGTAGACATAGGCATGACAAAATCATTTGAGCTAATTTGAGTATTAACCTCATTTTTAGTGGTTTTAAAATATGGTTCGTTCTCAAAAAATGTAACATCTCTAGAAATATATAACTTTTGATTTATAGGATCATAACATTTATAACCTTTTTTTTTAGATGAGTATCCTAAAAAGATAGTTTTAATAGAAGTATAATCTAATTTGTCTCGTTTATTTTGATGTACAAAGCATGTGCATCCAAAAACTCTTAGATGGTTAACATTTATTTTCCTTTGATAAATAATTTCTAATGGACTTTTATTTTTTAGAACTACACTTGGCAATCTATTTATCAAATAAGTTGCGGTGAGAACGGCATCCGACCAATAATTTTTTGGAACATTATTTTGAAACATAAGTGCTCTTGTCACTTCAAGTAAGTGACGATTTTTTCTTTCAGAAACTCCATTTTGTTGTGGAGTATATACACAAGTAGTTTGATGTATAATTCATTTTTGTTTCAAAAAACTTGAGAAATTTTGATTTACAAATTCCGTTCCGTTATCGGTCCTAAGAATTTTAATTTTCGTGTTATATTGATTTTCAACTAAGTTTGAGAAATCTTTAAAGTGAGAAAAAACTTCACTTTTGTTTTTTAAAATATATAAACATGTTAATCGAGAAAATCATCTATGAATGTAACAAAATATTTAAAACCATTGTAGGAGTCTACCGGGGCGGGTCCCCAAACATCGGAATGAACAAGTTCAAATATTTTGCTACTTTTAGAATTTGAGGTAACGAAAGGAGGTCTCGTGTGCTTTGCAAATTTACATACTTCACAATTACTACAATCTAGGTTTGAAAAATCAAAAATACATTTTAAAATTTTATCGGAGGGATGTCCAATTCTTTTATGCCATAAGCTTCCCATGTTTTGTATTTGTGTATTGAAATTAAATTTTTGGCTATTCAAAAAATATAGTCCATTTTGAAAGAGACCTTCAATCATTGTCTTAGATGTTATATCTTGAAAAAAATACATTTTTAGAAGAAAATATAATCTCACAATTTATTTCTTTTGAAAGTTTTCCTATAGATAATAAATTAGCGGTGCAATTTTTTACATGTAAAACATTTTTAATTTCTTTTAAAAAAACGATAATTGAGCCATAACCACAAATTTCCATTTTTTCACCATTTGCAACATATACAAATTCTTGACCTTTGATTTTTTGATAATTATGCAATATATTTTTATTTCCGGTCATATGATCGGTTGCACCGGATCAGTCTAAAATCCAAACTAAATTATTTTGGGAATGTTCTAGGTCTAAACTTCCTAAATTTGTGCATCTTACCTGCACTATTTCACTATTTTTAGGTTTAGCTTTGTTTGGACTCATATTGTTTCTTTTGCATGGTATTATATATTTTTCCTGATTTGGGTTTGGGCTTAGACCGAATTCACTGGAAATTGCATTGTCTTTATAATTTTCTGCGCTGGGTCTAGATAAAATTGAATGAGTTTTAGAAGAACCTGAATTGGGCCCCTTGTCCAACAGCCAACTTAGTTGGAAGAGGATGGAGCTAATTTCCAAACGGGTCACGGGAGTCATAATATCACCCAACCCGTTAACTGCTGATCCATTCCCTTCGCTATTCGCCTCTGTGTTCTGTTCGACAACGGGCGCCGCTCCAGCGATATTCTTCTCCCCCTTAGGGTTAGTCCACCGATGTCACGATCTTAATTGGGATACAACCAGAGATGAAGAAATCAAGCAACAATTGAATGAATTTTATTGAACTGGAAGTATTTCGGATACAAATCAAGCTCCAGCTAACTATAGCTGTTGCTAGCCTATTTGACAAATTGTCTAATATCAGAATTGAAATTACCTAATCTGTTTGGCTAATCTAATTTGCCTTATATAGGCGATGATACCCTCAAAGGAATTTGTTATATCCACCGTTCAGATTTCTCAAATGCATCACGTCATGCCACCTCAGCTCCAGGTAAGTCTGTTTTGTTCTTCACTTGATTTAGCGAGGATTTAACAGCGTTCTCTTTAATTTCCTGGGCCAATGAAATATTTAACGGCTGTTTGCTTTGTTCCGTTATTTCAGGCCCACCTGCAGCGATAATATCTCTATTAACTCTCTTATGTCGCCTATCTGCCTTCTTCTCTTGTTCTTCGTTCAAAGCTCCAACAGCTAGCCCCAAGTTCAATTGAGATTGTGACACTCCACCCTCCTTTGAAGAATTCTCGACCTCGAGGATTGATTCGACGAATTGAGGGTATTTCTTTTTAATCACAATGTAGTCTTCCCATGTTGCATCATCAGCTTCTTGATTAGACCAATGGATCAACAATTGGGGTTCTGCTGCATTTCGTCTTTTCACCATACGTCTTGCCAATACAGCTTGAGGTTGAGGAGGTGGATTCTCGTGAGGCCCGAGCACAGGAAGTGTAGGAGAGATTGCTTGAGAGTCACCAATCCTTGCCTTCAGTTGAGATACATGAAATACGGAGTGTATTTTGGAGTCTGCTGGTAAATTTAACCGGTACGCTACTGTACCGACTTTGTCAATTACCTCATAAGGCCCAAAGAACTTAGGGTTTAATTTTTGATTTCTCATTCCTGCGATTGAAACTTGTCGATAGGGCTGTAATTTTAAATAAACCCAATCTCCCACACTAAAGCTCCTCTCAGATCTGTGGTTATCAGCAAACCTTTTCATTCTCTCTTGAGCTCTTCTTAGGTTTTCTTTCAACTTCCTTAGCACCTCCTGTCTCTCTTCCTCTTTGAGCTTAGGCCAATAGAAATTTCTTTTGATCCTTTGGTAGGTGGCAGTGATGCCTGAGTGACCTCCAAGTGCCGATGAATGCATAGTTTCTAGAATTTGTCTTCTCAAATTGCCGTTTTCTCCAATGCAAACTCTTCCCTTCCTTCTGATGATGCCTTGATGCATAGTTAGGTGAGGTTGTGCTTCAATTCCCTCTGAATTATCTCCTTGCCTGTTGTCTGGTGTTTCTTGTGCTACTCCTTGTGGTTGTAATCTGATTATAGCTTGATTTTCTTCTATCCTCCTCTTTAGTCCTTCAATCCAAGCGTCACCTTTATAACTCTCTTGCACTTCAGTCAACCATTGGGGTTTGAGCTCACTGACAACCATTAGACCTGCATCTGAAACTACAATTTCTTTCCCACTTTCATCCCTCCTTGAAAGGGCATCTGCTACAATATTATCCTTTCCTTTCTTGTATTCAATTATATAATCTAACCCTAACAATTTACTAAGACCCTTATGTTGTAGAGATGTATTAGCCTTTTGTTCCAACAGAAATTTTAAGCTAATATGGTCAGTTTTTATTATAAATTGGCCTCCTAATAAGTAATGTTTCCACTTGGTTACGGCTGTGATTAAGGCTAGCAATTCCTTCTCATAAGTTGATAAGGACATGTTTCTAATTCCTAACTTTTTGCTCATAAAAGCTAATGGCCTCTTTTCTTGTAACAACACAGCTCCTATACCTTCCTTACAAGCATCTGTCTCTATGGTGAATGTTTTTGTGAAATCAGGTAGGGCTAAAACTGGGGCTTCTGTCATTGCCTTTTTCAACATTTCAAAAGCATTTTGTGCTTCCTGGTTCCAATGGAAAGAGTCTTTCTTTAGCTGGTCAGTCAAGGGTTTAGAGATAATGCCGTAATATTTAATGAATTTCCTATAATATCCTGTCAAACCTAAGAATCCTCTAAGTCCTTTCACAGTTTTAGGTACTGGCCAATCTCTCATTGCTTTGATTTTATTTGGGTCAGTTGATACTCCTTCTCTAGATATCACATGCCCTAAGTACTCTATTTGTGGCACGCAAAAATCACACTTAGAAAGTTTAACATACAATTGGTTTTCTTGAATCAGTTTCAAGGTTTCTTTGAGATGGTTTAGATGTGAGATGTAATCCTTGCTATAAACC
This sequence comes from Carex cristatella, assembly GCA_024447775.1. Classification (NCBI taxonomy): domain Eukaryota; kingdom Viridiplantae; phylum Streptophyta; class Magnoliopsida; order Poales; family Cyperaceae; genus Carex; species Carex cristatella. The sequence continues at coordinate 5,370,573 of JAJHPF010000007.1, forward strand.
AATATGTCATCAAAGAACACAAGCACAAATTTTCTAAGAAAAGGTTTAAAAACTGAATTCATTAAAGATTGAAAAGTTGCAGGGGCATTTGTAAGCCCAAATGGCATAACAGTGAACTCATAATGACCTTCATGGGTTGTGAACGCAGTTTTGAATTTATCCTCTTCACTCATCTTAATTTGATGGTAACCCGACCTTAAGTCTAGTTTAGAAAAATATTGGGCTCCTTTCAGTTCATCAAGTAAGTCTTCAATTATAGGGATAGGAAATTTATTTTTGATGGTATTATCATTCAATTTCCTGTAATCTATGCAAAGGCGCCAACTACCATCTTTCTTTCTTACTAGAAGAACAGGAGAAGAATAAGGACTAGAAGATGGTTGAATAAATGAATTCTTAAGCAATTCTTCCACTATTTTCTCAATTTCTAACCTTTGAAAGTAAGAAAACCTATAAGGTCTGATACTCACTGGTTTGGCATCTGGTTTAAGAGGTATTTTGTGGTCTATAGTCCTAGCAGGAGGTAAACAAGTTGGCTCTTCAAAGATACTTTTAAATTCAGACAATAATTCTTTAATTTCTGAAGGGTATACCTTTTTTTCTTTACCTTCCTGACCCTCTTGGTTAAGCAATTGTGCTATGAAAACTTGGTTTCCTCTCTTCTCTTCTTTATCCACTTCTATGCTTGCCTCACATATTCTGATTTCTGGTGTAGAATCAACAAGTTGAGCTTGCAATTTGATCTCTTTCCCTTTGTATTGTAGATGCATAATGCCCTTGGACCAATAGGTGAGAGTAGGTTCATGGCTGAGAGAGCCAATCCACTCCCAAAATGAGATCATAGCCCGGTACATCCAATACCCTAAGTTCAACTTCAAATTTGTAACCCTGCAATGTAAAACTAAGGTCCTTGCAAACCTTGTTAGAAGTGATCTTGCGCCCATCAGCCATTTTAACACGTAAGAGTTTAGTTTTATCTGTTTTAACCTCCAAATTCTGCACAATATTAGGGTTTATGAATGAGTGGGTGCTCCCACTGTCAATTAAAGCACAAATTGGAATGTTTTGAATAATTCCATTGAACTTCAGTGTTTTATTGTTCTTTATGCAGCCTTGAGCACAAATAGCTACCACAGCCTGTTCTTCTTCATTTTCTAGTAATTCACAATCCCCCTCATGCAATGGGTTTTCTTCTTCTTCGTTTTCTGATCCTTGGTCATTATCACTCATTCCTTCTTTTTCTTCCATGCTTATGGCATTCAATTTACATTTATGACCTTTAAACCATTTATTATTGCATCTGTAGCACAACCCTAATGCCTTCTTTTGTTCACTAGTGTAAGTCTGATGGTTTATTTTAGGGTGAGTATTCCTATTTTGCCCATATTCCAGTTTCTTCATATTATTTTCACTAAACTTAGGGTTTGTGTCAACATGCCTTATAACTTGGTTGTTTTGAGGTTTAAAATTCTGGTGGGTTTTCTTTGATTGGTCTCCAATGGTCAATTCAATTTTCTTGGCAAATCTAATTGCTGTTTTTAGGTCTTCTGGTTCAAAAAGGCTAAGGGAGTGCTTAATGTCATCTTTTAAACCACTCATAAAACTACCAACAAAGAATTCCTCACTATTTATTTTGGTTTTTGCCATAACTCTAGATTTAGCTTTCATGAATTCCTTAGCAAAGTCGTCAACCCTACCAACTTGTTTGACATTCATAAACTGATCTATAGGGTCATCAGTTTCATCTCCAAAAAATCCTAAAACTTCATCTACCAGAATAGGCCATGGGGGGTAATACAACTTGCTTGACCTATACCAATCTTTTGCTGCATCTATAAAATTCATGGTTGCCATTCTAGTTTTATACATTTCAGGTACTTGGTATAGTGCAAAGTATTGCTCACAATCCTCAATCCAGACAACAGGGTTTGAACCATCAAAAACAGGAAACTCCATTTTAGGAAGGAAAAATCTAGGATCTTGAGTGTTATTGTACCTTCCTTCCTTACCATTTCCAGCTTCAAGCTCCTCCTCAATTTCTATCTGATCTTGATTTCTTCTTTGTCGATTCTTTTGAGGATTTGGCTGCGCATCACTGTTTTCTCTAGTCTCGGCCTTGTCGTCAATCAAGCCTTTCAGTAGCTTCACCATCTCATTCAAGGTCTTCTTGTTCTCAGCTGTTTCTCGTTTGCTTTCAGCAAGAGCTTCTTCAATCCGATTCATTCGACTTGTCAATTCCTTTCTTGATGACTCGGACTTAGAATCCAGTTTGGCGATTCTGTCATTGACAACTGCTAGCTCGAGATTATGTTCTTCCTCATTGGAAGAACTACTTCTTGTTTTACCAGCCATGGTGGCCTTCCTGAAGCTTGTTCAATCCTCACCCAGAAGCAATCTTTATGCTCTGATACCACTAATTGTCACGATCTTAATTGGGATACAACCAGAGATGAAGAAATCAAGCAACAATTGAATGAATTTTATTGAACTGGAAGTATTTCGGATACAAATCAAGCTCCAGCTAACTATAGCTGTTGCTAGCCTATTTGACAAATTGTCTAATATCAGAATTGAAATTACCTAATCTGTTTGGCTAATCTAATTTGCCTTATATAGGCGATGATACCCTCAAAGGAATTTGTTATATCCACCGTTCAGATTTCTCAAATGCATCACGTCATGCCACCTCAGCTCCAGGTAAGTCTGTTTTGTTCTTCACTTGATTTAGCGAGGATTTAACAGCGTTCTCTTTAATTTCCTGGGCCAATGAAATATTTAACGGCTGTTTGCTTTGTTCCGTTATTTCAGGCCCACCTGCAGCGATAATATCTCTATTAACTCTCTTATGTCGCCTATCTGCCTTCTTCTCTTGTTCTTCGTTCAAAGCTCCAACAGCTAGCCCCAAGTTCAATTGAGATTGTGACAACCGATTACCTTCGACCTTCTCCTTCCACCACTTCGGTCGAAGATGAGGATGAAGAAACCAACAACGCTCGAGTCTATGGCCTTCTTTCTTGCAATTGATGCATTTTTCGGGTTCCATTTCACAACGATCTGGTTTGTGGTCTGATATTTGCTTTTGGATCAGGTTTTTCTGTTTTTGGTTTGAACTTTGGTGTATGTTTTTTTCTTGATATGATATTAAAAAAAGATACTGGTATTAGGTGGTTTTTTCTGTTTTTCTTTGCTGGTAAAAAAAAACAGATACTGGTATTGGGCTAATATTGATTCAACTCTGAATCTTTTCTGGTATGGTTGTTGGATTTCTCTATTTCTTGAAGTTTTATAACCCTATTCGGGTTATCAAAGTTTCTATGGTCTCAAGAAACAGAAACGCTCTGATACCATGTAAATTTGGGAGACAGAAATGATGAGAATTTTTTATTCTTATTTTTTCTTATTGTTATATTATTACATCTATTGCTTAAGGCTATTTATAACCCTTAGAACCAATTTACCGTTAGAACTCTAACGGTAAGTTTCTATTTATCCTAAATTACAATTTTACCTTTTTTCCTATTTTACAATTTTACCTTCTAATTAATTCTATTATTCAACAGTTTCTCATTTAAACTGACTAACGGACCCCACCTATTCGTCAGCCTTTTCTTGTCCCTTGCTGAAGAATGTTTCTTCTCCTTCGTTCGAAACCTAGCGATCTCCTCTCTCGCGACATCCCCGTCTCCACCGAGAAAAAGAAAATACTAGACTGAAAACAGAAAAATCGGTATAAATCAAGTAACTCGGTCTGGAATCTGTGCAGAATAGGACGAATTGCGGCATGAGTAACTCCGGAATAATGAAGCAAATTGTAACTCCGCGTAAATCTGTGCAGAATAGGACGAATTCGTTTCTCCATCAGTCTTATTCGTAACTCCGCAATAGGATGAATTCTTCACATGATCGGCCGAGAGATATCTCGGTAACGGCTGGGAAAGTGTAATCTGACAATACCCCTTCAGATAATTGCAGGTGCCAGGGCAACTGTGAAGTATGAAAATTGAGTAAATTTGCTTGACTCCGTTGGGTCTAAACTATTACTTTTGATCTTTAGAATCTTAATTACTGCTCTTAGACTGTTAGGAAACGAACGAAGTGCAGATTCAGCTCAAATTTGCAAGCTGGCTAATGCCAACTTTTCTATATGATATTATTTTAGAAGCTCACTGCTATCTTGGATTATTTTTATTTTACTGACATCAATTTAGTACTTCGATTTTATCAAGAAGGTGAAGTAATCAGCTACTATTTCTAGAGATACGAAACATTAAAACAAACGGAACATTCGAATCAAAGGAGGAGTATAATTGCGGCAGCGGCTCAGGCGGCAATGGCGTTGATGGACAAACCAAAGGAGGAGTATAATTGGAGGGTTATTTTAGGTATTTTGTAAATACGTTTTTTTATACACCATTTTCAGTATAATTTTAATTAAATTAGTGTATAAGATGTATAATTAGGGAAAATTCATAAATATAGAGAGTTTGGGGTGACAATTTTACAATTTCAAAGTTCGGGGTGGCAATTTCATAATTTCCATGTTTTGTGGTGGCACAAAACAAATTTTCCCTTGATTAAATTACAAAGTGGAGATTGAGACCCACTGTTGTTAGTTTCAATACCTTGATTGGTGGCTATTATAGACCTGGTGATTTGCTTACTTATACGCTTTTGATCAAGGGTTTCTGTAGAGTTAGGTGCTTAATCCACGGCCGTCAAATGATTGCTAAAATGCTCCTTAAGAGGGTTGGTTCCTAAAACGGTAAATTTGGTGGCGCGAAGTTTAGAGTTAATTTAACAATTATATGCACGTATGACTTACAGTTTGACTAGATAAAAAAAAACAAGAGAACCTTATTTTTAGATTATCCACATTTCCACATTTGCTTGTAAAAAGAATGAAATTGTTTTCAGTGAACTCAATTCAACAAAGATTTCTAAAATTTAACATTGAACATAACTACAAAGGAAAATGGTATGAAGATAAAAGGGGCACCTGCTGCCTGTGAAAGAGCAAACAGCTCAACTCATCCGATAAAAATATTTTAGCTCACTTCAAATGTTTGTTTCACATGCATAATACGGAGCATAGTAAAATCGTGTACACGATCCAAACAAGATAGTACAAACATTCACTAGGTAGTTCTCACAATAAACATTTGAGAATTAGTCTTTGGTCTAGTGGCTAAGGCACATGGTCTATATGTGAGAGTACATGAGTTAGAAACTCAGATGGAGGAAATATACGGAAATATACAGTACCATAATTTATATAACAAAGATATTAAACAGTTGGATGGCTTGACCTCCAACCTTTACTAAAAAAAAAGCAATAAACAAATTAATAATATACAGTCCCATAATTTATATCCTTACAAGTTGAATGGCACAGTAAATGTATCAAATAAAAGTTCATGCACACAAAAATAAACTAAGCATCAAAGAAACAATAAAAATTATAATGACATCTAACTTATTTCATAATTGTGACAGCCAATGGCAAAACTGATCAAATTATAACTATTTTACTAATTTGTAACATGTAATTTTTTTTCATTACTAAAAAAATATTTTTTAATTATGATACTTGTATTATATTGTATTATTGAATTATTTGAGTGAATTATTTATATAACTCAAATTTCCGACAATTATTCGTTTCATATCTGTATTCCAATATGTATTCATGGATTATCTGTTCCGTATCTGTATCCGTTTAAAACGGATTAAATTTTGAATTTTGATATCCATTTACTATCCGTATTCAGATTCATATCCGCTCATGAAAAAATGGATATGGAATTGGTATCACTATTATCCGCCCCAAATCTGCTCCATTTACACCCCTAGATGTAATGCTGTTTATTCTTTTTCTTTTATTTTCTTTCCTTCCTCCGTGCTAAATGATGATTATCTGTTGTAAAAATCGTACAAATCCATAGTTTAAATCACAAAATATGGTACAGAAAAATTGTATATCAAAACATATCAGTTTAAATATTAGATCGTATATATGTTGCTAGAATAATTAATATTTAAGACTAGAACTTGGATCCGCATTTCGTCACAAATTCATTATCTTTTTATATTCATATTTATAAAAAAAACATAAAAAAATGCCAGTGTTCTAAATAGCGCGCTATAGCGACGCAATAGCGGCGCTATATCGTTTTCGGACTTTAAACGCTAAGCTATGGGATAAAAGTGTGTTATTTCAGCTACGACCGCTATAGCGGTAATGGTGATCTACACTACTACAAAATATGGAGATTGTACACGGATAAATCACGGAGAGCTACACGGATTTCCAACAGTGTAGGATATTAGGGTGTAGGAATGTCCCATCTTTTGCAAACGGATATTTATCCGTGTGCAATTATCAACAATCTACACGGATTTCTAATTAAAAGCCGTGTAGAAATCCAACTAGAGCTACACGGTTTTTTAATAGAAAATCCGTGTAGGAATATCAACATTCATACACGGATATTTAGTTAAAATCCGTGTAGCTCTCCTAAACAGAATATTAAATAAATAAACCGGGTTCAGTAACCTTCCTACACAGATTTTTAAGTAAAAATCCGTGTATAATTGTTTCCTACACGGATTTTTAAATAAAAATCCGTGTAGGAAGGTTGCTGAACTGTTTTTTTTTTTTTTTTAAGCTAGCCTCCACTCTTGCTAGCCAATAATATATATTTCAGATTGAATATATAGAGAGCATTTTGTAAAAATAAATACATAACCTCTTGCAAAAATAAATAGAGAGCATTTTGTATATACATATAACCTTTTGCAACACATATATATACATAGCTTTTTATACATGCAATCCTTTTGATCCAACATATGACATATACCTCTCAAGATCATATACAATGTTTGTATAAAAATTATGTCCTCACCACTTAGTAACCATGTGATCAAGTTGGGCTCATGTTGCCAAAACTCATGGCTATGATCTACTCTAGCACGAAATTTCATACATACTAAGTTGTATTAGATCCAACATATCAAAAAAGAGGTTTTTGCATGTGATCCATGACATGATGGCTCTTGGTTAAAGATCTCCAACAATAGTGCATCTCCTATGGAAAAAAAAAAAAAAAGGATCAATATTTGTGCATACATACATACATCATAGAGAATAAAAATTCTCAATTAAAATTGATACATAAAATTAATTGAATCTGTATGACTTTTATACAAACCACTGAAAATCAATTTCGTAAGAAAAAAATTACTGCATCTTAAATGAATTTACGAAGGGAGGGTGACGAAGATGATAGTAATCAACCAAGGCGAAGAAGACAGTAACCAACCAAAACCCTACAAAACCAAAAAGAAAAATAAAAGAGAAATAAGCAATAATAATTACACATTACCTAAATAAGCAATAAGCAATAATAAGTAACAGAAAATTAGAGAAAGAAAAAATATATATACACACATTATCTAACATTGGCAAGATAGAGAGGAGAAAATAAGAACTTCAAATATCTCAGATTCCAGTTGTGCTATGAGCTGAAATCAGACCAATATTTTAATACAGAGATACAGAGAGTATTATAGAATCAAAACGGCGTTGGAGGGAAAAGACTTTTTTATATAACCAAAACCCTAAAACTACCTTTCTACACGGATTTTTCACTATAAATCCGTGTAGCTCTCTCTCTAGCATTTCTACACTGTTATTGAAATAATAATCCGTGTACAATAACCCCTTCCTACACGGATATTTTAATAAAAATCCGTGTAGCTCTCTAGCCTTTCTACACTGTTATTTAAACAATAATCCGTGTACAATAACCCCTTCCTACACGAATTTTTTAATAAAAATCCGTGTAGCTCTCTAGCCTTTCTACACTGTTATTTAAACAATAATCCGTGTACAATAACCCCTTCCTACACGAATTTTTTAATAAAAATCCGTGTAGCTCTCTCACCATTCCTACAAGGATATTTAACTAAATATCCGTGTAGGAAATGTAAACTTCAAACGGCTTTTTTGAAACACTGTTTTTCAATGAAATATCCGTGTGGGATTCTTAGAGATTTCATTGATCATTGGAAAAATCCTATTTGGTACACGGTTTTACATAAAACTAAGAAAATCCGTGTACAACCACAGTGTAGGAAGCGCCATTCTGTAGTAGTGCTAGTAGTTGCGCTACACGCTACGCGCTATACTCACGCTATGCTACATAGGCTTTTATTTAAATGTTCAAACTGAAACTTTTTTAAGGATCAAATTTTTCATGATTCGAATTGTTTTTACTTTTAAGTAGAAAAAAGATAGATAGTTTATGCCACAATACTTAGGTTTTTTTAATAAAAAAAAGATATATAGTTTGTGCCATGATACTTATGTTATTTTGAATATAAATAGTTTATGATATCATTAGAGATATTTTTAATAACAATTTGGACTTTGTACTGATTCTATATGAATATTCCAATTTCTTAATCAATTTTGCATTACTTATCACTATATGAGACATTAAATAATGTTGATCATTAATAGAAATATAAAATATAATTTTATAAACAAAACAAGCTATATAGGATAGCTTTCGCTATAGCTACGCTATTCATGATAGCTTTTTATTTAATCTTTCCACGATGACGCGATAATCACTATTTAGAACCTTGAAAAATACTAAACGATTAAATTAATACATAAATGATATATAAAGGCAAGGGTAATAGTGCAAGTACTAAGGTTCACAAAAATATTTTTTTTTCCTGGCAGCATTGTAACAGCATTAAATGATCAATAACAATATTTTTATTATTTTAGATCTTCCAAACTAAAGAAAATTATTTGATCTTGACATCCTATTAACATTTGATGTAAAGCAATATATATATATAGATGGGCTATGGTGAGTTGCGAAGTAAGATGTCTTTTTTACTTCATGCTCGTATTTTTATTTTGAAAATTCAAACAACCGATTCGAACCGCTCAACATGTTCTTCATATTGAAATATGCTTGGAGACCAAATTTTTCATTTTTTGGAATTTTTTACTATTTATTAAGCCACTTTGAAAATCGCTGATCCAATGGTTCAGAAAATTTTACTGTTTTTTACTGTTCACCCGGATCTGCGATTTTCAAAGTGGCTTAATAAATAGTAAAAAAATTCCAAAAAATGTAAAATTTGGTCTCCAAGCACATTTCAATATGGAGAAAATGTTGAGCGGTTCGGATCGGTTGTTTGGATTTTCAAATTGGAATACGAGCGTGATACACAACTCACCATAGCCCATCCCTATAAGGACAAAATTCAATGGTCTGAATTTGATATTTTTTGTACCCATCTTAATAAATAGTAAAAAAATTTAGAAAAATGTAAAATTTGGTCTCCAAGCACATATTAATATGAAAAACAAGATGAACGGTTCGGATCGACTGTTTGAACTTTGAAAATAAAAATATGTTCATTTTACAAATAGGTACTTATGTCCATAGAAGACACTCTCATATATATATATATATATATATATATATAGGACCGGGCTACGGTGCTACACGTAGCTAAGAGCACCTCCGTGCAACGGCTCAAAATTTGTGTTTTCAAAATTCTAATGGTCGATCCGAACCGTTAGATGTGTTCTACATATTGAAATGTGCTTGGAGACCAAATTTTACATTTTTTGGAATTTTTTTACTATTTATTAAGCCACTTTGAAAATCGCTGATCCAACGGTTTCACTGTTTGGTTAAGCCACCGTTGGATCAGCGATTTTCAAAGTGGCTTAATAAATAGTAAAAAAAATCCAAAAAATATAAAATTTGATCTCCAAGTACATTTCAATATGTAGAACATATCTAACGGTTTGGATCAACCGTTAGGATTTTGAAAATTCAAATTTTGAGCCGTTGCACGGAGGTCTCTTAGCTACGCGTAGCATATTAGCCAAAACCTATATATATATATATATATATATATATATATATATATATATATATATATATATATATATATATATATATTTTAAATTAATGCCATAGAACGTTTCGTCTGACCCAAGATTAAGGACGAGGTATCAAAAAAAAAAACAGAATGCAAATTATTACATTTTAAACAAATTTAAGGACGTAACCTTATTTTGATATAAAAAGTTAAGGGGGAATTTCATGTATACCCCTCAAAACCTTGGAAATTACGTATTTCCCCCTCTAAAATTCATAATATCATATTTATCCTTCTAAACTTCAAAAACTCACAAATTTACCCATTTGAATGTCTTTTCTATTAAAACTCATTTTAAATTTATGAATTACCCATTTTAGCCTTCATGTATACCCCTCTCTCTCTATCTGTCTGTCTTGTTTTTACAGTAATACCTATCACTTGTACTTGAATATCCTTTGTTCTTGCTCTCCTGTATATCGATACTTAGCTCCTCTTTTATTGTCCCAAGCAACAAAACATTTAAAATAAAAAAATTCTCTTTTCATTGTCAAGTTCTATCCAGTGAGCGACTATTATGGTGAGAGCTGGGTGTTCTAACACCTCTTTTAGACCCCAATTAGCCACTGAATTATTACGAACTGCTGATCTTGAAAATCTGGTAATTTGTTAAATTTTTTTCTATTTTTTTGGCGACAATAGAGCTGATTGAGTATCTCATGAAACAAACTTTAATAATTGAAAGGTTTTGACCCAGCTACTATTCAATAGTCAGTTCTATGTTCCACTTTCATTAATTAACCTTTGCTTTTGAACATATACAAATGCAAGTTTTATTCTAATTGCCAGTTTATTTCAACATAGATGCAAATGCAATTTTTATTTTAGTTTCAATAATTTTACACATAAGCCACCAGCTTTAAAAACAAAAACAAACCGGCATCAACAAAATCAGTTTTTTCTTTCCAGAAACTTCCATCATAATCATGATGCATGTGGAAGATGAAAACAAGAGTTGTTTGGTTGCAACTATCTTGAGCCCTATAGATAAAATTTGGATTATCCAGTTGATCAGGGATCACTCAGAGATCCTTTTCGAAGGAGGTAAAATTTGAATTAACATGAGTCGTTCGGTAGAAGCCCACCTCTCTCTCCTTCTCCCTTAAGTTTAATTAAAACCTTAATTTTGTTATTCATTTCGTACCAGCAAGTGTTGCACAAAGACAGTCACCAAATTTCGTACCATTAAACTGGAACAACAACAAAAAAGGGGCAAGGCATCAGTAAAACTGAAGAACCAGTAAATACTGGTAAAGAGGCAAAAATCTCATACAAGAAACCAGCAAAACACATCTCAGCCGAGAATCACCTCTCTCACCCTTCGTACTAGTAATCAACAAAAAAAAAAAGAGGGTTTCTGGTTTATCAGTTCTTATCAGCGAAACAAAAAATAAAATAAAGCAATACAGCATCTAGTTTCCACGCCTCAATCAAAGATGCAGACAGATAAAGAGGGGGTACCTGAAGGGTAAAATAGGTATTTCATAAATTTAAAATGAGTTTTAATAGAAAAGATATTCAAATGGGTAAATTTGTGAGTTTTTGAAGTTTAGAAAGGTAAATATGATATTATGAATTTTTGAGGGGGAAATATGTAATTTTCAAGGTTTTGAGGGGTATACATGAAATTCCCCCAAAAGTCAATTATCTTAAACTACTTATATTTTGTTGCTTATATAATTAGCTAATTAGTCTAATTGAGATAATTAGTGCTTAGGTATATCACGAATCGTGTTCACGATGTATGCAAAATAAACCAAGAAAATATCTGACGCAATGCTGACCATTCAAATCCTGACCAAACAGTGATATTTGTACCTTTTTAAATAGTGCATGCAGATAAACAATTAAAAATAACATTTGAATTTATTTTCGGACATTTAAAATTCTCCAACAAAAAGGAAAAAAAAAGTTGAATTTATTTTATCGTTAGGGGCGCTCAGGGCTGTTGATCTCTTTTTAAATTTATTTTATCCGCTTAAAGATGATCTTATTAGTACACTATAGTTGAATTATATAAACGGCTACATCACCAGACGGTGTAGACCAGATGTTGCCATGTGCTAGCACAAGACTACTTGTTGGATATCGAAGGTGATATTATGTGTCACTTTCAGAGTGTTGTTAATTAAGAGTTACCCGTCAATTGTTAATTTTTGTTCGCAACACAGAAAGTTTCATAATTTGTTTGATATGTGTCTTTCTGTAAAACAAGAGACAAATCTGATCTGTTCAATCAGCAGATCAATCGGCTTTCAGTTAGGAGGTAGGGATGCGGGCTCCACCACGTGAAAAGTTCGGATATATCTGAAGATTCCCTGCAGAGGTTTTCTTGTTATAGAACAGCAGTGCATGGTTTTGGCTCAGCAAAGCAGCAACTGCCTATCACAGTAACAAATGAATTATTGGGATTCAGTTTTGTAAGATCAAAAATTCGTGATTCGGGAATAATATGAATATAATTCGGAAATGATTCGGTATTATTCGGATCAGATATCTCAGTCTTGTAAGAGAGCAAAAAATTCGGGATAACTTGGGGAATAATTTGGTCAAAGTTCGGTCAACCGAATAATTCAGTGTTCGGTTCGGCATCACCAAAAAATGAATTATTCACAAACAATTAGCGGATCTTGTTACTACGCTGCCAACTGCCGATTAATTTCGTACAATAATTATTTATTTGTTAAAGGGTTTCGCTACATTCAAGATATTTTAGATGCTATATTTTAGAAATTGAACCTACGTGAAATCAGTCTTTGATCTAGTAGAAAAGGCAACACCCTCTCTGTGGGAGGATTACAGATTCAAAACCAGAAAGGAGAATTTCTGGTGGATATTAAATAATTACGGATATAAAAAAATGAAACTGATTTCAGTGAACTCAATTCAAACATAGATTACTAAAATTTAACATTGAACATAACTACAAATTAAGGGAAATGATATGAAGAGCACAAACAGCTCAACTTATCCAATAAATTTATTTTAGCTCACGGAGCAAGGAGAAATCGTGTATTCCAATTAAACAATACAATACAAACATTCACTAGGTAGTTCACAATCAACAAATAAATAATATACAGTCCAACAATTTAATTATATCCTTACAAGTTGAATAGCATAATAAATATATCAAATAAAAGTTCATGCACACAAGTTGAATAGCACATTCACAAAGATACGAAAATCATTAAACACACCACAGCACACAATAAGTAAACAATTATTTAAGAAGCATTACATAAACCACTTAATATATTCCTGTGGTCACCAATGGGCAGCTAGCCTGTTAAATGTGAAGGAAGTTAGGTTCTGTAATTAATAAAGTACATCATTCTGAAGAAAAATTCAATAAAACAAAACATAATCTTCTTCTTAAAATTAACGCAAAACATGTTCTACCTCGTTAAAAAAGAAAAAATATATACGTGTTTGCAGTGGTATATTTGTGACATTTTTTCTTTAGAGAATTTCTAGTAGTGTAGGGTTATTTATGTAACATGTGAATATATTGGTTTCAAAGTCAGTGGAACCACCTGTAATTGATTCCACCTTTTTAGGAAAAATATCATAACAATAAGTAATAAATTAATAAATAAGAAAGAAATAAAATACTACTTAATTCGTTCCTACCAATATAACATTGCACATGTTCAAATTGCAATTTGTATCAAATAATTAATAATAAACATCTGTAATTAGTATGGTTGGTAACACCAAGATTATCCAATAAAGTAACGCATGCTATGTTCATCAGAATAGATAAATACGTTTCCTTTTAACATTCATAATTAATCCAAAAATTCTCGATTAATAATATCTAAATGTATACATTTAACCAAGGGAAAGAACCATATATAGAAATAGAGGAATTCAGAAAATTGCTTGAATGTCGTAAAGAATACCTTTTAAATGTGCAGCCGATGATGTAAACTTGATCAACCTGAGAATTCTCATGCGGTCCTCACTTATTTGTTCCTCTGTCATTTCCCTTCGAACCCTCTCCTCCAAAGTTCCATCTGGATTACCCCATTCCAATAGTTGAAGTTTAGATAGGTACTCAATTCCTCGAGGAAGATCCTTTAAACCAGGATAGCTATCAATGCATAGTTTTTCCAGGTTTGGCATTGTCCCCTTATTGATTTCAATGCACTGGAGGTTGGGAGCTTTCTTAACCTCTAGTTCTCGAAGCATAGGAAATGATATCTCATTGAAGCACAATTCATTCCCTGCGTAGCCATGGAGATAAAGGATTATCAAGCTACGTATCTCTTGAAGACAGGAGAAAGAATTTTCATCCAACCCACTATTGTAGAACCCCAATTTTCTAATGCTATTATGATGTTGTAGTGACCTGGAAAACTGAGGAACTGAACTTCTTTCCACCTGCCCGATGATTTTTATTTCTGATGCTGATGTATTGAGAGCTTGCAATTGCAGTACTTTCCCATCTTTTGCCTCAACAAAGAGAACCTCAAGATGACTGAATTTACTTATAGAAGTAAAAAAAGACCTCCCAGTGTTCCCTTCTTAGTTCTGAGATACCTAACGTTGTTAACTCTGTTAAAGTTTCAAAATTTCTTACTATTTCATCAGTTGCTTTAATAAATCCTAAAGCTCGTAAATTCTTTAGCTCCCATATCTGCTTGGGTGGCATTACTCCAATTTCACCTTCAGAAAAAGCCACCAGCAGTACTCTCAGCCTTCGTAACTTTGTTAACTCATTTGGAAGTTCTGTAATTTTAGCTCGCCAAGCAGACAAGATTTGTAAGTTTTGTAGCTTTCCAATTGATTTTGGGAGCTCTTTTATTTGAGTGTCACCCAACCCCAAATAATGCAGGTTGAATAAGTTATATACCTCTTCGGGTAATTTTTCTATAGAGGTGCCATGTAAATTCAAAACACGTAACAATTTGGAACATCTTAGCATTATGGAGAGCGAGTTGACACTGATTTTATCACCAAAGGTAAATATTGAACGAAGAGAGTATTCGTTGTTGCTTGCACTTTCAAGATAACAATTTTGAATAGACAATCGGCGTACTCTGCCTCTAGGTGAGCGTGTTGAACTGCCATGAACCACAAAAAATTCTACCTCCTCTGATTTTGAAACAACCATGCTATGTATAATATCGTACAAGCTACACCTTTCTACTCTTTCCATGACATCCCTCTTAAATACTTGCAACAAGCACCGACTAACAAGTTCATTCAGGTAGTCCTCTGCTACTTCTTCATGTGTTCTTGTTCCAATTGTCTCAACAAATCTCTCTGCAATCCACAGTCTGGTCAGAAATCTGCACTGAGAGAGTAATCTTCTGGACAAATGCCACAGCAAAGCAAGCAATTTTTGAGATTACTAGAAAGATCTGCAAAACTTAATTGTAAAATCCTATTTACGTATTCGATATTCGGATTATGTGCTAGTTCATGCTGAAGGTCTTCCCACATTCTCTTCCATTCCCTCTCTGTTTGTCCCTTGCATGCCATAACACCTCCTATGGCTAAAATAGCAAGATGAAGGCCCTCACACTTTTCTTCAATTTTTCTCGCCCACATTGTTAAATCTTCAGGGCAAGTGTTGGTATTGTTTCTCTTAAATGCGGTTTTACAAAAGAGATCCCATGAATGGTGTTCCTCAAGTGAGATAATCTCCATGATTTGTTTCTCTGGGGCCAATAATGCTACTTCTTGATTCCTTGTTGTTAAAATGATTCGGGCAGCGTTACCTTCTGGGAGTTTGTCCCTTATGAAATACCATAAATCGGGTTTCCACACATCATCTAGGATGAGTAAATATCTTTTATTGTGCAAATAGTTTGTAATTACTGGAACCAAATTTCGAAAATCCTTGGTATCAATTCCATCAATGTTAATTCCATTTGGATCCTCTCTATGCAATTCTCGCAATATCTTTCTCAATAATTCATCTCTTTCCCAGGTTCGAGATACGTGATCCAAGCACATCCTCCAAATGATTTTTTTACCGTGTTGTAAACATGAGTAACAAGAGCACTCTTCCCCACCCCACCCATCCCCCACACCGAAATTACATTGTGTTTACTTTTGTCGTCACTCAACATTTCTATAAGGTTTTTCTTATTTTCATCGATTCCTACAAGATCACCTTCCTTTTTAAAATGCTCATCTTCTGCTGTTATCCACTACTAGATTGGGAGTTTATTACAAGGGCAGAAAAATGGCTTGTTGCATGGAGATACCCTTGCAACAAGCTCGAAAAGGCTTGTTGCATGGACTTACCCTTGCAACTGTGCCCTTGCAACAACGTTCGACACAAAAAGTGGATATTTGCAAGGACAGCCATGTAACAAGTTTGTTACATGCGGCTACCCTTGTAACAAGTTGCCATGCAACTACTTCCAGAGATGATCTTGTTTGAAGTATTTACAAGGGGAGATGGTGTGGGCCCCATCTGGGTAATTACAAGGGTAACGTCTGTGGGTTCCACGTGAATATTTGCAAGGCTAGGGATTGCGGGTCCCACCTAACTATTTGCAAGGCTAACGAGCGTGGGTCCCACTAGACTATTTGCAAGGCCAACAATAGTACTTTTTGCATGCTCCATAGTTCTTAATAATTGCATGTATATACCAACGCAAATGATGACCATAATATTTGTAATATATCAGCATGAGCTGATTCTACAATCCTCCTTCCTGTACCAATCTGGTACCAACTCTATACCAACATAATAATCTATTATATTTCCCATTTCCAATTGAATCAAATTTACATAAACACATTGAAATATAGAGATAACACGTGATAAGCATTAATCAAAATAGTATAATCATCATACATTGTATCAAAATATCAAAAATCATTACAACAAAAGTGCTAAAAAAATTCTATATATACCCAAAATATGCCCTAATTCAAGATGACTAAAACTACAATATTTAAAATTGTCAAAATCCACAAAAATATTTAACAAAAATGATGCAGTCATTATTTCTCTTCTCTTGCTATGTTGTCCTCAATGCAATAAAAAAAATCAATAGGCTTTTACATTCGGTTTCGATATGTTGTCCTCTCCCGATTAATTCATTTAAATGAACATCGCATGCCGTCCCGATTAATTCGGTTCGGATATAAGTCGTGTTGTATATCAACAAATATACCTTAACAAAAGCACCTTATCCATGCTGTCAAATGGAGATTAAACCTAAAACTGGTACAGACTGTAACATTCTTATATAAAATCAATTATATTAAAAGGTTTATATGCATTAAAAATATATATAAGGTTATATGTGCATAATTTAAGTCCTTGTGTAATAATAAAAACTTGGAGGGACTTATTAGCAAAAATCCAAAAATAACCTAGAAAATTCCTTTCCTTCTCCCTTTCAATTTCATTCTTTTTCTGTCTCTTGGCCGTGGGTTGTGGGGTGGGTGCCGAGCCAAAGGGAAAAAGAGAGAGAGAGAGAAATTGAGCGCGGAAACTGATCGAACTTGTCGGAAAATTGAATCCGACGTCACCCAGGGGGTGAATCCGACGTTGTCAAAGTCTAATGCATGGACTTTGACGCCCAGTGTCCTAAAGCTTTAGATCGTCTGGCCCTCGGTAGTTCCCGACCTAGGTTGGGACGAGGGGTAAGTGACTTTATATTGTGATTTTGGTTATGGGTGACTTGTGTATCGGCGAGATTACCCGGGGGTAATGCGTTTGGACTGGTCAATTGGATTTATATGGATTTTCCTGATATGAATTGGAACCGACTTTTAATTAAACCGTTAAGCCCGTAATTACGGATAAGTGTCATGAGAAAAGGTTGTACTTGGCGCAGCCTGCCTCAGAGGTGTCCGTAACCCTACCGATGAGTGGGAACGAAATGGGGTCCGGTTTGGTGGAACATCCGTAGTTACTACCGATAGTTTGAACTCGAGTTAAACCAAATATTGTGTGCTTGAATTTCCGTTTGGCAATTCCCGAATTGTGATTTCATTTGGATATATATATGTTGTCGAATTTATGCATTCATTATTACAAATGGTTATAAATTGATATGAACTTTATTTGTGTTTTATTTTTGAATATAATCCGTGATTGCAAGTCCAGGAACGATTTGTGGCAATTTATCGCACCGAGAATTTATTTCTCATCCCCTCTTTTGGGTAAATTTATCGTGTCTTGGTTCGGTGCTCTCCGGGAGAGGCACGTGGTCGGTAGGCCGCAGGCCGGTCATTACCTTCACTGGACCTCGTCCGGTATTTTGACTAGAGATGTGTATTTTTGTTTTGTATATAGATATATACTCTCTCATGTCATTCCTTTTTGGTACGTATCCCAGGTTGTGATACGGTTTTACGTATGATATGACCTGACTGGGTGTGATTATGCATTGGGTTTATGTTATTTATTTGTTGGTTTTCTTGATGGGTTTCATTTTAAATCATATCGTAATTGCCTAGTAGGTATACGGGCAACCGTATGCCTACGGCAGGAGCACCTGTCGTGCCTCGTGGGCCTCGGGGTGTGACAGGTCTTCTTTTGGTGGTATCAGAGCATGGTTTAAAACCTGAACCAGACTTGTTTGGATACGAGAGTGATATGCGTATTAATGGGGTCGTCGCGACTATACAAATATTATATAATAAGAAAAGAATATAGAAGGTTATAAACTAACTTTGTTTATTCAGAAAATGGAAACACGCCGAGGCAGAGGCAGACCTCGGAGGAACCCTGAACCTAATCCGGAACTAATTATCGAGCCAGCTGTGGATCAGGCTGGGGTTGGTCCAGCGGGTGCTGGAGGTGCTGGAGGTGCCGGAGGAGCTGGTGGCGCTGGAGGACCTGGTGGAGCGCCGGGTAGAGACCGTGACTTGGATGACCGGTTGATTGCGGCCTATGAGAGAGGTCGCCAAGCACAGATGCGGGATGCAACACCAGTAGCTCACGGGGGTGCACCTGAAGATTTCAGAAGGTTATATGATGCATTTTTGCGCTTGAATCCGCCGCGTTATGATGGAACCCATGGGTATGCGGCAAATGAGGAATGGCTGGCGCAAATAAATGCAAAGTTGAATTTATGCCGTGCCTCCGATGAAGATAAAGTGGAGTTAGTTGAGCAGCAGCTGGAGAGTGATGCTCGATTCTGGTGGGATGGAGTCCGACGAAATTATGACGGGGATGAAGCGATGATACCTTGGGAATGGTTTGAACAACAGTTCAATCGACGCTTTCTGAGCAATATTCAGCGTGAAGCGCTGCGGAGAAAGTTCTTGGAGTTGAGGCAAGATGGGCGTCCGGTGGTGGAATACAATAGTGAATTTCTGACTTTGTCGCGCTATGCTACGGATATAAGAAATGATGTGGAAAGATATAATAGGCAATACTTGGATGGCTTGGATGGAAGTATCTCGATGATTGTTGATATTCCGACTGCTACGGAGTTGCAATCCATGATGGATCATGCGGAGCAAGTAGAGATGCATAGTAAGCGGAGAAAAGTGCAATTGGCTGAAAGAAGCGTAAAACAGAAGGAGACTCAGAGTGGGCAGATGTCGAGGTCGAGGGGAGGACCATCATTTGCTAGACCCCCTCGGCCGAATATGGCGCCGAGACCCCCATTCAGACAGACCTCGATGCCGGGTTTTAGACCGGTGGTTCATTCGCAGTGGTGCCGATCATGCAATCAAGCGCACGACGAGGTTGATTGTAGGCGCAAGGCTAATACTTGTTTCGTGTGTGGTAGCGCGGGACATTGGGCAAAGGAGTGCCCGAATGCGCTTATGAGGATGCGAGGCGCTAGTAGCGTGGGAGGGTCTGCTAGCGTTGGGCGTGGTGCGCCGACGTGGCGCGGACGTGGCGCATCTCATGCTAGCGGGGCTAGCGCTAGCAGGGCTAGTAGCGCCTGGCAGCGTTGGCGAGGGTTAGCGGCGGCTGGGCAGCACGGCAAGTAACGACGGCAGGGCGGCGCGCATGCGCTTAACATCGCTGAACTTCGCGCAATGCCGCAATCGCGCCGAGAGATGGCTGGACCGACGTCATGACGGTATACTCTCTATATCCGATCATGATGCGTATTGTTTGATTGATACGGGGTGCGGTCATTCATGTTGTGTCGAGGGCGTTGGTGAAAAAGTGTAGTTGGCCAATTGAGACGTGTAATCAAGTTTTAAATGTTCAAACCCCGTTTGGTTCAACCGATCGAGAAATCACCTTATGCCGAAACCGAAAGATTAAGATAGACGAGAGGGAGTTCGAGGCGGACTTGTTGGTGATGGAGATTACCTGCTACGACGTGTTATTGGGTATGGATCGGTTGACGAGACACGCCGCTACTATTGATTGTCCGCATCGTCGGATCCATTTCGCGACTCGAGAGGTATGTCTTGCATACTCAATTGTAGAGAAATTGGGAAACTAACACCGTGTATTTCTACTGTAGAGATGAAACATTTACTAGAATCGGGGTGTGATGCTTACTTGGCGCCGGTGGTTTCTGCTTGGCCGCGATAGTTGCGAGAGATCGGCACTATACCTAAGGTGGTATCGAATTTTCGGATGTGTTTCCGAGATGAGATTGTGGGGTTGCCACCTAAGCGAGAAGTGGAGTTCGGTATCGAATGGGTACCGGCACAACACCGATTTCAAAGGCGCCGTATCGAATGGCACCTACAGAACCGAAAGAACTCAAGGCGCAATTGGAAGATATGTTGGAGAATGGATTTATCGGACCCAAGACGTCGCCGTGGGGCGCGCCAAGTGTTATTTGTCAAGAAGAAAGGACGGAACTTTGCGGTTGTGTATTGATTACCGCGAATCGAACAAGGTAACCGTTAAAAACAAGTACCCGTTACCGCGGATTGACGATTTGTTTGATCGATTGCGGGGATCTTCGATATATTCAAAGATTGATCCGAGAACGGGGTATCATCGCTTGAGGATTCGACCGAGCGATGTGGATAAGAGCAAAGATTCCGGTACAAGGTACGGGCATTATGAATACTTGGTCATGCCGTTTTGGGGCGACGAACGCACCAGCCAGCGTTCATGGACTTGATGCACCGCGTATTTCATGATTTGTTGGATTCGACAATGTGGTGTTTATTGATGATATACTGATATATTCGCGCTCGCGAAAGGAACATGAGGTACACTTAAGAATTGTTTTGCAAAGATTGCGCGAACATCAGTTATTCGCAAAATTTTCGAAATGTGAGTTTTGGTTGGAGGAAGTTTCATTTTTGGGGCATGTGGTTTCTGGAAAAGGGTTAGCGGTGGATCCCGAAAAGATTCGGGCTGTGACAGATTGGAAGAGGCCAGAGACAGTTACGGAAATTCGCAGCTTTTTGGGGTTAGCCGGGTACTACAGGAGATTTGTACTCGGGTTTTCGCGATTAGCTGCGCCACTTACAAAATTGTTGCATAAGGGTGTAAAATTCGATTGGAGTACCGCGCAAGATAAAAGTTTTGAGGAATTAAAGAGTCGACTGGTATCCGCGCCAGTCCTTGCTATGCCGACTACTGGTAAAGAGTACACGGTTTATACCGATGCATCTCGATCAGGTTTGGGTTGCGTATTGATGCAAGATGATCATGTAATTGCCTACGCATCTCGGTAATTGCGACCGCACGAACAAAACTACCCGACGCATGACTTGGAGTTAGCAAATGGTGATATTTGCGCCGAAGATTTGGCGCATTATCTCGTATGGCGTGAGGTGCCGTATATTTACAGATCACCAAAGTTTGAAATACATTTTCACGCAAAAAGAGCTGAATTTGAGACAAAGGCGGTGGTTAGAATTGATGAAAGACTATTGTCATCCATCGTGATGACGTCACCCAGGGGGTGAATCCGACGTTGTCAAAGTCTAATGCATGGACTTTGACGCCCAGTGTCCTAAAGCTTTAGATCGTCCGGCCCCTCGGTAGTTCCCGTGCCTAGGTTGGGACGAGGGGTAAGTGACTTTATATTGTGATTTTGGTTATGGGTGACTTGTGTATCGGCGGTATTACCCGGGGGTAATGCGTTTGGACTAGTCAATTGGATTTATATGGATTTTCCTGGATATGAATTGGAACCGGACTTTTAATTAAACCGCTTTAAGCCCGTAATTACGAGATGAGTGTCATGAGAAAAGGTTGTACTTGGCGCAGCCTGGCTCAGAGGTGTCTCGTAACCCTACCGATGAGTGGGAACGAAATGGGGTCCGGTTTGGTGGAACATCCGTAGTTACTACCGAGATAGTTTGAACTCGAGTTAAACCAAATATTGTGTGCTTGAATTTCCGTTTGGCAATTCCTGAATTGTGATTTCATTTGGATATATATATGTTGTCGAATTTATGCATTCATTATTACAAATGGTTATAAATTGATATGAACTTTATTTGTGTTTTATTTTTGAATATAATCTGTGATTGCAAGTCCAGGAACGATTTGTGGCAATTTATCGCACTGAGAATTTATTTCTCATCCCCTCTTTTGGGTAAATTTATCGTGTCTTGGTTCTGTCGCTCCAGGAGAGGCACGTGGTCAGTAGGCCGAGGCCGGTCATTACCTTCACTGGACTCGTCCGGTATTTTGACTAGAGATGTGTATTTTTGTTTTGTATATAGATATATACTCTCTCTATGTCATTCCTTTTTGGTACGTATCCGGTTGTGATACGATTTCTGTATGATATGACCTGACTGGGTGTGATTATGCATTGGGTTTATGTTATTTATTTGTTGGTTTTCTTGATGGGTTTCATTTTAAATCATATCGTAATTGCCTAGTAGGTATACGGGCAACCGTATGCCTACGGCAGGAGCACCTGTCGTGCCTCGTGGGCCTCGGGGTGTGACACAGACTGTACCATTTACCACTAAAACTGGCACCAATCACTAAATAACATCACACAGGAAAAGGGGATTTCCAAGAATTAATGCGTGATGTGTAAGAAAACACGAATATTTAGAGACTATAGAACGACAGACTCAATTTCTTATAGGTTGAAATGGGGAATATCAATTAAGGTGAAATTGGGTATATATATACCAATTACTTCTAATTACACAGATCAATACTATTTACCTGACAGATGGTGATCATCTCTCTATAAAGTAAGACCATGCACTCGAATTGACCACATGGTTATAAAATCAAAATCTGGATCAAGTAACGACTCTCTAAACCTAATCACAAAAACCCAAATTACAAAAACCTAAATTACATCAACTTAAATTGAAGAAAAATACATACCTATCCCTTCGATGTGTACGATCTCCGACCGTTTAGAGACCGGTTAACGACAGAGGTCTGATCGGCAGCTGAATAGCAAATCCTAGCAAATTATTATAAATCCTAGCAACTATTGACAAAGACATGAACTTCTGTCAAGTGTACTAACCTCAACAAATTTATTATAAATAACAAATGTTCTTGCTTACACTTGTTTTGATGGTTGGTGCTTATTCTTGTTGGATGATTTCATTGATTTGTGTTTCAGATACATAATTGATCTAATATTTATCTAACTTTGTACAAGCACAAATGCTGAAGTTATTCAGCTCATTTCAAATACTATGAGAAAAAATAACAAAAAAAATAATAATATAGGAAATTGAACTTACTCCCAATTATACAGAGACTATTGCTCTTCAAAATGGCAAGGCTATTCCGCATCACCCTATATGTGAAGAACGACTTATATTAAGTTATGAAATTTATTTATACAATGAAACATGGAACTACGTACACAAATAGTACATATTGAATATAATTTTGTTTTCATGTGGCTTGATACCTAATTGAGAGAATTATGCAAGAAGCATATTATATATTTAACAACATGGGAGCCATTAGGGATTTAAGGTGAAATTTGGGGCTCTAACTCGTGGCCTTTAGGGACACTTGAAGGTCATAATAAGGGTATTTCAATTTTACTCCTACATATGAAAATAGAATAGATTGTAAAAAGAAGACCTTTTCTGTGAGAGGCCTCTTTGGGGGATCATAACTCTTCCTTGTAAGTGGGAATAATATCACCACTACAAGTAATACTTCAACCACTAGGCGGCCTTCATTTGAAAATGAAGCAAGCAATTAGATTCATTTACAAGTAATACTTCAACCACTAGGCGGCCTTCATTTGAAAATGAAGCAAGCAATTAGATTCATTTTAAAGAATTAAAATATCAATATAGTTATTGTACATGTACTGAAAGACTATAATTAAAATACATTTTAATTAAAATACATTTTAAAAGTAGCTAGAAGCTGTTACCTGATCTGGACGAAATTAAACCAAAATATGTAAAACTTGTAATTTCCAAAATTAATTACTACCTTGTTACCTGATCTGGACGAAATTAGTTGGTTCTAACCTTCCTCTAGATCTGAATCGCGCCAGAGAAAAGAGCTAGAAGCTGAGTTCTTAAGTCTGAGAGCGAACGAGAGGTGCGCTTGGGGTTTTTTTATGAGTCTGAGAGGGCAGCGCTCCTGAGAGAGAGAGAGAGGTGCGCCTGGGGTTTTTTTATGAATTTGAGAGGGCAGCGCTCTTGAGAGAGAGAGAGAGAGGCACGCCTAGGGTTTTTTTTTATGTGTCTGAGAGAGAGAGAGAGAGGCATTGAATGGGGAAAGGGAGACAACTATTAGTGGATCAGTGTTGCTGACAATTGGGACCCAATTTGTCTTGAGTTCAACCTCTCCCAAACTCTCTAAGTATTTGTCCTCCAAAAAAATATCCGGCGGCAATTGAAAAAAATGGAGGGAAGTTAGACAAGTTTGGAGGGAATCTAGATTTTGGTAACAATTTTAGAAGGAAGTAAAAATTTCAGAGGGAAATAAAAAGTTTGGCAACAATAGGAGGAAAACAAAAAATAAAAATTTCAACAAAATATTTGTTAGGTATTATTGTATAATTAAACATAGTAGCAAAAAATAATTTTTTTAACAAAATATTCGCTATATATTATTGTATAGTTAAACAGTTGTCTCAAAATAAAACCTTTAATGATTATGCTTCATATATATTTTACTATTCTAATTTATTGAAATTTATGTAATGCGTGTACCACAAAACAATATGAAATAAAAAAATATATATATATATTTTCTAATTTTTTTTATAGCTTTCTATAAGCAACTCGTGCTTATAATTATTAATATTTTAGAATTTCATCATTATTTGCCTCCTCAACACGTGTCAATATTTGTGGACCATTCATTTACACACGAGCGGGCGACGGTTGATCTGTAACGAAATGATTCCAAATTTTTTTAAAATTATCAAGAGAAAATATTGAGCATAACTAACATAAAATTTATGATGTTTGGTTGCATATGAGCTTCGATCCAGCCAAAAGTGTTTATAGCCCTTCAATATTTCAATATTCCATCGACTTGATGGATATGTAAATGAAAATAAAATTTCATCAAATTTTTCTATAATAAATTAAATAGAATGCTCTTTAATTTCAATGGTTCCGATCAACCAACAAGCGATTTATTTCCGTGCGTCTTCATTAACTCACAAAACAAGAGTTTATGACTCACATCCTATATGTATGGACATGAAACATAAACTCTTATTTAGTGAGGTAATGAAGACGCTTGAAAATAAGTCGTTTGTTGGTTGATCGGGACCGTTCAAATTAAAGAGCATTGTATTTATTTTATTGTATGAAAGTTTGATGAAATTTTATTTTTTGTTTACATATCCATCATGTCAATGAAATATTGTGTTATCGAATGGCTATAAACACTTCATGTTAGATCGAAACTCAGACATAACCAAACTAGATAAATTTTGTGTCATTTATGTTAAGAGTTTTCTCCTGATCATTTTAAAATACATTTGGAATTATTTCATTACAAATCAACCGTTGATTGATAACGTAGAAATGAATGGTGCAAAATTATTAGCTCAATTTTAAGAGGCAAACAATGATGAAATTATATAAAATTGACATTCATAAGTATTATTTGGTCATAAAAAATATAAAAAGTAGAATATTTTTTTTTTGGATTTTATTCATATTATTTATTGTACAATTATCATCTAAATTGTAGATTTGTAAATCATAGCTGTCCGATGGGGAATGAATGGTCTTGATTTCAAAAGGAGGTGTCCATTTTAAAGGCTTTGGGTGGAAGTCCACATTCTCTCTGGCAACATAATATTTCTGTTTAGATCTGTCCCAGGTGAAATGTAGTGGATCTTTCAATATTCGTGCGAAATCTAATCAGACGGCCCTGATCTAACAAGGAGAAATTATGTTACCCCAGGTGATATGAATTTGTGGGTTGATGTATCTAAGTAAATGCGATACAGAGAGTTTTTTATACTCTGGGGATCGACTTGGCATTTTTTTACTTCCCTCCTAAATTTGCCCTTCCCTCCTAAATTTTTGCAAAATGCCTCAGTTGGATTCAATTAATATTTGCAAAATGCCTCAGTTAGGCTTTCCCTCCTAAACTTGGCATTTTCTCTCATAGTATTGGTCAGGTCCCAGGGGTACTGGAATAACCGTACCAATTTTAAGTACAAATTCACCCAATGACCTTTCTAATTTTCTGTTCGATTTCACTCACCTCTTGCAGTTGTGTGATTTGTTTCTTAGTACAAATAGATTGTAAGTATTGATGCATGCAGTCAATTTGTTGCATTGATGCATGCATTTAAGGTGTTCGACGAAATGCCCGAACCAAAATACTAGAACTTCCCAACATTCTCTTTGACTGCTTTGTCATATCCAGGTGAGATGTGATCTCTCAAGCAATATCTCTTTCTTTCAATTTCTAATTTTCTAATCTGTGTGGTACTTGATTTCCTTAATTTGTGAACATTTCTATTATTTTGATTAGTAGTGATTTTGGAATTATGGGTTGTTTGATTTCAATTTTTGAACATTTCTATTATTTCCTTAATTTTGGAATTATGTGTTATTTGATTTAATTTTTTTATTTCTGAGATGGAACGGTAAAATGCAGCAGAACTGGAGAGTCAATACTCTGTGTTGATTAACAATATTTGGTGGATTAATAGTGTCTAGAGCTGCTCTTTGGTTAGCTAAGTAATACTTCTGAGAACTAAGTTTTTGGATGGAGACATGCAATTATGTTAAATTGACAATTTTTCTGTCAATAATGTATATCATATTTAATTTATTAAATTAACATGGTTAAAGATAAGGACTTCTCGAGTAGTGTACTTTGGGGGTAATTTTTTTTTTTTTTGTGTCAATTTCAGATGCAACTCTAGTTCTTGTAATTCTTGTAATTCTTGTTAGTTTCGATGAAAAGATTTAGTCAAAAGAATTGATTTTTATTAAGTAAAAGGGATGTGCCCTCCCTAATTAGGATCTCTAGGGATCGTGGGTCTTTTCCTTGCTTTTTTAGAATCTTGGGTTGAAATGTTTGTATTGGTACATCTGATATGCTTTAGCATCTATTCTGTGTTTCCGGCCAAAATTGTTTTTACTGGTAACAGAGAAATCAAAGCAGTACCCTTTATATTCTTATATTCCCAAATTTTCTTTTAGCAATAGCATTCTGTGGTAGTTTCGTGAATAATATATCTTGGCTTATAGTTTGTAAGAATATTTGTTATCGATTACACAAATTAGGTATATTTTGTTAAAATAGTTATATTCGATTGGCTTCTGGATGTGTACATCTCTAGTTTTGTTTTCTTATTGAGGACGCATTACATTTATTCTGGGGCACAATTATTTTGTAATTTTAAAATCTGTAAATAATTCCCTTTCAAAATAAAATAAATAAATAAATAAATAATAAAGGGTGTGTAGTCTCAAATTTCTCCAAGTCATGTTGTCACAATATATAATGCGGAATGTATACTATAAATCGCATTTTGACAAAATTGTTTATGCCTTGTTAATTGGAACTGATTTGAACTAAATGGAAGCACCCAAATATTTTCCAAAGTTCGATATATTGCTTATGTGAGCTTCAATCCAAAGCAGCATTTTTATAATTTTTTTTTTACAACAGCTACACATTGTAGTTCGATATATTGTTGTGATTTGTAATAAAATTCTGCATTTAAAAGGAGACATCAAATAAACAGAAATGCATGTCTTCAGGAACTGAACATTTGCAAGAGTAAGTCCATGCAATTAGTAAGATATGACATTACAGACTATTTGCATGGGCAGAGTAATGGAGTATTTATATGGCCTTTAATAAAATATAATATAAATATATGGTTAAGTATTTGCATGGGAATAGTGTTAAGTATTTGGAAGGACCGTTAAAAAAATACAATATCTAACATATGTCTAAGTATTTACATGGGCAGGTGGCTAACTTGTTGCATGGACCTTTAATAAAATACAATATCTAGCATGTGTCTAAGTAATTGCATGGACAGCAAATTGAGTTATTGCATGGACCTTCAATTAATTATAATATCTGACATTTATATTGTATTTACATGGGTAGATGGAAATCAGTTACATGGTTGCACATCACACAGTTGCATGCGCGATAATTTACATGGGACTACCCTTGCAACAAGTCAAGATTTCCAAAATTGTCATTTCTGTTGCATGGACCGTCCTTCCCATGTAATAACTTAGTGTTGCCCATGTAATAAACCCAGATTCTAGTAGTGATCCATCTCCCAACTTCTTGGGTTTCTTCTCTTTTTACAATACCACTGGTGTCATATTCGTTTTTTCTCTTCTTGATATCCACAAGCCGAGTTTTTATCTCTCTAAGCAATATGGTGAGCTTGTACCAAGTCTTGACATGCACGACTCTCTTGATAGTTTTCACTACAACCCCTCTGTTGATCTACTCATAAAGCTTGTAAGTGAACTCATCTACAATATCTTCAATATCAAAAGCAACCATTCTTATTTCCTGGATAAAAAATTTTATGTTAGCAGGTGTCTCACTAAACCTCTCTGCTTCATGTAGGAACCCTTGGATGCTCTCTAACTCTGTCTGGATATATTTCATCTCATTGAAGAAATTATGCATATCCATGCTTCGCTATTTAGGAATGAGCAAGAAGATTTGACTGGTTCAATCACTAAAGCAGAACCAATTTTTAGGAGCAAAGACCCCACCACAGCTTCAGCCATCACGTGTCTCTTGAACTTCTAGCGAACTTGAAGATTAAATTCGCTGCATGTTTACTCTATCATGTCCATCATATCTATATTGTTAATTGGAAATGTTTGTTCAAAAATTTGCTTTTCACTTGAATTAGTAATGGATGTAGAATTCTATGGAATGTAACAAAATAGAATTAATTAGGACCCTCAACCAACTGAATTAAACTGATTATTTAAATTTAATTAAATTTACTACTCATGCTTGGCTGCCTGGTATACAAAAAGGTGTAATCTTGTTTTTACTGATACCAAATTTGCTCTGTTTTTTTATTTCCTTTTCTCGTTTTTACTGATACTAGTACGTGTATAGTTGTACAATCGACCCAGCATTAGATATAGTACATATATGGTAATTAAAATTAACATATATTAATTAAACCTTATACAGGATTAAAACTTCAAAAAACTACGGAAACTGAAGAAGCTTGGAAATTAAATTAAATTAAATTAAATCTTCAGGGCATGTGTTGGTATTGTTTCTCTTAAATGCGGTTTTACAAAAGAGATCCCACGAATGGTGTTCCTCAAGTGGGATAATCTCCCAGAAATATTTTATTACCAGGAATAAAATAAATTAAGTTACAACGCTAAAAGATAATGTATCAACATCAAGGATTTTTATAACTATTGAAATATTTTCTAGGAATTCAAATAGCTCGTTCCGGTCTCTTTATTTCACAAAGAAAGTATACCTTGGCTTTATTAAAGGAAACCGGGTAAGTTAGAATATTTAAACCGGAATCTATAGCAAATGATAATAAATGTAAATTGAAAATAGAGGACAGTCAACCTTTACAAGACATTAACAAATTTGAAAGACTTTTAAGAAAATTAATTTACATTACAGTCGCACGATATGATATTTTTTCTCGGTGAGTCAAATAAGTAAATTTATGCATTTACCACGAACTCTACATTTAGAAGCTATAAATAGAATATGTAGATACTTAAAAGGAACACTCGAGAAGGGAATTTTGATGAAAAACAACAAATATAACGATATATGTGACTATTCTGATGCAGATTGGACTGGAAATTTCAATTGAAAATCGACTCTCGGTTTTTGCAGTTTTGTAGGCAGAAATCCAGTCACATGGAAGAGCACTTAACTTCAATTTAATCCAATAAAAGATAACTGCTAATTCTCTCTTAATTATTCATCTAGGATACGTCGTTCATTCTCTCTTATTCAGTGTTGTTAACTTCAATTAAATCCAATAAAAGTAAATAGACTTTTTCACCAAGCTTATAGAATGATGGCAGACTGGCAGTGGTATTACCTTCCAGAGTGGAGAATCGGGTTGAAAAAAAGGAAAACAAATTTCTTTTGCAATTTCTATTCAGATTAGATGATGTCAATTATTTGCAATATATACTTCTTTTTTTATTTGGTATGATTAATTTTATAATTAACGACCATCTCATGGTTAAAAATTTATAATTTTACAAGTAAAATACATTTAGTACATTTCATAGAAGAATTAAGAAAAACACCTACAAGCATATAAAGAGAAATTGGTGAAATTAGTGATGAAATGTACATCACATTTAAGTGAAATTAATGATTTATTTCTACAGAGTAAATAAAAGAGGGACGACGTTTATCAAAATTCAAAGTGAAGTATAAGTACGTGTTTCTTTCTACTTATGCCCCAATTCATGTTAAAATATATCATTAATCCTTATATTTTGAAAATATATAAAATACGTACCTCTTTACAATTCTCAAAAAGAGTTTGGATATATTTATGTTCCTTTTTTTTATTATAAATAGGATACAAAAAGTCATTTTGCACATCTTATTACCGCGCCACATATCCCATGGCCATGTAAATATGTAATCATAAATCCTACTTCACAGCGGCTCTAATCGGAATCAAGAAGGCGAATGACTTAAATTCAATTTAATAGGGATGTCTTCCATAAAGAGGACTTAGAATTGATTTTTTTTTTTCATATTAAAAGAATTTTTTTCTTTGAGCAGAATTCATGACGTGACACTAAAAATAGGTAGCTATTTCTTCTAACTCACCATATCGAGTTACAGTTTACAACTTGAGCATGAAAAAAAGTAAAAAAGAAAAATATAGAAAGGTCAAGGAATTGATAAGGAGAGCTCGATCCTTACCTGATCAGAAAACCGTCAATATCATCTGAGACGAGCAACAATGTCTTTTCACAAGGTCGATCTATTTGATTCTCGTCAAATTCCTATGCTTCTGACGTAATTTAGTGAGTGAGTTTTCTATTGTGAAGTCATGTCGTATCTGTCGAACTCATGTTCGTGTTGATTGTCTCCCGTTCCGATCAAAGCCTGCCAAATCACAACATATATATCTTAATGTAAATTAAGTCACAATTTATTTTTGTTTACTTTTGCTTGACATATTCGTTGAATATGTATATGACGTCTATCCAATATAGCTCACACGCCTTCCTTTGTGAATCAAAACTGTTCGCACAAATCTAAACACATATCACGCGATTATGATCAGACATCGCACGAAATTAACGATGCCCATCAGCACATCCTATTCCCGTATCAGGGGGAAAAATTCATATTTGATTCGTTTGTTCTATAATAGTGTACGTGAGGATCTGAAACAATCGAGAAAATAAAAAATGGCTTTTTTTCATCACATATATAATAGCATATATTGTAGGGATTTGACAAAGTATAATAGATGATCAAAGCAGAAGAAAACAAGGAGATGCGACAAAATATACCTTGTGTTTGAGATGGATGGACTTTGAGATAATTCTTCAACAGAGAGAGAGAGAGAGGAGAAATGCAACAGATCTGAGTGGGAGTAGATGAGTAGTAGGTCTAGAGGCACCAATAATTGATTGGTAGTAGTTGGATTTCCTCACAGCAATCAAGGTCAACTCTCTCACTCCTCTAAGAAGAAAAGCAATCAAGGTCAACTCTCTCACTCCTCTAAGAAGAAAAAAAATCTTCAGGACGTCAGTTTTTCCACATTTTAAAACAAAAGACATCACTTATCCCAGTGTGGCTCACATGAGAGTCCAAACAAGTTTAAATATTTAAATATTAATTTTTTAGTTTTTCTATAGACCCATGTGTAAACAACTCAGGACAGTAAATTCTACCCCGGTGGGCAGAGGATTATGTTGTATTTTTTAAATCTATGAATCAAATGGAGGAATTTCATTTATACCCTTCAAAAATTTTAAAATTATGTATTTCCTTAAATAAAATTAATAATATTATATTTACTCTTTTAAACTTCAAAAATTGACAAATTTATCCAATTTATTGACTTTTCTATTAGGAATCATTTTAAATTTATAAACTACCAAAGGATTTAGGCATAGAGAATAAAAGAGGAATGAATCTGAACGTATTTCTTGTATTACACTGATTGTTTATTTACACAGGTATTTATAAGAGATTACAGATATCTTTTCTCCTCAATTACATGTTTCACAGTAAGCTCCAACAGAACATGCTAACTAACTAATCATAACAACATCATTAGTCTAATTAACTTTCCTAATCATAACAGCAGCTTAGTCGCTGTAGCTCTCTGTCCAGTAGAGCCAATACTGGATTTCTCCATTGTTGTTCTATTAAGTATCCATTTTATTATTTATTAGAAGAAAAAATAGTTTAGTAGAGTAGAAAATTTTACAGTTTAACAGTAAAATAGCTTACCATTTGAAATTTATTTTCTCTTCGAACCTTTCCTCGATCTCTACTTGGTTGTCTTTTTAATACCAATTCAGCTGTTGTCACTAGTGAAAAAATGACTTTCAGTGTCGCCCTAATAATATCGGTTCTTTGAATGAAGTGATACAAAAAACATTTAGTATCGGTTAATTAAAAATAAACGATACAAAAACCATTTAGTATCGGTTCTCATAAATGGCCGACACAAAAAATAACATTTAGTATCGGTTCATTATCAAGGAACCGACACAGAAAGTTTTGTATCGGTTCTGTATAGAGAACCGATACTAAATGTGTCATTTTTGTATCGGTTACTAATATAGAACCGATACAAAACTTTCTGTGTCGATTCCTTGATAATGAACCGATACTAAATGTTATTTTTTGTGTCGGCCATTTATGAGAACCGATACTAAATGTTTTTCAGTATTGTTTTTTTTAATTAACCGATACAGATTGGACCTTTCTTCCTATAAGTCCGATCAAACAGAATTAAAACTACGTTTTCGACGGCTGAAGCTTTCAGCAGCTCTTTCTTTTATCTCTTTGCGAAAAATCACTTGTTTTTCTTTGATCTAAGGCAGGAAGCTTTAGGAGAGGAGGATTGAGGTAATTTTGCATGTAAGTCCTTGATCTCCTTTATATTTCTTTGATCAACATTGTAGCTCGGTTCAAAGCCGAAATTCTTGAAATCGTTGAGAGTATGGAAGAAATGAATTGGAATCATGCTATAATACTGTTGGAAAATTATTTGTTAGGTCAAGTTTGTAATTATGTAGCATGCCATTGTGTTAATCCTGCAAAAATCTTAATTTTGTAGATAATTGGATTTTTTGAGGGATTTGGTCGGTGCAACGATCTCTTTATCTCGCTCGATCCAGCATACAAACAAATGTAAGCTAGCCTAATAACCTAAAACTCTTGTTTTAATTTTAATTAGTACGTACTTTGTGCATTGTGTGTATAGTTAATTAGGTTTTATCGATCTATTGTAGGTATATGTATATAGCTAGGTAGAGTATTGTTTTACGTGCCACAATCGAATTAATTAATATCTTAGGTCATGGTACCCGTTCAAAATTAATCCACTAGGGATTAATTTTGAATAGTCCCCATTTTTGGACTGCTCTTTGAATACTCTGTCTCAATTAGGATGTAACCACGTATTAGTCGTGTTTTAGTATCTAGGAAAATTTCGGCAGTATTTCCCCATGCTAGTTCTTCGAGTACTCAGGGAACTAAGGGGAAATGCTGCCGAAATTTTCCTAGATACTAAAACACGACTAATACGTGGTTACTGCTGAGACAGAGCATTCAAAGAGTGGGATAAGATGGTAACCGGCCAATATAAGCCCTACTGTGAACACTTAAGCCCAATGAACTGATTAATTAATTGTGTTTTCTTATAATTAATTGCAGATTGACCGTAGTTGGATGTATGAAGTATCACGTCTGTCGGATGAATATATGGCAGGTGTTGATGAATTTATGAAAGTTGCTGAGGAATATATGGCAGGTGATGGGAATGGTGTGATGTTGTGTCCTTGCCGTGATTGTAACAATCTGAAGAAATTTTCCAAACCCATCCAAGTGAGGAACCATTTGATCCGTCGTGGATTCAAGCACCATTACAAGCGTTGGATATGGCATGATGAGAGTAATTTGGAAACGGACAAAGGTACCAGTTATGAGGATCAGGAACACCATACCGATGTAAATGACAGTAGTGATGATGTGTCAGTCGATGAAAATGAAGTCGTAGATAATTTTGATCAAATGCTACGTGATTTAGAAGAGAATTTCGGTAATGATAAGCAGTACTGTGTATTTGAGAATTTGTACGAAGATTGTAATAAGGAATTGTATCCAGGTTGTGCTAAATTTTCAAAATTGAAAGGTGTTTTAAGATTGTATAATCTAAAAGCATCTAATGGTTGGACTGATAAGAGTTTTACTGATTTATTGCAAACTTTAAAATAAATTCTTCCGGATGGAAACGAGATCCCTTGTAATGCTTATGAGGCGAAGAAAATGCTGTGTCCAGTGGATTTAGAAGTTCAAAGAATACATGCATCTCCAAATGACTGTATATTATATCGGAATGAGTACGAAGATCATCACGAGTGTCCGAAATGTGGTGCATCGCGTTACAGTAGAAAGCAGTCAACCGTCAATAAAAGTGATTCAGACAGATCGAGCAAAGGACCTCCAGCAAAGGTAATGTGGTACCTACCCGTGATACCGAGGTTCAAACGTTTGTTTTCCAATGCTAAAGATGCAAAATTATTGCGTTGGCATTCCGATAGCCGGAAAAAAGACAAAAAATTACGGCACCCCGCTGATTCTCCTCAGTGGAGAAATATTGACAAAAAGTTTCCCAACTTTGGCGGTGACCCGAGAAACCTAAAGCTCGGGCTCAGTACCGATGGAATGAATCTGCACAGTACCATGAGCAGTACACATAGCAGTTGGCCAGTTCTATTATGCATTTATAATCTCCCGCCTTGGTTGTGTATGAAACACAAGTACATCATGATGACCCTACTGATATCAGGACCTAAATGTTAGTGTTGGTGTCCTAGACCCAAATCATATGTATGTTATGTTTAGTTTATTAGTGAATGATTTATCATTTTGTACCTTGAGTATTCATATTAGTGGATCATTTCAGTTGATGACTTAAATTGTAGAACTTCACAATGAATAAATTTGTTTGCTCTTAAATGTCCCTTATCTTGGCAATCAGCAAGGTACACTGGTTGATCATATAAGATAAGTGTAGTGATTAGATGATTGCCATGTTCTACAGGTTATACGATAAAAAATTATCGATCTAATCGCACATGTGCATACATGGAGATGTATGGCACTGGACAGACCCAAGAATGAAATATCATATGGATTGTGTTCTGTGTCATTGATATTTCATTGTGTCTAGAATTCTTTGGTTGAGATGTTTATTTTTCTTACATAAGGGATGTGTATTGTTGGTACTGTCCAACGCTCTCTTTAACCATAAGTTATAAAGGCAGTTACTGCATTGCATATAACTTATGTGGAAGAACGATACGTATCAAGAAACCATTGTCCCTTATATATTAATATAAGTGATGATATCTCTGGGCCCCTTGATAAAGTTTGTATTATGTGCATGCAATATGATTATATGATAATCATATCATAATTAAACTTCAGGAAATCAAGAAAGAATAATTGGTAAGGATGACACATTCCTACCTTACAATTATTTGGATATCATGTGGCAAGGAATTGACACAACAACATTTTTTAATGTTACAGAGATCGTGATTTTGCATTGTGCTTTTCATCCACATCATTTGGGTAATCAATATACCATGGCTAGTTGTATCATTGATTTATGGAATTAAAAATGTTTAATTCTATTGCCATAATGATGGGATCCCATAGGGTCACACCATATGAAAGATTAAAAGAAAATATATTAATAAAGCATATGTGATATGTTAAT
The DNA here is from genome assembly GCA_024447775.1 of Carex cristatella. NCBI lineage: Eukaryota > Viridiplantae > Streptophyta > Magnoliopsida > Poales > Cyperaceae > Carex > Carex cristatella. Next base: position 5,406,836 of record JAJHPF010000007.1, read on the forward strand.
TATAAGGAGTTATAATTAATTTGTACAAATTATATATTATTAATATATGAATAATTTTATGACATGGAGATGTTGTAAAATAATCCTAGTAATATTTAAAGTATGTGTGACATATTTTAAATAACTTTTTGGCACATGAGAGATGCATATAAATTAATATATATGTTGGCCTTTTAAGGTATGGGATTGTAGACTTAATTAAATATTAATATGATTAGTATGTTTAAGCCCAAAGCCCAAATATATTTTATTTTATCTGGGGAGAATTGATTAGTGATGGCATGAATTAAGAAATATTTAATTATGTCATTAAACCTAATCAATTTCATAAAAGATGAGAGAAATTTCGGAACAGTTTTTAGATAACTTTGAACAAAGATTGGAAAGGGCAAACGTTAACTATTTTGGACGTATGAACTATGACATTAGAAGCCCTTTGAGTCTAGAATCCAACAGTGAAGGTTTCAAGTCGTTTGGAGTTACCTAGAGAAAGATATATCAGTTTTAGTACTGAAAGGTCAGAAATTCTGTGTATATTCTCTTGGCCGAAATTTATCTCTCTATCTCTCATTCTCTCCCATTCTCTCTCATGTGTTGAGATCTATAAATCCTCTAAGTATATTTCAGAAATTTAACAAGAGGGTTAAACTAAGATTAAGGTTCTACTTGTTAATCTCTTACTAGCTTTAGAGATACAAGTATTTCTTTAATCTTTCGGTGGATACCTAAGGAGGCTCGTCATTTGAAGGGCTAAAGCACAACCACCATTGAAAGAGAAAGGGAATAAGAAGTTGCTAAGAGAACAATCCTTCTTAATTTGATTTCGAGATCAAATCTAAGGTATTATGTTATTCCCTTTTTGATTAGGCTAATTAATATTGTTTCTTGCACTTACAATAACTAGATCGTTTGTTTTGAGTTGAATAAAATTTTTTGTTTTATTCCTTGCTATCTAAGCATCAAAATTTTCACTAAATAGCCCGGAAACAACATAGATGTGTACCTAGCGCCATTGATCGAGGATCTGAAAAAATTATGGGCTCCCGGAGTGAAGATATTTGATGCATATAGCAAAGAGATTTTCAGTCTACATGCCATGATTTTATGCACCATCAATGATTTTCCCGCTTATGGTAATTTGTCGGGTTATAGCATCAAAGGAGAGAAAGCGTGCCCTATTTGTATGGACGGGACAGTCGATCTGTATCTTCCTAACTCTTATAAAAATGTGTACATGGGTCATCGTAGATTTCTTCCTGCCAATCACGAACACAGAAAGAGAAAGAGAGAATTCAATGGAAAGACCGAAAATGGAATAGTGAAATACCCGTTGACCGGTCGAGAAGTTTATGCGCAAGTGAGAGATATCAAGGTAGAATTTGGAAAATTTAAGAAAAAGGCCGCAAAAAAGAAAGGTAACTCTATTTATGCGCGAGTGAGTGAAATACCCGTTGACCCGTTGACCGACACTAATATGCCTTCATAACCGACACTAATAGTACTTTTTCCACTAGTGTGCCTTCTCTCTCTCTTTCATTTGTGTTACCAATCGTTCCTCAAAACTAACCCAGCACATTAAAAAGAGAAATGATAACGTAAGAAACAAATTAAATTATGTTCTTATCAAGGTAACTCTATTTAATTTGAGGTGTATGTTATTATTATATTTTTTATTTTATATACGCTAGTTAAGATACTCAAAATTTATTTGGGGTTTTGAATACTAGGGGTGTAAACGGAGCTGGATTATCCGGATGGATATCCGCTCAGCAACCACTAATTATTTGAATTCGGACTAGACGGATCCGGATAATTCCGGATATGGATCCGGATAATTATTACATGTGGAGAAGTGGCCCGGATACGAATTCAGATAATTCGTTAAGGGTTAAAACGGAGCAGATATCCGTATATATCCGGATCCAAAAATCTCCAACATTTCATTCTTGAAAACCCGACACCCACTTTCACTTTAAATATATAAACAATCTCTTGATTTGAAACTTAACATCCAAAAAGATAGTTTTCCACATATTGAAAAAATATAGTAAAGTTTTTTTAAAATATATATCTATATTTAGTCTGCAAGTACATTTTTATTGTATTTTTATATAAAAATCATGCTAAACGGTCAATTAAACTTTAAAAATATAGATATGAATTCAAAACAAGAGTTGATCCGTAATATGCATATTAACATATATAGCAACACTCTATTTTTAATTCATAATCAATCATCATAATTTACAAATCGTTAAATAAAACATAATACAAATAAATTTCAAGTTTTTTAAATTTTGCAAATTTTATTAATAAAAATATATCAGGTACATGTACTGATATTTTTAGTAACTAAAAAAAATACAAATAAAACATATTCCAACAAAAGATAACATAAATAAAAATCTCAATAAGAACTTAAAATTAACAATAGCATTTCATATAATCCTCACAGCTAGACCATAATATCCTCACAGACCAAAAATATATAATAGGAGGAATTTTTTGTATACTCCTCAAAAATAGTGAAACTACGTATTTTTCCTCTAAAAAATTCATAATATTATTTTTACCTTTTCAAATTTAAAAAACTACATACCTTTGAAAAATCAATAAGTGAGTAAATTTGTGAGTTTTGAAATTTACAAGGATAAATATGATATTATGAATTTTAATGGGGGTAAATGCGTAATTCCGAAGTTATTTAGAGATAAACAATGGAGTTCTATTAGTATAATTCGTTCAGATATCGGGCCGCACGGTAGAGTATGAATTTTGCCCCCGGGGGCGTGCTCTGTCCGTGCCCGTGCCCGTGCCCGTCCTGCCCGTGCCCGTGCCACGGGCACGGGCGTTAAACGGGCCGGACTTGAATTTTTTTTTCCCTGCCCGTGACTGCCCGGCCCGCCGTGCCCGTGCGCCCGTGTGCCCGTGCCCGTGCCCGTTATTTATTTATTTTTTTTCGAAATTTTTTTTGAAATTTGAATTTCAAAATCTCCCCCCGGGCCCCCCTGCCCGGCCCCCGCCCGGACCTCCCTCCCCATTTTTTTTTTTTTTTTTTTTTAAAATTCAAAAATGAGATATATTTTTTTAAAACTTTAAACGGCCATAACTTTTGCTAGGAAAGTCGGATTGACGCGTATGACGTCAATTCGGAAAGGGGAGGAGGAGACGGTGGTGACCGTCATCCCGGGGTAAACCCCGCGTAGCCGGAAAATCAGAATCGCCAAAAAACGTCGTTTAGTGCCTCAAAAATTAAGTTTAAGGTTTTTAGTGCCAAAAAACGTCGTTTAGTGCCAAAAAACGTCGTTTATTTTTTAATCTATTGTTTTAAAATAAGACCTTAATTATTTTTAAAGTAATTGATTTAAGAAATTTTTAATTTATATTTTATTTTAACAAAAATTATCAAGTTACAAGTTTCTCAAATCCGTGTCAAATGAATTTAAATTTGTATGAATTTTGATTTATAATTTATTGGTATGAATTGGATTTATAATTATTTACAATTTGAATTTATAAAAAAAAAAAAGAAAAAAAACAGTAAAAAAAAAAAAAAAAAAAAAAAAAAAAAAAAAAAAAAAGGGCCCTGCCCGTCCTGCCCCCGGGCCCGTGACGGGCACGGGCATTAAACGGGCAGGGCAGATATTTTTTTTTTTTTGCCCGTGATACCCGGCCCGTTGTGCCCGTGTGCCCGTGACGCCCGTGCCCGTGCCCACCCGTGCCCGTCCGGCCCTGCCCGGCCCGTGTGTAATACTCTACCGCACGGCACGTCCCAGCACAGAATCTAATATGTTTAATCGTTTCAAGATTTGTGCAACTCCAATCATGATATATAACAACCGTCCATGGGCCCTGCAGCGCACATACTACGCTGTAGATGATCAACACGCCTCGAATAAATAAACGACTTTGAAATTTTGGAGGTGTTGAACAGCTGTATTTCTTCATATAAGTATTTGTTTTAAACTAGTTAAGTACCCGTGCTCTGCAACAGAGAATGAAATGATTTTGAGAAGCGACATAGAATAAATCCAACTGGTATTATAGTTTGATCTCATGAAATAATTTACCCTCATGTATTTATTTTTCCCATTTTCTTTTATATTGTTTGATGCTGATTTTCCTGTATTAGTGGCGCGTGTGATTGTTCTATCTTGAATGAATTAGTGATTTTGTTTACTTTTTTTGTTCAGGCGTGTCCCTACCTCCACATCAGGAACAAGGACTTCCCATTGGGTGAGATGGCATGGAGATTGAATTTTTAGTGTAATCATTTTATTTAAATATAATTAATTTAATGATTGATTGCATAATCATGTCAATACTGAATTCTTATACAAGTTTCATTAAACTCAAGAAATTAATAAAAACACTGAATTTATGCTAATGGTACTGAGATGGCATTGAGATGTACATCGATATATATTCCAAAGATATCTGTAGTTTATTTCATACCGCAAATAGGGTGTTCATCGGTTCGGTTCGGTTCAGTTAAAACCGAAATAAAATAGGCAAACCAAAGTTTTTTTGGTTTTCGAAAATAGAACTGAACCGACTGAATTAAACTTAAGAACCAATTAAAACCGAACCAAAGTAAATTTTGGTTTATAACCGAAGTACATCGACAAAGCAGACATTTACAAAGTATATCGACAAAGCACTCATTTGCAAGTTTTATTAAGTATATTTGCCAGATTCTTTTTCTTGTATTTTCTGATCATATTTTACTCCCTTTTTTTTTGGGAAAAAAGGCATATATGCCCGTTTTATTACTGAATTTGTTAACTTACAGTCTTACAAGACCTAACTATCTCAATCTACCCAATATCAACTGATACAAATCCAGCAACTTCATCTAATTATCTAGCTCCTATTATCAACCAAAAGATAACTTATCACTAAACAAACTCTCATATAAGAGAAGTGCTAAAAAAAATCCCTTAACACAAACTGGGGTAACATCTAAACTATATAAAAGATCAACTATCTTCTTCTACATCCGTCCTTCATCACCTGGAACCCGACTTTCAAACAAACACCATACTTTCACAGGAGGTCCCGGAACTATACTAAAAGTTCAATTAATCACCGGACTTCAATGATCCCTCCAAATTGTATTGAAGTCCCTTCAGTGTCGCCCTTGCTTCTAAAAAACATCAGTACATCCATCTTTTGTTTGAATTTTGAGTTTCTTTTTTCTTGGAGATGAAACTACAAAAAAGGCAGTAAAACAATAGACTACCTTGAGCTGTATAAAATGACAAGCAGTCAGCTTTCAAAGCACAAAGTACTGGTTCTGATATAGAATCCATGCAGCACCACTGTACCTAATAAATCAGAGTGCCATTGTCTTCCAAACTGACCCAAACTAAACCACTACAATTGTTACAGCAATAATTTTGATTGGACTGGTACAGTAAGGTACATACATGATAACATGTCAACATCTGGGCTCCTATGCAAATGCAGGGAAAACGCTGAACAGAGGAAACTGAATAAAGCAAGCCCATACCAGTCTGACAGTACCAGTACCATCTAAAGCTATTGTTGCTATAGCATCTGTCCTAATATTAATTGGTTCTCTCAAAATACATTAGTAAAGTTTTTTTTTTGAACTTACATGCAGTAGTATCCAGGATTTGCATCCAAATATAACACTATTAATATATTGGCAACAGCCACCCAACCTTACACTGACACCATGGAATAGGAAAATTTGTTTGTGTTATGAAACTAATTGGGGCCGTTCGGCAACAAAGGATTAAGAGTGAAGGATTAAGAGCTTAAGGAGCGCTAAGAAACCGATGTTCGGTTGTCTTAATCCGTGGGTGAAGGATTAAGTGCTTAAGGAAGGGGTGGGGGTGCCTTAAAGTTCGGGCAGAGGATTAAGATCCGGGCAAAAGGAGGCTAAAGGAGGTAATCTTAATCCGCGCTAAGGAATTGGTGTTCGGTAGGATTAAGCTGCTAAGGAAGCTAAAGGAAGCGGATTAATTCTTAAGTATGCTTAATCCTCTCCAGCCGAACAACACCATTGTAAACATATGGTGTTATTCACATCTGGCAGGTAGCATTAGGCTTACCAGTGGAAAGGTTGATTCAATTTAGGATTACAAACAATTAGTACTTTTCATCAAAAAAAAAAAACAATTATTACAGAGGCTACTTGCCAGAAATGTATTTCCATAGTAGGTCCAGAACCAATATATATATATATATAATATCTGACCATAACCAATATATATATAGTATCAGCGCAATACTGGAGATGCAGGAACAAAATTCTTTACAAGTTTCTATGTACGAATATTCCGAGAGGAGAGAAATTTACCTTAGCAAGGGTGGGCAAAGGTGATCTTCGTCAGTGTCACTTTTGTTGTATACCTGCTCCTGAGGTGCCTGACTTTATACCTCCACTTGAAAGAGCTGCAATGTCGGTAAAATAGGGAGAGATTAGCAGATTGCACAAATAAATATTAATAGAAGGATCTGATTGAATAAATATTTTAATGGGTAGAGCCTATTAGCCTAATCATACAGCCCCTCTTCATGCCAAATATCAACTACAAAATCAACCACCTCCTTAAAATAATAACAAATTGATTAGTCCCTCCAAAATGTACTTATACCAGCCTCTACGTAAAGGTATGGACAAAAACAAATGATAAAAAAAATGAAAAAAGGATTACATTAGCTGACATGCTAGGAAAAATGAAGTTTTTAAATAAATCCTTCAAAGTAATTAGGTTTTAGCAAAGGAGCTTGAACCCAACAGAAAACTATTGTTCAGGTGTGTACCAGTACAACACTGGTACAAGAAGGCCAGTACTGTAAAACCTAGAATAAAGGAGAATGCCTTACAGTTAAAGGAATTGGCTGTGGGAAGTGTTGGTTGCCTGAGAGGAGATCCTAATTAATCCATTGGTCAAGAAATGTGCCATTATCCATTTGTTCATTCCACCTTTCAATCTGAAAATAATTCAATTACAAAAGAAATAAAACATCAATAGAGGCATTAAATAAAACATATGTTTATACCAGACTGCATCCTTTACAGGATTTAAACTCTAAAGTGGTTTATTTCTTCAATAGGCGAGAAAACAATAAATAATAAGAAAACAATAATCAAATTAACATTACTTAAATATCTTACATGTTAAAAATTATAATTATAAAATATTTAAAGCTACTTACAGTTCCTACATCAATTTAAGCTTGGAAAGAGAAAATGGGATATCCCCATTAGAGCAAATTGTCAGACAAATTTCTGAAATGGTTGAATATTTAAGTATACGTCAATCCATCAGAATTAAAAAAATAAGATTTACTGCAGGGGCATATTAGGGTCAGTGCAGGAAAATTAATAGTTTTTTTTTTGTATTTTCATAATGTAGGGGTATATTGGGGACAGTGCAGGAACTTTAAGGGTAAGAGATTGATCGAATAAAAGAGGTATTATAATTTATGTATAATATTGGTGACCCTACTTGAACAAAAGCCAATGCCACCTCTATCAACATTGGACTTGTAAAATGGTACTGTGTAGTACCAGCAGTCTAATACAATACCACGACTCTATCTTTACTGCAAGTGTACTACATATATAGTCCAGTACACAAAAAAAAAAAATTCATCAGTTTCTTTAGAAGTTCCTCTAACATATGTTAGAGTTGGAAAATTGTATCTTAACGTCTTTTGCTGTTTTTTTTTTATTTCAAAGGCTGAATTTGAAAAATTCATTAAAAATAGTAGAAAAATCTAATTTAATCGAAATTTGGGGCTAAACTGTGTGTTTTGAAGTCCTCTACATGCCAGTGCAGTTTAGTTTACATTTTGGTCCCTGTACCATTCTGCACTGACTGGTTTACCAGAACAGGTCAATTTCTTGTTTCTTGAGCTACCATTTGGTTTACCAGAACAACTCTTGTCTCATATAATAAAATAAACAAAATAGATAAATATTCCTATTTCTCTGACTATTTTTTTTTTTATCAAACTCTAGATCAAATTCAAAATACCAGTGAGTTTTTGTTCCTTCAGTACATAAAAAAGTACTTTTTCCTCTGATTTTTGGAAACAAATGTTTAATTCATTACTCTTGAGCAGTATGAACCAGAGCTGTTCCCAGGTTTGATTTATCGGATGAAGCAACAGAAAATTGTGCTCCTAATTTTCGTTAATGGCAAGATTGTTCTAACTGGTGCTAAGGTAAACATGATATTTCACATGAAAGAGAATATAAAATGAGTCGGTTTTGTTGATTGATCTCTTAATGCATGTGCTCTTTAAGTTGATGATGATATGTACCAGGTTCAACATTTTAAGGGCTTCATATGAATTTTGTAATTTTGTTGATTCAAAATTGCCCTTATAATTAACTGGAACATGATTTGTCAAAAAATGTGAACTGTGCTGAGTAGAATCAGATACTTTATCAAAAGCGTACCATTCATATGGTGCCAATACAACTTTACAAAATACCATCAAATAAAGGCACACACTGCCTTCGTATAAAAAAGATGCAATCAGAGCATGCCTTCATATGAACTATACAAAATTATGAGCAAATATATATGGATTTTAACAAAGCAAATACCTGGTTGAGCTTCTTTGCTAATTGCGGAACCCCTATCTCTGATTTCAGTGAAACCCTACCTCAAAATATTTTTATGAGGTTGCCGCACCGAATAGCGAATAATTCGGTAGACCGAATCTTTGACCGAATAAAACGCAAATTTTACGAATAAAACACGACTTTTACGAATTATTCGCGTTTTTAACAAAATATTCGAAGTATTCACGATATTCAAATAAATTATTTTTGCGGGACACTGCCCAGTTCCCAGGCCGAGTCCAATTAATGATTTATTGACCCAGTCCAAGTACCTACCCCTCATGCTCATAAAGCCCAAATTTTCAAAAGTTTCAAGTCCATACATCACAATGATTAAATTTCAAATAAAATAATTTCTTTATTGATTAAAAAAATGAGTAATTCATATATATTCAACTGTTACTATTTGTATAGTGATGCATCCCACCAAATATTAAAAAAAAAAAAAAAATTTGTGGAACTAAGATCTCTAATTCGAACTCGATGTATAGTCCCGAATTATTCCCGAATCATGAATTTTTGATCTCGTCGAACCAAACCCAAATAATTGATTTGTCACTATGGTTGTGCCTGATGGCTTCAACGCAAAGAGTCAGTCAGCAAAGTTGGGAATATTTCGTTATTTTGATTTTGAGTGAGGTCATGATAAGCGTGAAATATATATATACATTTTGATATGTTCGATCTTGGTTTCACAATGAAAATGCTCTAAATATCTTGTATTTTGGTATATAAAAGATCTATATTGCATCCCGAATCAAAATATTACATTTTCTTGCTTTAAAATGCAAAAAACGGCGAAAAAACACTCAATGCGATCCGCACTGTGGTCAGTGCGGGCCGCACTCAGCACTTAGTCAAATCTTGGCAGGTTATGCGCAAGGAAGGAAGCAAACTGAGGGGAATGCGACCCGCACTAACCCTCAGTGCGGGCCGCACTGAGAACTTAGTCAAAATTTCAGAAAATCTGGAAATAGAAGAAGAAAAGAAATAACCATAATGCGACCCGCACTGACCCCAGTGCGGGCCGCACTCTGAAGGCGCAGGAAGTTAAATAAGGAAACTAACCCCCAGTGCGACCTGCATTTACCGCAGTGCGGGCCGCATTCAGACTAAAAATACAGTTTCGCTATTTTTGGAAGGCCAGATCATGCCCGGTTGGCCAACTTAGTGGTTCTAATTATGGAGAACGTGTGGGACACGCTCCCCACGTTTCTAGGGTGTATTCTAGGCTATAAAAGAAGGAAATTTCTGCTCAATAAGGATCCATTCACCATTCATTCAGAATCTACCATCAATCCATCAATCTACCATCTACTATCAATTTACATATTCACTATTTTCTTAAAGCAAAAAGTGAAATTAAGAGCTTAAACAAGGAGAAGAAGAGCAGAATTTTCAGAGCAAGGAAGCAAAGCAAGAGATCTCCATTGGAGTAAGGGTTGTAATCATTTATCTTTCAATTTCTTTTTGTTTTAGCCAATTTGTAATGAATTCTCTTTGTAAGTTTTGCATCTCCATGAGAGACTAACTTCCTCTCTAGGGGTTAAAAATATTGAGATTGAGATTGAGATTGAGATTGAGATTGAGATTGAGAGAATGAGAGATGAAAATATTGAGAGAGATGTGAAAATATTGAGAGGAATGGGTGTATATTTATAGAATTTTGTTTGGAGGGATTAAAATTTGAATTTAAAAAAAAAAATTAAAAAAAAATGGAGAGGTGGGGTCCCGCCGGAGGGGGGCGGGGGGTGCCATGTGGGGGCGGGGGGGAATTTGAATTTCAATTCAAATTTTCGGAAAAAAAAAAAAAAAAATTCAGGGGCGCGGCGGGCCGGGCACTCGCGGGCGAGGAAAAAAAAAAGGTGTCCGGCCCGTTTAACGCCCGTGCCGGCGTGCCCGCGAGTGCCGCGGCGCGCGGCGGCGGGACGCGGGGCGGGGGCACGCCCGCACGGGCATTTTTAGAACACTACTCCAAACCTTGACAAAACCCTAATTTCGCTTTACTCTTTCTTAGTTTTTATTGTTTAAACCTCCAAATCCTTGGATATTGAACCCACCAACTTTAGGACTTTAAAAATTAAAACACTCTCAAACAAACATTTAAAACAAACAATTTCTGAATTTGAATCAATAGAGTCGAAACTAAAATCTCCCTTTGTCTCTTGGATCGATACCTTTTATGCTACATTGATAGGTTGTGCGCTTGCAATCGACCAATCTTTGAGTATTTAGGTTTCTAAATTTAAAAGTAAAACGAGTATTAAGTCATAGCAAAAACTCTATACCTCAATATGAAAACCTCACCTTTTCATTTATATTTTAAAATTTCAAATTTAAATATCAAATTCAAAATGTTCATACTAGGGGTGCACAAAAAGCTCACGACTCGAAACTCGGTTCGGAATCAATTCGGATTCAACTCGCTAATAACTCGGTTCGGAACTGACTCGAGTCAAAACTAACTCGAGTCTACTGACTTGGTTAATTTATGAGTCGATTCCAAATCACCCCTAACTCGGTTCGGAATCAACTCGGTTAGACTCGTCAAATCCTAATTCATATATTCCTAAAAGAGGTTGATAAGTAAAGTTCATTAATTAAAAGAGGTGTTACAATCTGGGTCTGAAATGCTTAGTTATCCCACACACAGCCCTTACTAGCATGTTCACAACTTGGCATGGTTTCAGCGCCCTGCCCAATTTTCATATCTGTTCTCTATCAGTTCCTAGGAAATAACAGTAAGGCTATGATCTAGGCTATATTAACTACTCAATTATCAAAACATTAGAAATTTAGCAAAACTTGCTCCATAATCTCATTTCCTTTATGCATCTTCTTGATATTATTAAATTATTTAAATTTGTTAAATCTTGAGCAATCTACAATAGATGAAGAGAAGCAGAGAAAAAAGAGGAAGAGAAGTAGAGAAAAGAATTGTGCACTGCTTTGTTAGACTTTTTTTGGTAATTTTGTTTGGTAATTTGGTGAACTATGTACTATTTCTTTTAATTGTGTGTTATTTTGATAAACGATGTACTATTTCTTTTGTTAGAATTAAATTAGATTGTCTTACTATGTATTATATTATGAGTCATGAGTTGACTCACTTCGATTCGAGCTTTTTGCGAGTTGATTCCAAATCGGGTTTCTGACTCGAAACTGAATTATCGACTCGGACTCAACTTGGCTCATGTGTTTGTGAGTTGAATCCAAGTCACCCTCAACTCGGACTCAACTCGGCTCATGAGCAGCCCTAGTTCATACTGTCCATTTTCACTAGAGATGCATTAATACACTATTAGTTAAATGACCCGCTTTACAGAAGTTATACGTTTCTCACTGTAGAAAACTTTGCTTTTGTTTCCCTTCGGGGAGAGGCCTTCCCAGCCTTGTTCACGCAACATCTTTGAGGAAACAAAAGAGGCCCATTTACTATTGTTAAGGTTTGAATTAAAACTGGCCGAAGTTACAAAAATAATATTTGTTCGGCAACATACAATGGCAGGTGGGTCCGGATCACTAAAATTCGGGCCAATCTGGCATCTAAGGTGGAATGTACGAGACTTTTTAATATTTGTGCTAGTGCAGATCGAACGATCCGGATTTAAAACTCAAAATTTGAGTTACTTTATAAGATCCGACTTTGACTCTACTTGGGCTCCAGCTGGCTGCTTCATCACAAATCAGTCTTTGATGCATCGCGTATTCGCGTGGATATTAGTGCGCAATAAAAATGAATCTTTACAATCTCAGCGTCTCTGTTGCTTCTCCACTCTTCGTCACACCAATTATTATATATAAATCATGACATCGGTTAATTTCATTCAATAATTATTTATTTTTTAAAGAGTTTCGCTACATTCAAGATATTTTAGATACTATATTTAAATATTGAACTTATGTGAGAATTAGTTTTTGATCTAGTGAAAAAGACAATGCCTTCTGTGTGAGAGGATCACAGATTCAAAATCCGAATAGGAGATTCCTTATGGTTATTAAATAATTGTGGAAATAAAAAGAATGTAAATGTTTTCAGTGAACTCAATTCAAACATAAATTACTAAAATTTAACATTTATTTTATCTCACTTCAAATGTTTGTTTCACATGCATAATTAATACGGAGCATGGTGAAATCGTGTATTCCAACCAATACAATACAAACATTCACAATCAACAAATTAATAATATACAGTCCAACAATTTAATTATATCCTTACAAGTTGAATAGCATAATAAATATATGAAATAAATGTTCATGCACACAAGTTGAATACCACAATCACAAATTTATTAAAATCATTAAACACACCATAGCACACAACAAGCAAGCAATTATAAATTTAAGAAGCATTACATAAACCACTTAATATATTCCTGTGGTCACCAATGGCCAGCTAGCTAGCCTTTTAGATGTGAAGGAAGTTAGGTTCTGTAATTAATAAGTACAACATTCTGAATAAAAATTCAATAAAACAAAAAATAATCTTCTTTTTAAAACCAATGCAAAATATGTTAATTCTACCTCGTTAAAAAGAAATATATATATATATATATATATATATAGTGTTTGCATTGGTTAGTTGGGGGGTAGGTATCGAAGGTAACGGCCCGATTTGCTTTAGAGAATTTCTAGTAGTGTAGGGTTATTCATGTAAAAAGTGCATATATTGTTTTCAAAGTCAGTGGAACCGCCTGTAATTGATTCCACCTCTTTAAGAAAAATATCATAACAATAAGTAATAAAATAATATATAAGAAAGAAATAAAATACTACTTAATTCGTTCCTTCCTATATAACATTGAACATGTGCAAATTACAATTTATCTCTAATAATTAATAGTAACATCTCTAATTAGTATTGTTTGTAACACCAAGAATATCCAATAAAGTAATGCAAGCTAGGTTCATCAGATATAGATATATACTTATCCTTTTAGCTTTCATTAACTATTGAAAAATTGGTTTGTGAAAAAGCATAATTAAATCAAAAAATCTCGATTAATAATTGCTAAATGTATATATTTAACCAAGGGAAAGAACCATATATAGAAACAGAGGAATTAAAAAAATTGCTTGAATGTTGTAAAGAATACCTTTTAAATGTGCAGCCTATGATGTAAACTTGATCAACTTGAGAATTCTCATGCGGTCCACACTTATTTGTTCCTCTGTCCTTTCCCTTTCAACCCTCTCCTCCAAAGTTCCATCTGGATTACTCCATTCCAAAAGTTGAAGTTTAGATAGGCACTCAATTCCTGGAGGAAGCTCCTTTAAACCAGGACAGTTATCAATGCATAGTTTTTCCAGGTTTGGCATTGCCCCCTTAATGATTTCAATGCACTGGAGGTTGGGAGCTTTCTTAACCTCTAGTTCTCGAAGCATAGGAAAGGATATCTCATTAAAGCGCAATTCATTCCCTTCGTAGCCATAGAGATTAAGGATTCTCAAGCTACGTATCTCTTGAAGACAGGAGAAAGAATTTTCGTCCAACCCACTATTGTATAACTCCAATTTTCTAAATTTATTATGATGTTGTAGTGACCTGGAAAACTGAAGTATTGAACTTCTTTCCACCTTCCCGGAGATTATTGTTTCTGATGCTGATGTATTCAGATATTGCAATTGCAGTACTTCCCCAACTTTTGGCACAACAAGGAGATGATCCACATGACTGAATTTACTTATAGCAGTAAAAAAGACCTCACAGTGTTCGCTTCTTATTTCTGTGATAAATAACTTTGTTAACTTCGTTAAAGTTTCAATTTTTCTTACTAATTCATCAGTTGCTTTAATAATTCCTAAAACTCGTAAATACTTTCGCTTCCATATCTGCTTGGGAGGCATTACTCCAATTATATCTTCAGAAAAAACCATCAGTGCTCTCAGCCTTTGTAACTTTGTTAACTCATTTGGAAGCTCTGTAAGTTTAGCTCCCCAAGCAGACAAGATTTGTAAGTTTTGCAGCCTTCCAATTGATTTTGAGAGCTCTTTTATTCCAGTTCCATCCAACCCCAAATAATTCAGGTTGAATAAGTTATATACCTCTTCGGGTAATTTTTCTATAGAGGTGCGATGTAAATTCAAAACATGTAAGAATTTGGAAGATCTTAGCATTATGGAGAGCGAGTTGACATTGATTTTATCACCGAAGGTAAATATTGAATGAAGAGAGTATTCGTTGTTGCTTGCACTTTCAAGATTACAATTTTGAATAGACACTCGGCGTACTCTGCCTCTAGGTGAGCGTGTTGAACTGCCATGAACCACAAAAAATTCTTCCTCCTCTGATTTTGAAACAACCATGCTATGTATAATATCGTGCAAGCTACACAATTCTACTCTTTCAACCACATCTCTCTTAAGTACTTGCAACAAGCACCGACTAACAAGTTCATTCATGTAGTCCTCTGCTACTTCTTCATGTGTTCTTCTTCCACTTGTCTCAACAAATCCCTCTGCAATCCACTTATCGATCAGATAAACTGGACTGAAAGGGTAATCTTCTGGAAAAATGCCACAGTAAAGCAAGCAATTTTTTAGATTACTAGAAAGATCTGCAAAGCTTAGTTGCAAAATCCTATTTACATATTCGATATTCGGATTATGTGCTAGTTCATGCTCAAGGTCTTCCCACATTCTCTTCCATTTCCTCTCCGTTTGTTCCTTGCATGCCATAACACCTCCTATGGCTTAAATAGCAAGAGGAAGGCCCTCACACTTCTCTACAATTTTTCTCGCCCACATTGTTAATTCTTCTGGGAAAGTGTTGGTATTGTTTCTCTTAAATGCGGTTTTACAAAAGAGATCCCATGAATAGTGTTTCTCAAGTGGGATAATCTCCATGGTTTGTTGCTCTGGGGCCAATAATGCTACTTCTTGATTCCTTGTTGTTAAAATGATTCGGGCAGAGTTACCTTCTGGGAGTTTGTCCCGCATGAAATACCATAAGTCGGGTTTCCACACATCATCTAGGATGAGTAAATACCTTTTATTGTGCAAATAGTTTGTAATTACTGGAACCAAACTTCGAAAATCCTTGGTATCAATTCCATCAATGTTAATTCCATTTGGATTTTCTCTATGCAATTCCCGCAATATCTTTCTCAATAATTCATCCCTTTCCCAGGTTTGAGATACAGTAATCCAAGCACATCCACCAAATGATTTTTTTACTGTTTTGTAAACATCAGTAACAAGAGCAGTCTTCCCCACCCCACCCATCCCCCATACCGAAATTACATTTTGTTTACTTTTGTCATCACTCAACATTTCCATAAGCTTTTTCTTATTTTCATCGATTCCTACAAGATCACCTTCCTTTTTAAAATGCTCATCTTCTGCTGTTATCCATCTCCCAACTG
Organism: Carex cristatella; assembly: GCA_024447775.1. Lineage (NCBI taxonomy): Eukaryota > Viridiplantae > Streptophyta > Magnoliopsida > Poales > Cyperaceae > Carex > Carex cristatella. Next base: position 5,422,814 of record JAJHPF010000007.1, read on the forward strand.
CTTGGGTTTCTTCTCTTTTCACAATACCACTGGTGTCATATTCGTTTTTTCTCTTCTTGATATCCACAAGTTGAGTTTTTATCTTTCTAAGCTTTCTAGTGAGCTTGTACCAAATCTTGACACGCACAACTCTCTTGATAATTTTCACTACAACCCCTCTGTTGATCTGCTCATAAAGCTTGTAAGTGAACTCATCTACAATATCTTCAATATCAAAAGCTACCGTTCTTATTTCCCGGATAAAATTTTTTATGTTAGCAGGTGTCTCACTAAACCTCTCTGCTGCAATTAGGAAACCTCTAATGCTTTCTAATTCTGCTTGGATATATTTTATCTCATCGAAGAAGTTATGCATAGCACATGCTTCGCTATTTATGAATGAGCAAGTAGATTTGACTGGTTCAACCACTAAAGCAGAACCAATTTTTAGGAGCAAAGACCCCACCACAGCTTCAGCCATCACGCGTCTCTTGAACTTTTGGCGAACTTGAAGATTAAATTAACTGCATGCATGTTTACTCTATCATGTCCATCATATCTATAAAGTAAATTTGAAATTTTTGTTCAAAAATATGCTTTTCACATGAATTACCAATGGATGTAGAATTCGATGGAATGTAGGAAAACTCGAATGAATTAAGACCCTCAACCAACTGAATCCAACTGATTATGTAAATTTAATTAAATCTACTACTCATGTTTTGTTGCCTTGTATACAAAAAGGTGTATCATTTTTACTGATACCGAATTTCATGTTTTTTTTGTCTTAATAAATGAAATGTTGAGGGTTACCAGATGTAAGAGTATAGTTGTACAAACGATCCAACATTAGATATAGTGCATCTACGGTAAATAAAAATTAATATATACTAATTAAGCCTCATACAAGATAAAAACTTAAAAAAAAAAATAAAACAACAGAAACTGAAGAAGCTTGGAAATTACCTTGAGGATTGAGACCAAAAATATATTGGAGACCAGTTGGAAAAGAAGTGGTTGAAGCTCTTCTTTGCCTAGTGCCCCTCCGTAACCTGCTAGTAGCTGGTGCGGAGCACAAGATCTATGTCAAAATGCTGGTTTAATTAATTAATTAATTAGGTACCCTTTGTGTTTAGCATGGAGATAGAGAATCCTTAATTCTTATCCTCCCCAGGTATCTTTGCTCTGTTTTTTTTTTTTATTTCCTTTTTCCTCCTTTTGTTTTTGTCTTAATAAACGAAATGTTTAGGGAGTATGAGTAAACAAAATTAGATATAATACATCTATGGTAACTAAAATTAATATGTATTAATGAAACCTCATACAAGATAAAAAGTTAACAACTTAAAAAAACAACGGAAACTGAAGCAGCTTGGAAATTACCTTGCTAGTTTAGACTAAAAATATATTGGAGACCAGCTGGAAAAGAAGTGGTTGAAGCGCTTGTTTGTCTAGTGCTCCTCCGCAACTCGCTAGTTTATTATGCGGTGGGGAACAAGACCTAAGTCAAAATATTTGTTTAATTAATTAGGTAGCCTTGGTGTTTACTATGGAGAGAGGGAATCCTTATTCTCCACAGGTATCTTATCCTCCCATGGTATATTATGAAGTACAATTTTAAGCCCTTCAAATGATATTGTGTACCTTGACTTCTCCACCCTTTCTTTCTTTGGTCTTCTTCCCCCCACCTAACATATTTTAAATTGAAGTGTGAGTTCATTTACATTTTTAATTGAAATTATGGGGATAAAAACAAATGAAACTTGAGCGAGAGCGTATAAATTTGAGATATTAGACATGAGTTTGCGTTCAATTATAAACTTACTTTTCAATAATAAAGTTAGGTGTATGAGAATGAGAGATGAATACAACTCTTTGAATTTTACAGTGGGTAGCTAGAATTTGAGACTGATTTAAAGACGGATTTTGAAAGGACAACATTATTCCATTTTTTTTTTTTTTTTTTTTTGGGGTGGGGAGGGGGAGTTGCTTTGGTTAAGTCAATAAGGAGAAAAAAAAAAAAAAAGATGATTTGTGATGTGCTTATCAAAAGGATTTGATAAGCATAATTCGAAAAATCTATCGGATTGGTTTCAAATGACGAATTCAAACTGTTGAAATCCATTTATTCATAAGTGATGCATGTACATTAAAAAAAATTTAAGTTTCAAATTCATTTAATTTAATACAAAGTCAAGCAGTCAAATAAATGAACCACAAGTTTTATGTATTTTTTTTTGTAATCATTTTTTGACTGCTTGATCTTGTACTAAATGAATTCGAAACTTTCAAAATTTTGAAGAATTTTAATAGACTTAGATTTGTACTCACCAAATCCTCTTGGTAATCACATCACACCCAAGCTTTGTACTGACATGTCCTCAAGAAAATTACATAATACCCATTGATTAAGACAAACGTAACGTGATTAACATGTTGTAACTTGATTGCATTATATCACAACACATGTATACATGACCAAGATTTATTTTCATGCAACTTAATGTGCCGTAACCACATATAACTTAACCGGATCAATTTGTGGTGACGTGACTAAAAAGAGAACAATCACATTACGCATATGACATAGTGTGCCATGACATACACCTTAACGTGACATGACAAATAAATAAACTAATTTCCGTTACTGGATGGAAATTTACCGCCTCTTCTATACTGCCATTTGAAATTTTGGGCAGGGACGCTCACCCAAAAAAGTTAATTGCTGCGGACTTTGCCAGGCGTTAAGTCAATATTTTCGTGCTTAATGAAACGAAACAATTTTCCACTCGTAATAACCAAAGAGCATTAAGATTATAGTACCAATGCATTTGGAAAGACAACAAATTCAAGCAAATAGTCCTGTATAAACGTCAATAATACACCTAAATCGTGACAATTTGGATTCCAATAACGCCAATTGTGACACTTAAGATCCACAACCCTTTTCAATGCACAAAAATGACTTCAAATTATTAGCGCTAAGCATAGCTTCCAAAAAGTGCAGAGAATTTTATCACAAATATCAATCTTAACATTAATAATCATAATATGAAAACTACATGAATTCAACTAGTTCCCAAGCGCAACTAGGAAAGGCATATTTAAGTTACTACTGATAGTTCGAGGAGTAAAAATCAGATCAGGCTTATTTTAACTACCGACTCCAAAAACCAAACCGATAAATCATCACTCTAACAGGTACAAACTTGTACAGTAAGTAGTCCACACAGAGATTCCATCCAAGAATTTCACATGCTTCACTCTGATTTTACCTGATAAAATATATAGTATGAAAAATATCAGTAATGTAAGTTTACGGTGATATTGAATGTACAGACAACTGTACAAATATGCCATCAGTTTGAGACTTGACAAACTACTCTAATGGTTCTATGTTATGAAGTAGTTCAAACATGATATTTATACATCATTTATAGGGGTGTTCATTGTGTCCGTTTGGTTAAAACCGAAATAAAATAGTAAAACCAAAATTTTATTCTGTTTTCAAAGATATAACCTAACCAAATTAAACTGAATAACAACCGAACATAAAATAATCAAAGTAAATTTCAGTTTGTTTGGTTGAACCGAAATAAGAGAGATTAAATTTTAAAAGGCCAAAACTCAATACATACACAAATACATTTAATAATTATAGAAATAAATATGAATTATATATACAAGTCTAAATGAACCATATATAAAAAATGAAATAGTTCAAAAATCTAAGCCAAACCAAATACATTTAATAATCATAGAAATAAGTATGCATTATATATAAAAAACCAAACCATATAGAGTTCAGTCAATTCGATCTTTTTTATTTTTAAAAATCTAAACCAAACCAAATATAAATAACCGAAGTAATTCAAAAATTCAACCGATCCGGTCCATTTAAACCAAAAAAAAAAAAAAACCATTTAATCCAAACATTTTCGCTTCGGTTGAAAACCAAATAAACCAGACCCAATGAACACCCCTATGCTGAAGTACGTGAAAAAAAAAAAAAGCACTTCCCTATGCACTGCTATCACTCACAATATGCTGATGTCTAAAATAGTTAACCATATAACATTCCATTACAAATAGAGATTTCAAAATAACAAAAAATTACCGGAGATGGAGAGCGAGAAATGCTTCTGTCACTTATGGGGCTCACACTAACTGCCTTCTTTCCTGCCTGAATTTTAAAAAATGCAAATATAAGTTTTGGTAGGAGGAACATAAGGACATCGTACATTAGTTCACTGCTAGCACAAATAAATGGATGCATTCCCTGTCAAGTAGGGGAGTATACAAAGATATTTAGAATTTTACACATTGTAAAAGAGAACTTGAGAGAATCTGTAGGTGATATGCATCTATTAAAAGTAAAACCAAAAGTACAACTCAAAGCTTCTACTTTCCAAACAACATAAGAAATAAACAAAAAAAAAAATACTTACAGAAACAACAGGAGATATGGATCTTGAACGCGATCTGCAAAGTTTTGAAAAATATTTATGCTTCAGATAACTTACAAGTAGATTTACAGGAAAAGAACAAAATAGCAAAGGCAGCCCCTGCCAAGGTTTGAAGAGAGAGAGAGAGATGTACCTTGATACAGACCTTGACAAGGACCGGCGAGATGGTTTCTTTACAGGTGACCTACTGCATAATACAGTTAAAATATTGAAAATGTTCTCTTCAATTATCGCAACTACTGCAAGTATAGCTAACTAAAAATTATGAATGATGCCTAGCCCGTTTCTTTAACCTCACATCATATGAAAGAATTCTAGATGATTCCTCTTGTTCCTGAGTTTCCATGGTAAAAAATGGCTTAAATTTATCATACTCTTCATTAGCATTTTCATCAATGAATTACTCAAAAATATGCATACAGAACCACAAATTCATTCAGTTATCTCCACTGTTGAACAAGTAACCAAGGAAAATGGGCCTAGTACTAATTTATATCTCCACTTTTTTCCTTTGGGTTCTTTACTTTTTCTCTCTTCTAATGTTACATGGAGATGGAATGGAAAACTATGGTAAAAATTAAAGCCCTACAACTCTTCAAGGTCTAAAACCTTCAGGGCTTGTTCCCAAAAATGGTGGAAAAAGACATTTACTATACACTATTCCTGTTGTCTTTGGCAAAAAATATAAAAAATTGTGTGGAATTGAAACCATTTCAGCACATTTAAAAAAGTAATCTTTCACTTTTCCAACCCCCCAACAGCCAAAACAAAAAAAAAGACTATTACATCTAAGTAGAATAGGGAATGAACTACAAAATGCAGGGTATGACTGCAATGCATACCTGGGACTACGGCTCCTGGGACTGTAGCTACGGCTGCGGCTGCGGCTAGGACTAGGGCTCCTTGTATACGAGCGGCCTCTGCTACGGCTACGGCTTCGGCTTCGGCTTCTGGATAAGCTGTTCCTCTTTGAATCATACTCCCTCACCTGTTCATTGCAAATCCGCCAAAAAGAAAAAAAGGAAAAAAAGTCCTCAAAATGCATGAACTGCCTCGATATATGCATGCACTATGCTTCTACAAGCGTAAAAGAACAAAGAAATACAAAAACTATTTTTTTTTTTATTTCTTCATTATTTTTTTCTTCTAAGTACTTGTTTGTTATACAAAGCGGGGCTAAGATGCAAACAAGAGAAAGCTGTGAGAAATCATTTTGTCATTTTTTAAGGAAATTTCTTAGATTGTGGAAGTATTATTTTAGTTTTTCGTTGCTGACTGGGTAAATGTGACAGTATTCTTGTAAATCACTACGTAATAATTCGTCTTTCTTTTTTTCTGGTTATGTACTATCTGTAACCAACTTTGGCTTTATAAGAAAAATTATATCTTGGATCATGGAGAAGATCCAAGAGAGAATAAGTATGTAAATTTAGGTCAATTCCAGGTCATTGTTACTTTTTTAAAGTAATTATGTATTATCATCCTCGGCATAACATACTAAAATAATAATACATAATTAATTTTCAAAATTAATAAATAGGCATGAAATAGAAAGTATATCATGCTCAATTATATATTAAACAAGCCATGGAAGATATAAGTATTAGCAGAAAAGAAAAAAGGAAACTATATCATTATTTAATTCACTCCCTCCACTATTCTAACTAAACAGTCCAAACAACATTTGCACTAACCAAAATAGTACAAGGTTAGCACAGTTCTCGCACTGTTCGGATTAGCACTATTGTCATTCACTAACCTCAATAGAACTATTCTCACACTATTCTTTGAACAGTAAGTGATGCAAAAGTACCCGATATATAATATTATTTGTTTGTAAAATAAGCAAGATGGGTACTACTGTTATGAACAGCATTGGGTCAGGATTTGCAAGCACATATAATAGACACCATTTCAAAGAGGCAAGAGAAACCGCCCACAAACAATTCCCCTGTTTCCGTACCAACAATGATTAAACAAGATGATTAAAAACTGCAGAGACTTACCCGTATATAGGCACGAGAAAAAGCATTGCGAAACTCCGAGTCGTCAAGTTTTTTTATCTGCCATAGCAAACATCTCAAATTAATCTATAAATCTTACAAAACACTAGACTACCCCAATTCTGGTATCAAAACAGAGACTGGCAGAACTCAGAAGATATATTCCCGATCATCTCCTCAATTCCGGTAATGGCCACTGGTAGCCTATAAACTTTGTCCTATAATGATGTGTATATTGAATAATATAATACAGGCATAAACAGCTTATCATGTTGAATTCCATTTAAATTGTTTCTCTTTATAAAGAGCTTAGTGAAGGCCAGAACGAAGGAATACACAATTTGAAAAAAGAAAAAGAAAAAAGAAAAGAAGATACCGCATATTTCATGTCATCATAATTTGTGTAATCCACAACCCCAACAGTTCCTACAAAAGCAAAGTAAAAAATTGTGAGGCTCAATAAAAGTAAGACCATAATTCCCATAACATGGTAAGCTGAAGGCCTGAAGCATACCGGCCCCTACGCACTGGCCCAGCCCAGCCAGCAACTGGTACCGCAATATCGGTGCCCGTGCACAATTCCTAGCTAGCTAGCACCTGCCGGTCTGACCAGTAATTGTTACGGTATTGCACCTTGCTACTGTATTAGAATAAACAAAGGTATGCTCAATAAGCTCCACATCAGCCAACATATTTTTAAAGGAAGCAGGTCGAACCATCCGATTCCCTCCAAGATTCGTGCACGCCACTTCAAGATTTGTGACTATCAAGTGTTCGTGAATCTAGGAGTGAATCAGACAGTTTTGACCGGGCCACGCTTCCATTTTGAAATTCAACACCAAAAGTACAGTTTCCTTGAAACTTGGCACCGATCCTGACCAGTTTGACACAAAAATGGGCTTTTCTCCTTGTGAAAAATCCAGCAAAACTTAATTGGGCCATATCCTGAAGAAACTTCAAAAGCACTATTTACCAGTACAAACGAACTGATGGGGACTAACAGTCCTAATTTGCTACAGCTTTGTTCAATTTTTATACTCACCTCCGCCTTCACGATAGACATCAGAGAAGCATACGTCACCAGCTCTACGCATGTGATCCTACAAAGAGAAGCAGATATGTTATATGTGCAATTACAAGTATTATGTGTATGACGAATATAGTTAAATGTATACACCTATAAAAAGAAGTTACATGGGTAAGTTTACACCGGCTATCTTCTATGTCATTAGTTATTACACAGTATTTAACTTGTGTCAAGTTATACTGATAATAAACTTATTTGACAACAGACAGACAGTTGTTAAAATAAATAAATAAATAAATAATTGCAAAATTGTTATCCATCACCTAAAGCAGGTGTTGTATCAAATTTGGTGCAAATTGAAGAGATTAATCATCCATTCATCAAGCAATTTAAAATTTTAACAATGGCAACTGAATGACTTCCAAAATCATACCAACTTTAATACACAGACGATCTAAACAATAAAATGTCACTTCTATAATTTTATTTTTTTAATATAGATGGACTCTGACGACTAATTGCGAACGTCAATATACCTCATCCCATTAAACTTACTCATCTTTAAAGGCATAGTTGCCTTGGGGGAATATGTGCTAGTACCAGCATATATATTGTATTGTGAATATATCTATGAAATTGAGGTTTTGCAGAGCTGTGTTGAAAAATGTGCCAAAATGTAAATTACATGAATATAATGAGAATACCTTCAGGTCTTGCCATGAAGCCGATGAAGGCAACCCAGTGACCAGAACTACATACACAGACATAAAAAAAAGAAGTTCAAAAATAAACTAGTGAAAACATGGTACAACAAGAAGCATTGTTGTATATATAGCTTAAAAACCTCAAAAATGAGAATTATTCAAAAAGCTCCCCAAGAATGACAAAATGCAATCTATAAAACTACATAAAATTCCTGGCTCTCTCTCTCAGTGACACATCCAGCAAAGGTAAATAGGCCAACAAGAGCACACAACTCAGTACCTGTACTATGCCTAGTGGCATAGTACAATAGGAGAACAACCTTTAGCTCCTATTGCATCTAGACAGCTCATATAGGGCTCCGCTCAGAAAATGCATGGAATAGTGGAAAAGTTGAAGAGGGATGAGGCTTCTATTCAATATTATTATTTTTGTGTTCGGCACGTTTGGAATAGTTGACAGCTCATATATGGCTCCGTTCAGAAAATGCATGGAATAGTGGAAAAGTAGAAAAAGGAAGAGGCTTCTATTCAATATTATTATTTTTGTGTTCGGCACGTTTGGAATAGTGGAAGAGTGGAATCAAGCCTATTCCAAAATGTGGAGAAAGTCGCTCTTCCTCAAGTAAAGAGGAAAGATTTGACTGCATATTTCCATTCGGCAACTATTCCATCACAATTCCATACTTCTCCTCTATCCCCACTGTGCCAAACAGGCCCATAGGAATCATTGAGGATCTAAAATAATCTGCTAACTAAGATGTAGGAGAAAGTAGTAGCAGGAGACCGAAAAGTCAAATCACAGCTAGAAGCAGTGCCAACAAGAAGCTTTCCAAAAATTAAACAACTGCTTTCGTTAAAAATTGAAAGAATTGAACAAAGACACACCTCGATACTCTGAGCGTCTAGGGATGGCCCCACGGCCACGGGACCCACTGCTATAGCTGCTTGGACGATCACGAGAGGAAGGCCCACCACCACCACGCCCAAAATGAGCCATCTCCACCTTTCATTTCAGCAATAAAAAAAGAACACAGAATTGAGAGAGGAGCAATTTGAACAAAGCATCTAGAGCTGAGAAACAAGACCAAACTTCTGTCATCTTATATAGGCAGAAAGAGAAAGATTGCATATCTCCAGACCAATGTTTCTCAAGGGATGCTTCCAATTATTGTACAGAGGGGGGTTTATTTTGAGGTTATTTTTACATAAAACTTACTGTTCCCGTGTCAAACATCTTTACAGTCATTACAGTCGAACAGCTCTACAATAAACGAGGTAATTCAATTCCGTAGAAGTTTTGGGTGCTTCCCACCCAAATTATTATTTTAAATAATATATTCATATATCAATTTCAATTTTTAAACAAAAAAGGAGGTTTCTTCTACTTCTGAGGGCACTTGTGCTCAAAATCTTCATCTAAAAGTAACTGAAACTTGACAAAAATCAACAGATCCTTAATCCGACTGAAATTTAAAATCATCCTTAGTTCAAAGTTCAAATCAAACAAATAAGAGTTGACTCTGCACTGCAGCACATGCTGGTATAAGAAAATGCCACTTTGAGCAATAGTTATTGCACATACCCGCAATCTTTCACCATCAAATTTGTATCCATCACGCCCACGAATTGCATCTTCAGCATCTCTAGGGTCTTCAAACTAAAAACATACATACAATAAGTAAAAAAATGACAAACTCAGCACATTAACAAATATGCTACTTGGTACAGCAAGTTACCCTTCATTTAAGAAACAAATATACTACTCAGATGGCTTGTTTAGTCCTTGAGTGCATGTTTGGTTATGGAGTAAACCCTTTACTCTACCTTTAAGCTGCCAAACCAGAGTAAATTTGAAGGAGAGAGATAAAATAACATTGATTTAATCCGGAGTAAGTTACTCCACCTCTAGTAACTTACTCCACAGTTACTCCCCCTGTCGATCCCACCGTCACAGTAACATTCATCATTCAATTTTCTCTCTTCTCACAGTTACCCCACCAAACATGATTAGCTTAACCCACTTTAACTTGGAGTAGGCAATTTAATCCTTCTTAACTTTACTTCACAACCAAACATGCACTGATTGGCAGCTGAGGGTAATTATGTCATTTTTGTTTGAATTAAGGACATTGGTAGAGCTCCAATTCTGACAGCTTAGTCCCAACTTAAGCAAAAGTAACTTACATGAGACTCTTCAATAACTTAAAACTAACAATGTTTGATTTGGGGTCAACGGCACAATCAAGTTGCTAATACAACACCAGTATAGCACTCTAGTCAAGTGAGAAGTTAGATATGTTCATACCTCAACATAAGCATAGGCCGGAGGTCTAGGAGGAATCTTCAAGTCAATGTCAACAATAGGTCCATACTGCAAACTCATAAACAGATCAAATAAGAAAACAATGAACCAAAAACAGAAGCTTCAGGATATAAAACGATATGTGAGAAGTAGGGTGTTCATTGAATCTAGTTCATTTGGTTTTCAACTGAACTATAAAATTTTTGATTAAATGTGGTTCGATTTTTCAATTTTAATGGTTCAGCTCAGTTGAATTTTTGAATTACTTCTGCTTTTTCATATTTAGTTCGGTTTAATCTCTCCTATTTTGGTTAATCCAAACAAACCAAAATTTACTTGATATTTACTTTTCATACTTTGGTTTTTTATATTTGGTTCGATTTAATCTCTCTTATTTAGGTTCAATTAATATATATCATGATATTTATTTCTATGATTGTTAAATGTATTTGTGTATGTATTGAGTCTTGACCTTTTAAAGAATTTATCTCTTTTATTTCAGTTCAACCAAACAAACCGAAATCTACTTCGGGTTTTTTTTGGTTCGAATGTTATTCCCTTGATGAGTTTAATTTGGTTGGTCTGGTTATAAACCAAATAAAATTTTGGTTTTGACTATTTTTAATTCATTTTAACCGAACAGACCATTTGGACACCCTTAGTGATATGAAAGGACCAAATTACAAGTATACATTATAACACGGAGAAAAAGATTTACATCTAACCATTGTCCGTGTGTTAACTCTCAAGATTGCAAATTTCAATTTCACATCAAATAGCACAAGAGGCAGAGATAAAAATTACCTTGTAAAAAAGATCCTCAACCTCCCTTTCACGAATGTCGCCAGGAAGGTTCCCCACAAAAATAATCCTGCCACTGCGTCTGCTCATTCTCTCTACTTTATGGAACCAGATAAAGTCAATTAATTTATTTTACAAAATGCATGTTTTTCAAATATTTACATGCCATGAAATAACACATAATTACAAAACCCCACAAAGTAAGCATTGACTAGGTAGGGCATGTGGAGATAAGGTTAAAACAAGAATCCAAGATTACGCTATCTATTGAAGAGCAATTAGGGCAGAGATTAAATATTTTCACAATACAGAAAATACACAGAAATAACAAGAAAATGAGGAATTATATGGGTTTAATGCTTAACCCTAACCAAAAACTGCCCCAACTACCAACGAATCAACGAGCAAAACGACATTATTAGTAAAAAAATTCTCCAAAATAGTTGAAATTAAATCGGATCTGCTCCGACAAACCAAGGTTTCTCCATTCTAGGGTTTACGGAAAGCTCACCTAGCGGGACTTCGAGAACTGCGAGTGCGAGGCGGGTTGCTGTTCCTTCTCTCTCTCTCTCTCTCTCTCGCTCCTTCAAAAACCTTTTCTCACTGCGAATCAGCCGTAAATCTTGAATGAATGGATTAAATGCATCAAGACACGTTTCATATCTTTTTTTTCAGTATGTATGTACATAATACGTGTATCTATTAGTGTAACGAGTGTTACAAGTGCATATGTACGGTACAATTCTTTTGAGGTCCCACTAATCAGTATATCGACGTACGGGAAAAGGTTCACTTCTCTTGTCGACTAATCATGCGATCTGGATTCTTCTGGAGACTGGACCGGTTTGGTTTGCCTGCTTATATTGGGCCAAACCCAGAAAGAAAACCAATTCCAAATGTAAAATGGAAGGCTCGGCCCATATTCGGTCCGGTTATGTCGGGTTCGGGTTTGCACTTTTGGTAGATCCTACAAATACCTAATACTTGATCAGGCGGGAACGAGAATTTACCGTGTCTCCACGTGCGGAGCACGGACCAAACTTTCCGGTTGTTAATACATTACTTGCGTACACCTGGAGTAGAATGTTAGTTTCATCAGTAGGCCCTACTTGGTTGTCTGAAACCGCCACCATAAGAAAACCATGTCTACATAGATATCACCACTCTACACATCACCCGTAACAATCAGTGACGTCGACAATAACGTACCAAAATACAAATAAAAAATAATTATCCAAGTGGCATAATGGAATCAAACGTGGCTCGAATACAGATCCCCTAAAGTAACATAAATTTTGTTTTTGTATTGAAACCGTGCGATCTTCTCTGGACGAACTGGCTTGCTCCTTACTCTGATCGGACAGTCCAGATCATACCTCAAAATTTGAGTTACTAAAGGGGTTGCTCCTGGACTCACCTGAAACATCCCTTTCACTTTACCACCTTTTTTTCGAAAAGGAAACACAATTTGACAATTTTAGACTTCTCTTGCAACAAATCGCATCAATCTCTTTCACAGTTTCCCTTTCATTCCATCCATGGCGTCGACCTCGATTGATCCAAGTGAGGAGCACCTCAAAACCCCACTCATCACCTCCCTTTCAGAATTGGAAGAAGTAGAAGAAGAAGAAGGTTCTGACGAGGAGAGAGCGTACGATTCCGACGAGAAGGTTCGGATCACGATCGGTTCTTCCGACGACGAGGGATACTCTAGTGACGGTTCCATTCCTCCTTTCTCATGGCGCAAACTGTGGCAGTTCACCGGACCGGGTTTCCTCATGTGCATCGCGTTTCTCGACCCGGGAAACCTCGAGGGAGACCTCCAGGCTGGAGCTATTGCCGGGTACTCTCTCTTATGGCTTCTTTTCTGGGGCACAGTTATGGGATTACTCATACAGGTGTTGTCGGCCCGTCTCGGGGTGGCCACGGGACGACACCTGGCAGAGTTGTGTAGGGAAGAGTACCCGTCGTGGGCCCGGCTTACGCTCTGGTTCATGGCTGAGCTGGCACTGATCGGGGCCGATATACAAGAAGTGATTGGTAGTTCAATTGCCATGAGAGTGCTCAGTGGTGGGGTCATACCTCTCTGGGCTGGAGTCATCATCACTGCCTTTGATTGGTATACATACACTTTACTTTATTGCCCTTCTCAGTCATTAGTATACTGGTATATTGGTTCAGTCATTAGGCTAACTAATATTTTTTTGTAAGTAGTCTTTAAAATAATTGAAACTAAAATTGTCGCGAGTATTTAAAAAAATTGGATGGCCAGGGTAATAGTTACTGGTACAAGGTGCAGTTGCAATGCAGTCATAATTAGGCAAACTAATTTTATTTTGTAAGTACTTTGTCTTTTACCAGAATTGGTTGAAATGTATGTGAATTGAATTGTTCTTATCAGCTTTATCTTTCTATTCCTTGAGAACTATGGTGTGAGGAAATTAGAAGCATTTTTCGGGGTTCTAATTGCAACAATGGCCATAACATTTGCTATAATGTTTGGTGAAGCAGCACCTAGTACTGAGGAGCTTTTATACGGTACATAACTAGAATTTCGTTTCAAATTGATAAAGCACTGTTGCTGTTGGTTAAACAAAATAAACGGTCTTTTTTATCAATAGGGGTTCTGGTCCCACAATTGAGCTCAAAAACTATAAAGCAAGCAGTAGGTATCGTAGGCTGTTTAATCATGCCACACAATGTCTTCTTACACTCCGCACTGGTTCAGTCACGAAAGATCAACATCAACAAAAAGGGACGTGTGAAAGAGGCGATGCACTACTACAATATTGAATCATCTCTTGCTCTCTTTGTCTCGTTCATTATAAATGTGTGCGTCACGACAGTTTTTGCCAAGGGATTTTATGGGACCAAAGAGGCTACCAGTATAGGCCTTGAAAATGCCGGCCAACTTTTACAGGTATGTTTTTGCAAAATTTTGGTACAGATGATACAGTGCCAGGATATATCAGTTCAATCAACCTATAATGTATTGTTACCAGTACTGAATTTAGGGGTTTCAAGTGGTATGGAATGGTCAGTTGGAAGCATTTTCATACTCTTACCCGTACTTGATAAGCTAACGAAGAAAAAACCTTACCGAATTGTTACAAGTGTGTTACTCAAAGAGTCATTGTGGTATCCTTATTCTATGCAGACAAAATATGGAGGCACGCTGTTTCCTATTTTGTACATATGGGGCATTGGTTTACTGGCATCAGGTCAGAGCAGTACCATAACTGGTACCTATGCGGGTCAATTCATAATGGGTGGTTTCTTAAACCTCCGTTTAAAAAAGTGGGTCCGTGCTGTAATAACCCGGAGCTGTGCCATTATACCAACTATCATAGTTGCACTATGTTTCGACACCAATGGATCTGCTATGGATTCATTGAATGAGGCGCTCAATGTTCTTCAATCGGTGCAGATCCCTTTTGCACTTATACCCCTCATATTTTTAGTTTCGAAGGAGCAGATTATGGGCTCTTTCAAGATAGGCTTTATTACCAAGGTATGGTATTATGTTCAATGCTCACTATTTAAGTTCACATTTTTTTTGCAAAGCACACATCGATCCGTGCTATGGATCCATATCTTCTTTTTCAAAATCCAAACAGTTGATGTGAACTATTCAACATGTTCTTTGTATAAAAATGTACATGATGCACACTATTTAAAATTCTGGACCATTCAAAAGTACGGATTTTCAACCTATCTAAAAACTAGTAAAAAAGTTCTAAAAAAATTGTAAAATCCAGTCTCCAAGTACATTTTCATGTGGAGATTATGTTGAGTGGTCTGGATCGACTATTTGGATATTGAAAAAATTAATGTTTCTCAAAACTTGGCATCAATTTTTTTTGTATAATTGTTTTTTCACAGGTGGTGAGTTGGGTGGTGGTGGTGTTTCTAATATTAATCAATGGTTATCTTTTGTTGGATTTCTTCTTGGCGGAGATCAAAGGCTTTTTATTTGGATCTGCTATTTGTGTTGCACTGACAGTTTATCTGGCATTTATCATATACCTGGTCTTACGGGAGACATCAGCTTCTACCAGATTCAGGTTTCCTTTCCGTAAGACTTAATTAATAAAAATAATTTATTAACACGATCGCTGAAAATAGGATGCTTAAATAAATTAGTTTCTTTTAGTTTGAGCAAAAGATTCAGTTGTTATTATTGTATATATATATGTAGGATAATTTGAGTGTAATGAACTAATGAAGCCTTTAGGATTCTCTAATTATGATATTAATATTTCTTTTTGTAATGGCTACTTTTCTTTGATGTGACATGTTTTGAGATAAAAAATTAAGAGAGGCCACAAAAGCGTAATCATTGTCTGAATTCTGAGAAGAAACTTTTAATTTAAGCTGATAAAATTAAGTACCAGAAAAAAGAAAAAGAAAAATCAATATGAAAGCATTGTAATATTATATTATCATAGTTGAAATTGAAACTTGTACTTTATTTTTAAAATCATGAGTTGGAAGTGATCAAGCTAACAAACACACTTTCAAATTCTTATTTATGTTAAAGAGAAATCCATGACTTCTCATATGAGAATCATGTACATTTGTCATTGAATCAAAAACAAGTTCTTGGAAACTCTCACTTGAACATACACTGTCATTGAACCAAAAACAAGTTCTTGGAAACTCTCACTTGAACATACACTGAGCATCAATATCGTACCAGAAGCTAATTGAGTTCGAGTAGACTAGATTCAACTGGAACTTACGTCCTGTTCGGTCGCTCCATTGTTCTCGTGGGAAAATAAAAATTCAGTTGAACTGAATTTTTTTTCTTACATGAACAGTACTTTTTAATTCAATTTCTGTGCTCGTGTCCATTTCTAATGATCTGCCGAACAAGTCCCTAGACTTGTTAAAAATTGAGTTGAATTTCAAAATCTAGTTTCACGTTGAAATTCATGACTTGAATTTCAAAACAAGTTACTTCAAAATAAAATCATATCAAATGTCATGATATTTAACGTGTGTAACTACAAATGTTTTAATTTTTGCAAATTATTAATATTAATCGAAACAAAATCAAAATATCGTAATTTTTTACATGTGCAAAGAAAAAATAATATAAATCATAACAAATGATTTTATTTTAGTATTTAAGTTCTAAATTTTAAGTTATTGTATAAAAATAGAAACAATAAAAACACAAAAATAAATACATTACAATCCTCCTCTAAATTTGTAAAAGAAATTGAAATTAGAATGAAATAAAAAGTTTGTAAAATTGAAATTTAGTGAACTTGGTATATCCCAGACGACAGAAACAGTAACAAATCTCTGTCTGGTTTGGCATCTCCATTTCTTAAAGTCTGTATTCTCTGAGGTAATATAATATTTGAGCTTAGATCAGAACCATTCCATTAGAATTCGTGTCAATCAGGACTTAAGTGGAATGCACGGGATCCTTTAATATTTGAGCCAAAATAGATCGGATGGTTCAAATCTAAACTCATTGGGTAATAGAAATGCGAATCGAAAAGTGATTGCGATGCTCTAGAGACGTAGGCATTTTAAGACGAACTCGGTTAACATCTCTTGTGTCACTTCTCTAAACTCTTCTACTTATTTGATTTACATTTGAGATTTTTAGTATTTAAATAAATCGAACAATTATTCTAATAGGGTTTAGAATTTTGAAAGACTATACTCAGCTTCACATGCTAGGAACAACATTATTAATTTAAATTTTCTCCGTTTCATTGAAAGGGAGCTGTCCTTTACAGCACAACCTGATATCTAAATGGGAAATGGAGATCTCCTGTATATTATTTTAATAGAGAATCAGACGAAACATGGCCGCATGTGGTAATTAGGCGGCTGGGTCCTTGACAAATAGAAAAATACAAGTTGAAATCATCATTGAAATCTACAGTATCTATGGGGTTTGAAGCAGTGTTGTAAAAAATGTCAATTTAGGCTAATTAATCGGTCAATTAGTTGTTAGGTATATTTAATATGCAATTTTACTTGTTATAGTAAGAGCCTAAGCGGTAAATTTAATATGCAACTAATTGATTTCCTTGATTAACAAATATATCATTTTTTTAACTCTATTCATATTAATTGGTACATTCAGCGTTAAATTCATGCCAGTTGATTAAAGGTACTACCACTATATAAAGTTCAAAAGAAGAAGTGCAGTACCTTTTCCTCTTGGGTATGACTTAGCCATTAAGCAGCTTGGTAGTCTCTAGCTACCAAGTTTTTTCAAAAAAATGACTTAGCCCTTAAGCATTATTTTAAAGAAAGGTTATTCAATTCGAGCAATATTAATTTGCATTGGTTAATCGTGATCATATTACTCAAAAAAAGATTTTGTCAAAGGTGGCCGGCCTCTTCCATCTACAAATTCTTTTCTTGTTCTCAAGTCTTCTCTTCTATTCTCTTCTCTCAGGTAAATATTTAAAAGATTTTTGGTTCTATTTAGTTTTACACTTAGAAACCTAGTAAGTTGGGGTTGGATTTGGGAGATGAAATCATTGGATCTGTCAAACTAGGGTTACTAATTGGTGGAGAGAGATTAGGGATTTGTTAATTTGTGCTGAATCTAATTGAAGATTTACAGTTAATATAGACAATTTAAATTTGTTATTATTTTTTTTTCTCAAGTACCTCACACAAAGGTTTGGTTTATAGGGCTTTAATTCTAGTTAGTGTACTAGATAAGATTTTAACAGATATTATCTGTGTTACAATCAGCTTTTCTCTTCATCTTCTTCTTCTTTATATATATTTTTTGTTCTTTTCAGGTTTAGTGCAAATTTCTAATCATTCCTCTTTTCTTTTATATCTGTAATAATTAGCACCAAACCAAGCTAGAGTCTCTTTTATCCACATTTATTTTTTGGCATTGTCAGGTCCATGCTTCAAATTTTAATCCCATTTTGACCTTCAAATACTCTCTTCAAGCTGACAAATAATGGATGGGAACAAATATGAGGCGTTGGGATGTATAAAATCGCCGAGTTATTTCTTGAATCAGGAGATGAACAATGTGCATTGAAGTTTGTGAATATCGCAACCGACCACATCCTCTCTGCCATAGAAAATCTCGACACCTCGATGCCGACTCCTCAGAGAGAAAACCACCATATGTCACAGTGGATCCACCAACCAAAGACTTCAATTAACTACACTGAAGAGCAAGTCAGTGTGGTTTGTGAAATCAGAAAGAACAAGGACTACTATGCAATTCTTGGAGTAAAGAAGAGTTCTAGTGCCGAAGAAATCAAAAGGGCTTATAAGAAATTATCTCTTAAGATTCATCCTGACAAGAACAAGGCGCCGGGGGCAGAGGAGGCGTTCAAATCCGTTTCCAATGCACTCAATTGCCTCAGCAATGAGCAATTGAGGAGGAATTATGATCAGACTGAGCAATGGAGGAGGAGGAATTATGATCAGACTGAGCAATGGAGGAGGAATGATTATCAGACTGAGCAATCGAGGGGGAATTATTACCAAACTGCAAGGAGGAATTATGACCAGACTGAGAAATCGAGAAGGAATTATGATCAGACTGAGAAATCGAGAAGGAATTATGATCAGAATGAGCAATCAAGGAGGAATTATTACCAGACTGCAAGAAGGAATTATGACCAGACTGATCAATCGAGGAGGAATTATGATCAAACTGAGCAATCAAGGAGCAATTATGATCAGACTGAGCAATCGAGGCGGAATGATGATCAGACTGAGAAATCGAGGAGGAAGGATGATCAGACTGGAAGAGAAAATTACAGTTATACCCTCCAAAATATGAAATGGGTGGCGGTGGTGAGTTTGGTGGTGGTGGTGGTGAGTTGGGTTGGGTGGCGTAGAGAATCTCAACACCTCGAAGCCGATTCCTCAGAGAGACCAATCAGAGACATCAACTTCAGTTAACTACACCGAAGAACATGTCAGAGTGTTCGTGAAATCAGATAGAACAAGGACTACTATGCAATTCAAGGGCTTATAAGAAATTATCTATCAAGATTCATCCAGACAAGAACAAGGTGCCGGGGGCAGAGGAGGCGTTCAATTGGCCAGAATAAGGCGCCGGGGTCAGAGGAGGTATTTTAGACTGTATAATCTATACCTATCTATGTTATTTAAGACTATTCTATCAGCCAGAATAAGCTATTTTCTGGAATTTTCATGAAAATTATGAAGCATTTGATATTTCCCGGATTTTACTTGATATTTTCAGGATTTTTATTTTTCATTGTTCTTATGTAATGGTGTAAAGTTCATAACATAGCTGTGAGAATTGTAAAAATTAATGGTGTAAATTTCTTTCTGTAATGGGGTCTGATCATTTTGCGATCTTTACTTTTTTAGTTCAAATTTCAATGTGTGTTGTTTGTCTTCTTGAAACAGCAATTTTTATACATCTCAAACTCCGAAATTTTTTTTTTACCATCTAAAAAGAAAATTTAAACTAAATAATCATGATTTGGTCAAAATTCTATTATTAACCCAATCGCAATTTGAAATTGCGGACATAAATTGGATATCCGCAATTTCATGTTGAGAACACATTTCTTTTTTTTTTTTGGGCTCAAAACTTTGGTTTTCAGCCATGATTAACTAAGAATATCAAAATGAAATGTGTTCTCAATTTGAAATTACGAATACTGTTTGCAATTTCAAATTATGGTGCCAAGAAGTATGAAAAATAAAGAAAACCGAACTTCTTTCATTTTCAGTATCTCTATGTTGAAATTTGAACAACTCAAATGTAAAAATTATATATTATAAATAAATACGTGAGTTGATCAAGAGTTTGTATCTGATGTGGACAATATTTTGAAATTTCAAATTCTTAATTTTCACTTAAATAAATAAAGAATGATTTTCATATCCATTTAAAGTAAAGTGACTAATAAAAGTACTGAAATTAATTTGAAGCTATAATAGAAATTACTGAAATTAATTTACAATTAAATTACAAAAACTAATGGACTCATACAATTAATTTTGATTAATTTTAGCATTCATAAATTGCAAAAAAAAAAATGGTTCCGAACATTCCACATATTAATTTTTGAAATAAACAAGCGGAAGCGAATAGAAACTAATATTTTTGTCAACATGATTTGAAAGTAAATTTATTAAAAAAATATCTTTTCATAAATAGAAAATAAGGCTTGTAAAATAGGAATTAAATTAACTTGGTACATCATAGTCCCACAAAACGACAGAAACTATAACGAATCAAATCCTCTAAGGTAACAGAATATTTCTTCTTAGATTCTGACCGTCCGATCATGATCCAGGACAATTCCTTCCTTTAATATTTGTGCAGATTCTGATCGGACAGTGAGCATCTAAACATAAATATTCTGTTACCTTAGGTGATAAGAATCTTTATAACCACACCTCTTTCTCTTTCTACCATCTATGAATTAATTTCTCGCTCTCAAGTCTTCGCTTCTATTCTCTTCTATTCTCTCTCTCTCAGGTAAATATTCGATTCATCAATCCATCCATCGGTGCCTCTAGCACTACTTCAGATGCACATTTTTCTGCTTCTTTAATGCAATTTTTTTTTCTTTCTATTTAGTTTTACACTTAGAAATCTAATCAGGAGACCACAAAATTCAACTCTAGTAAATTGGGGCTGAATTTCTTGCGTTCCTTCAAATTAGGGTTTCTTGCTAGAGATTTGGGATTTGTTAATTTTTGCTGATCTGTGCATCTGAAAAGTTGAATTGAAGAATCTAATTGAAGGAACATCAAGGTTTGGGGGAAAGATCACAACACAGCAGTTTTTGCTTCATGCACGGATGCACCACACAGACTATATGATCAAAACAGCGCTGCATGAAGTAAAAACTGCTCTGTTAAAATCTTTACCCCAAGGTTTGGTTACATAACTGGATTTCACTGAAGCTTTACTGGGTTTTAAATCTAGTTGCTGTAATTAGGGAAACAAAAGCGTGTTAGCTACCTTTTGCACTAGATAAGATTTTAATCGATATTATCTGTTACGATCTGGTAAACATATTGACAGATCAGTTTTTGATTCATTGCACGAGTCATATACAGCACTGTTTTGATTCTATTGTTCGTGCAAATTGGCCTAGTTACCTTTTGCACTAGATATTAGTTAATTGATGTTATCTGTTTACAATCTGGTAAAAATATTGACAGAGTAGTTTTTGATTCATGCAGTGCACAAGTCATATGCAGCGGCTGTTTTGACTCTATTGTTTGTGCACTGAATGAATTAAAAACTGCTCTTTAAAAATCTTACTTTTTTTTCTTTTCATTTTTAGTGCAAATTTCTAATCATTCCTCTTTGCTATCTTTTATTCATTTTTCATTTTGGCATTTTCAGGTCTATGTTTCCAATTTAATTCCCATTTTGACCTTCAAATAATGGATGGGAACAAAGATGAGGCCTTGAGATGTATAAAAATTGCTGAGTCATCTCTTGAATCAGGAGACAAACAACGTGCATTGAAATTTGTAAAGATTGCGAAACGATTAGACCCCACCATTTCAGCCGATCACATCATCTCTGCCATAGAAAATCCCGACACTTCAAAGCCGATTCCTCAGAGAGCAAACCACCGTGTTTCACAGCGGACCCACCAACCAGAGACTTCAATTAACTACACCGAAGAGCAAGTCAGAGCGGTACGTGAAATCAGAAAGAACAGGGACTATTATGCAATTCTCGGAGTAGAGAAGAGTTCTAGTGCCGAAGAAATAAAAAGGGCTTATAGGAAATTATCTCTTAAAATTCATCCTGACAAGAACAAGGCGCCAGGGGCTGAAGAGGCTTTCAAAAATGTTTCCAAGGCATTCAACTGCCTCAGTAATGAGCAATCGAGGATGAATTATGATCAGACTGGAAGTGAAAATTACAGTTATACCCTCCAAAATGATAGTTTTGCAAGGAGACGGCCGGGGAGGAATGCCCGGGATGACTATTTTGAGGATTTAGACCCAGATGAAATTTTCAGAACACTTTTCTTCGGCTCTCAGAGAGGAGGGGTTCACCATAGGAGATACCACCACGCACAAAGAAATTACAACACTAACCCTACCCCTACCCCTACCCCTAACCCTAATATCGCTGATGCACCAAGTTTTTTACTCATGATATTGCTTGGATGCATCATGTTCTTCTTCATTGTAGCATCTTTGCCATTCATGGAACCAGAGTACTCGCTCCAGAAGTCACATGCATACCACATAGCGAAGGCCACGGAGGATCATGGGGTCGAGTTTTTTGTGAAGAGGGAGGATTTTGAACAGAGGTTTCCTAAAGGGGGAGATGTGAGAGTGAATTTGGAGAGGACTGTTTTGCGGGATTACAGGAGTTTATTGGGGCAGCATTGTCAGAGGGAAATGCAGAGACGGTTTTGGAATAGTGGATATCCCACACCTTATTGTGATAAGCTTAAGAGCTTTGGTACTGCTTGAGGTATCAGTACTGGTACGAGTCAGTACCTCTCTCTCTCTGGGGTAATATATAGGTAATGTACAGTATAGACTGCTCTGATCTGTAATTTAGTTACTGTAGTAAGTCAACTTTTTGACCCGTACCAGTCAACTTCTTGGCCCATAACAGTCAATCTGACAGTAGGATGATAGTCAACTTCTTGACCTGTACCAGTCAATCTGACAGTAGGATGTTAGTCAACTTCTTGACCTGTACCAGTCAGTCTGACAGTACTGGTACATACTGTTTAATTACCGGCAGTGAACCTGATAGTATGATTTCATACCATGATCCATATTTAACATTACTTAATGAAATTCATTTTTTACATATATATTTGTCATTCTCATTTGGATGCATCATTTTTCTATGCAGGGTTCTGATATTGATACCGGATTCTTCTCTTTGCTTGTTGAAAACCAGTGCTTTACAATGCTCCGAAATTTAATTCCCATATACATCATGGTGCGAGAAGATCCTATTTTCTTTCTTTTCCTTTTCTTTCGTATTTTATTTTCTGGAATTTTCCTTTTTTTGAAATGTTATTGGAGTTACCTCTTTATGATATAATACAGTAACGTGTTGGTACCTCCACAAATTTTATTTGTGCAAGATTGCATCAGCCATAGACATGCCTGGTACGGGATGGTTCTAAAACAGGTACAGTAACTCACGTGTTGTCAGATTTGAGAGGAATTGAAATCCGCTGGAGTTGGTGATTCTGGTAATTAGCAGTTCCCTTGCTTTCATTGCTTTACTCATTGGCTTTACTGGAAAGTAAAATACTGTAAAATAGCAAGCGCCTTTTAATTGTTAGGAAAATCCTAAATGATATCTTATTTTGGTTGACAGAATCATGATGGATAACATAGAGAAAAGAAATGATTATACAGTCTATAATACTGGTTTACTGAA
Source organism: Carex cristatella (assembly GCA_024447775.1). Classification (NCBI taxonomy): domain Eukaryota; kingdom Viridiplantae; phylum Streptophyta; class Magnoliopsida; order Poales; family Cyperaceae; genus Carex; species Carex cristatella. Next base: position 5,446,478 of record JAJHPF010000007.1, read on the forward strand.
TTTAAATTTCTAAGTGAATTTCACGGCGGTACATTTTCTTGTTTTCAGTTAATTTTTTTTTTTCCGAAATAAGAACCTAATTAGGAAAAAAAAAAAGATAGGGCATGTGATGTGTTAATATTTTTTCCCTCCATCATGTCTTTTAAATTTTATGTCTCCAATATATTAAAATTTATTTGAGGCACTTGTATTGACAAGGCACAACTGCTCAACATGATATATGTATTAAAATATGCTTGGAAATTAAATTTTATATTATTTTAGAACATTTTTATTATTTAGATAGGTGTAAAATTATTGTTTCTGAACCATTTCAAATTAATAATTTTGAAGCTATCTATACAAATAGTAAAAGAATTTAAAATATATAAAGATTGTTCACCAAATATTTTTTAATATGGATATCTGGACTTGAAATTATATAAGATGTGAGACATAAGTTTGATTGGTGATATAGATCCTAACCTAATTGATAAACTTGTTGATTTATACCAATGCATTAAAAAGGAATAGTATATGGAGAAATCTGAAAATATCTAAGTTCAAATTGCTACTGGCCACTCGTTTCAGTGAGAATTACTCCGTGGCCACATACTTAAAATGACCCGCTTTATTTTACTTCACAAATTTGTATGCACGGACTACGCGGCATTATTTCCTTCATTTCTTTTATAAACTGCTTTCTGCTTCTCTAAATATCTTCCCCTGTACCAAACACGAGAAATCCATTCTCTGAGGTAACACAATATTTCTCTTTAAATTATAACCGTCCGATCAGAACCCAGGCCTTTAACGTTTGTGAAGATACTGATTAAACGGTCCAGATCTAAACAGAAATATCCTGTTACCTTAGGTGATATGAATTCAAAAAACAATTTCTCTCGAGTCGAGATTGTTCTCCTTTCCCTCACTCTATCCCCACCATCTCTCTCTCCATTTCCCTCCATTTCTCTACAATGCTTGATCCTTCAAGTCGCCATCGATGACACCTCGTGCGCCGACGACTCATCGATCGAGCTTGATGGAGTCGGTGTCGCACCAGCTCCACTCATGGAAGCCATTCCAGCTGCACCAAACCCTAACCGCAGAGGGACATCCTTCCAAACCATACCTCTTCCCCACCAAAAAGCCGTGCCGCTCTGATCGGTCCACTGCTCCTCCGGCGATACCTGATCCATCGATGGATCTGTCCAGACTGAGCCTCAGAGACGAGAATAATTTGCCTAGTAGACCCCGCGATGATCCTTTGTTCGTTCAAGGTAAGAAATTTCTTTACAGCTCCAATTCGGGGAGTTCAGGTTGATTTTCATGAATACTATAAATATAAGAGAGAATTAAATTACCAGGCTGGATGTACGATGAAAATTTCTTCTTAATTGGGGTTATATCTGAGGTTTTTTTTTTACATATAAGCAGGGTTTAAATTAAAATTTGAACTCAAATTTTCAATTTGTGGGAGTACATGGAGTTGGAACACTTTCTCATATATATAGTGAAGTCTAGCCACTAGAAATCTTCCTATGATAGGGGTATGCAAATTTGTATCCAGTAAATGTTAAAATTAGTATAGTGTTATTGTTAATTCAATTTTTAAATATTTTGCGAGTTAGGTAATAAGTGGGAATAAACATTGGAATTGCCTCGTTCCCCTTTATTCGTAGGGAATATCAATTCCTTCTCAGAAATATCAGCTGCCAACTTTTCTCTGGTAAGGAATTAATTCCATGTTTGCTTTGGAACTAAAGAAAAAAATTTCGATTGGTTGAAAGAGGATAATCTCAATTTTATGTATTCCAAATTTTCCTTGGAACTCAATGTTTCCTTTTATTATAACTAGGAACCAAACAAGAGCAGGAACTGAGATCTTTTTCTTTTTTAGCATATAAGCAGGATTTAAATTATAATTTTAAGTCAAATTGTCAGTTTATGGGAGTAATTGGAGTTTGAACACATTTTCATATATATAGTGAAGTGTAGTCACTATAAAAGCATCCTTTCCCATAGGGGTATGCAAATTCTGTATCCAGAAAATGGTTATAATCTGAGATTTTTTTTTTTTTTTTTTGTGTGTGCATATAAGCAGGGTTTAAATTAAAATTTGAACTCGAATTTTCAATTTCTGGGAGTACATGGAGTTCAACCACTTTCTCATATATATACTGAAGTCTAGCCACTAGAAATCTTCCTCTGATAGGGCTATGCAAATTCTGTTTCCAGAAACTGGTAATGAGTAGTATATACTGTTATTGTTGATTCTAGTTTTAAATATTGTGAGAGTTCAGTAATATGAGCTGCCAACTTTTCTCTGGGAAGTAATTAATTCCAAGTTTGCTTTGCAACTAAAGAAAAAAAAATTGGATTGGTGAAGAGAGGATAATCTCAATTTTATTCATTCCAAAATTTTCTTGGAGAACTCGACAATTTCCTTTTCTTTAACCAGGAATTGAGATCTTTATTACTGATTTCTTAACCAGGGGAATTTCATGTATACCCCTCAAAAACTTCAAAATTATGTATTCTAAAGTTCATAATATCACATTTGCTTTTCTAAATTTCAAATACTCACAAATTAACCCTTCATTAGAAAAAAAAAATATTTAGCATGTTTCAGAAAAAATGTCAGTCAAATGGGTAATTTCTCTACTCCTGTAAATATCACTATGTAAATGTCAGCTGATATTATCTGCATCACAGATGGCTACAAGAGGTGGTTTGCGCGGAAGCGTCGTCGCCGCGGGTCCCGTTCGGTCTCTGGCATGAGCAGCGATCGCAGTGCGACACATGTCACTCTCACATGCACTGCAGCTACTTGCTCTGATTCAAGCGGGGAACTCATGAGCTGGGGTTCTGATTTTAGTGAAATCCGAATCCCGAGGCATAGAGAAGGGGGGAGGGGGGATAACTCGGGTCTTAGTTTTACAGCAGAGAAGGAAGGTGTTGGATCTGGCTCTGGATTAGTTGGTACTGGTGGAGCGGGTCAAGAGAAAGACCCGTTACAGGGAAATGAATCTGGGTATGGAAGTGAACCAGGGTATAGAGGTGATGGGGAACTTGGGTATGGAGATGAGTTTGATGAAGATGATGAGTTTGATGCAAGGCATTTGCTGTTCTGGGGTGATCACCGGATCAGAGGTGCATTTAATATTTTCAATATTATTTAATTTATCACCTCTGAGGCATATACTGTCATAACTTGTGTAATCATCAAAGTAAATTTTTGTTTGTCTAATTATCAAAGTAACTTTGATTTTCCCAGATGGACAAAGGGGAATAGAAGGTGAGAATAAAATAGGAGAATTGAAGAGCCACCACCGGAATAGGCGTAAAAAGATTATTATGTGATGATCTATCTCTTCACGAATATTACTAGAACTATCTTACAAACATTGGTATTACTGCAATGATCCTATCATTTCACCGTGTGTTGGTATTCTAGATGGAACAAGTGTATAATTTTATAGTGTTTTTTTGCAACTGTAACTAGACAGTCTATAATTGTGAAGTAGCAGAGAGCTGTTTTGTAAATTCTACTGTACTATTTGATTAGTGGATTAATTGTTTGTATTTATGTGGTAATCATGTCAACATAAAGTTGGTTTCTATTGTTGAAGTCATTGACTAGAAAAAAGTTTAATGACTACTATTTTTTCACACTATTAAATAACCAGTACTCTGTTAGTTTCATTTTAGTCATAGACATGAACAGAGGAAATTTATTTTTTAAGCTCAGAATTGTGCTCTTGTAAGTTTTTGAAATGCTGTTTGGATGATTAATGTAACCACAATTCATTTATAAGCACAGAATTAGTGTAATAGACAAATCTGATAAGAACCAGAATATATCAGTGGGGTCCACAAATCAGGCAGTGCTCATCATTATACAACTTTATTGGGTGTAAATATTTTAACGGAGTAGTTTTGACTTCATGCATTTTTCTAATTTTAGTCTGTGCAATGCGTTGCGTTGCGTTGCGTTGCATGAAGCCGAAATTGTTATGTTAAAATATTATTCCTTCATTGAGACTTGAAAGAGATCATTCCAATTGCCAATCCCTGCAAACATAAAGGACCTTGCATGCAATTTGAAATTTTAACTAATGGGCCCAATAAGCCCAATTCAAGCAAATGAAGCCCAAAAGAGAAATTTCAAAGAAACAAAAGAAAGAGAAGAATTTTAATCATACTTATCAACATAATTATTAAAAGTTAAAACTAAACATTTATATTAGATGGACGGTTGTGATTTGATCTCTCAATTTAAAATTTAGAAAGTTCTCTCTTATACCGGGAAGCCTACTTGAGAGGAGAGCAAGATGGCGAGCTGAGAGGCCCTGGCGACACCAGAGGTCAGCTTCGGGCAATGTAGCAGACGTACGCTGGAGACAAGTTGATGCTATCGGAGTCGAATAATGAGGTCTGGCAACAATTCGAGGAGAACCGCCAAGTCACAGCAGAGGCAGAGGTGCGACAACTCCTCGATCAGGCCAAGGAAGCCTCGTACTTCATCCAGCACTTGATCGTTCAAGCTGAGCGCTCCCCTTCTGGATCCTTTGTTAAATAATTAATTACCATTTCTTTCTTTTTTTTGTGTTTTCTGAAGTAATTATAGGGCTTACTTTTACTAAGTTTATTCAAGGTTTCGATGTAATTGGTGTAGTTAACTGTGTTGATTATCATTTGATCAGAGTAGAGTATGGATTTAATTGTACCGGAATCTTCTTTGGAAGTAACTGTAGGGTTTACTACATATTTTTATTTTTTTCATAAACAATAAAATGAGAGCTTATAAATTTAAAATGAGTTATATATATAATAAAAATACAATAAATTGGATAAATTTGTGAGTGTATAAAACTTGAAAGGATAAATATGATATTATGAATTTTAGTTGGAGGATATGTAGCTTCAAAGTTTTTGAGGGACATTATACATGAAATTCCTCCTTTGGATAAGGAGTAAAACCTTCCATGCAAATGAGTCATCTTGTTCTTTTCTGATGTATCCCTCATTTTCGGCTATATATGAGTTCTATAAATGAGTAGAAAAAAATTAATGACCATCATGGTGCTAATCTTGTGCGATCATAACTAATTAGAATTTTTCATATATTTCAACTACTTGACTTGTTATGTTGATCTTTGCTTTGAATTTGATTTTAGGAGTTTGTCAAGGGGAGCAAGAGGGTAGGAGAGGTGTTTGACGTAAATGGGGATAAGGTAGATGTTTGTTTTTTACTTGACTGAGTACAAATGAGAGGAGGCAAGCAAAAGTGAGGATGCGAAAGAACATGATGAAACATCTTCTATCTGCTGGTTTGATAGTATGCTTCTATTCCTCGTTGGTCCATAAATTTTCTTTTTCGGCAATAGGTGGAATAGTGAAATAATAGAGCAAAAGTGGTATTCGGAATAGACTTCTATTTCATACTATTCCGGTCGTATTTGGTTGATAGTGAAAGAGTGGAATAATGAAAAAGTAGAAATGTATCGGTAAATAAGTCAATTCTATATATTGGAAAATGCCAATTTCTGTAATCCACCATCTTCTGGAATGGAGAATTAGCTCATAAAAGAATAAATAAAGGACCTAGTTGTAAATCGGCAGTCAATTCCCACTGGAAATTTTGTTGCTGGGCTAAAAAGCCGGGACTAGAGTTCTAATAATGCCTCCGGGAGCGTGCCCTGCCCGTACCCGTACCACGGGCACTCACGGGCACACGGGCACACGGGCACGGGCGTTAAACGGGCCAGACCCTATTTTTTTTTCCCTGCCCGTGAGTGCCCGGCCCTCAAAGCCCGTGAGCCCGTGTGCCCGTGCCCGTGCAATTTTTTTTTTCCCAAAAATTCAAACTCAAATTTCAAATTCCCCCCCCCCCACCCCATATATATATTGACAAAAAATGGGCCGGAAGCATCATTTTTTTTTTTAAACTTTAAACGGCCATAACTTTTCCTAGGAAAGTCGGATTGACGCGTATGACGTCAATTCGGAAAGGGGAGGAGGAGACGGTGGCGACCGGCATCCAGGGACTTACCCCAGATATCTAGAAAATCAGAATCGCCAAAAAACGTCGTTTAGTGCCTCAAAAATTAAGTTTAAGATTTTTAGTGTCTCAACTTAATTTTTTTATGTTGAAAAATACTTTTCAACACCGAGAAATGTATCAGCAGCAAGTGCAAATGAATTTAAATTGGTTTAAAATAAGAGCCTAATTATTTTTAAAGTAATTGATTTAAGAAATTTTTAATTTATATTTTATTATAACAAAAATTATCGAGTTACAACCATGTCAAATGAATTTAAATTGGTATGAATTTGGATTTATAATTATTTAGAATTTGAATTTATAAAAAAAAACAGAAACAAAAACAGTAAAAAAAAACCAGTAAAAACAAATAAATAAAAAAAAACCGAAAGAAAAAACCGAACCCCTGCCCGTGACGGGCACGGGCATTAAACGGGCAGGGCAGAATTTTTTTTTTTGCCCGTGATGCCCGGTCCGTTGTGCCCGTGTGCCAGTGACGCCCGTACCGGTGCCCGCCCGGTGCCCTGCCCGTCCTGCCCGGCCCTTTTTTAGAACACTAGCCGGGACCTCAAACTTGATTTTTTTCCTAGCCAATTTTCTCTCCTTTTTCTGCCTCCAAACCACTTGGCCCTCCCATTTCCTCTTTTGTTCTCTCTACTCCTCATTTGAATTTCAATTGTGGGACTAATTATATGTTCCGGATCTGGATTTTTTCTTTTTGTAATTACATATATTTTTTAAATGATTCTGTTTATAAATGCTTATTTTAATATTTTTAAATGTTAATAATTATTTGTTCTCTTATTTTTGTAATTACATATTTTAAATGTTTATTTTTTGTAAATGTTTTTAATTATTATTTTCTTATTTTTTAATTTGCATAATTTTATTTTATTTTTGTAATTACATATTTTTAAATGTTTGATTATTTATAAATGTTTATTTTTTGTAAATGTTTTCAATTATTGTTTTCTTATTTGTAATTACATATTTTTAAATGTTTGTTTCTTTATAAATGTTTATTTTTTGTATAATTGTTGTCATCTTATTTTATAATTACATATTTTAAATGTTTGTTTGGTTTCTTATTTTTGTAATTACATATTTTAAATGTTTGTTAGTTTTCTTATTTTTGTAAATGTTTATTTTTTAAATGTTTTTAATTACATATTTTAAATGTTTATTGTTTTTCTTATTTTTGTAATTACATATTTACATGTTTGTTTGTTTTTAAATGTTTATTTTTTGTTAGTGTTTTGAAATGTTTATTTTTTAAATGTTTTTAATTGTTGTTTTCTGATTTTTTATTTAATAATTATTGTATTGATATCAAGTATTTTAGAAAGAAAATATAAAATCCCACAATATTCCCGCTGTACAACCAAATACTCATTCAGTATATTCCTATAATTATTTCCATGCATACTTATGAGTATGAGTTCCTGCAAATAAAAAATTGGGCTTCTGATCCCGTGAAATTTCATCCTGCACAATCCAATAACAAACGAACATACCCTTGTTTCCTTGTTTGGCGGGAATACAAACTCTATTTTCTTTAGCAGTTTGGATGTGGCGATTTCAAGGTTAACGGGACAAGAGACCATTACTAAGAAACCTGCACAAAACCTCAAGGCACTCCTTTGCAATTAACTTTGTACTATTGCAAATATTATACATTTGAGGGTTATTTGGATGCAACAATTATTTCTGTGCCATCATATTTGTTGGATATCTGTGTTAGATTAAGATGCAAACAAATAGTTCTAATGTAGAGTCTGGCCAAAGACGAGTATGAACGCAATTTTATATCAGCCGTGGTTGCACCTGATGAAATATGGGTGAAGTTTGATGATATTGTGGCACTTGAGGATGTCAAAGCAACACTTGATAAAATTGTCACGCTGCCTATGAGACTGCCCAAGCTCTTTTCACATGGCAATTTGTTAAGGGTAAGTTTATTGCTTCCTTATAACTCTTTTCTCTTTTCATGTCAGTAGGTTTAACAGTAGCTAGAATAACATTATTATTATTTTTTTGTTTCAGCCAAGCAAAGGACTTTTGTTATTTGGGCCGCCTGGAACAGGAAAAACTCTTCTGGCAAAAGCACTCGCAACAGAAGCTGGAGCAAACTTCATTAGTGTTAGTGGATCCACAATCACATCAAAGGTGAACATTTTCATCCTTTGACCAAATTTTTGTGTAGTATAAATTGAGCATCATTATGAAAATGTGTTCCATTATTTTAATTGTTTCAATTTTTATTTTTTATTCACTTGAAAAGTGGTACCAAGGCACTTTTCTCCTTTGCTAGATAGCTAGCTCCAGTCATAATTTTGGTTGACGAGGTAAATATCTGAATGTTACCCATATATCAAATGCCAGATTCCAGTTGCATTATCAATTTTTTTTCTTAATTGTAAGTTGACAGTTTACTCGGTGCCAGAGGTGGTGGTGAGCATGAGGCAACTAGAAGAATGAGAAATTAATTCATGGCAGCTTGGGATGGATTAAGGTCAAAAGATACCCAAAGGATTCTAATTCTTGGAGCCACTAATCAACCCTTTGACCAAGACGATGCTGTCATTCGCCGATTACGTAGAAGGTGAGATGAAAATGATTTCTAATTCGATTATGTATCATATCGTGTGTAACTCAATAAGGCTATTAATTATATTTTAATTTTAGGATATATGTGGACCTTCCAAATGTACAAGATAGGATAAAAATCCTGCAAATATTTATCTCAAAAGAAAACTTGGATCCGAATTTTAATTATGATGAGCTAGCGAATATTTGTAAACTAACATATATTTAACATAATGTCACATCTTCATGTAGTGTTGGCTTTCTAGGAGCAATAAATTTGTTTTGTTATCATTTTTTACTTTTGACAAATTTTTCTTTGTATTTTATTCTATCTTTGGCTTTACAGCTTCTTGTATGAAGCATATATAAGCTACTTATTGATTTCAAATAAGCATCAACTTTTCCCAAGATCAATTGAGATCATTAATCATTAGTGTTTTTTCACTTTGGTAGTTCATATAGAATTGAAGAAATTAGCTTGTAATTAGACTTGCCTATACTGTGTGTTGCATATATATGACAATGCTTGCTAGTAGAAATTTAGTAATTTATAATGGTTACTATTATATTATAATAAGCACAATAAAAAATAAATCTAAGATTCAATCCATGCTTTCTAGGAGCAATAATTTTTTTTTTTTTTTTTCAGATGTTACTTGTAGTCTTATACCAGGAACTGGGTTGAGGTTGAACCGTTGGAGAATTGGACTGTTTAGAAGCATTATGTGAACGTATGCATTTAAATAACTGTCATTCAACATTTAAACCATAATAAATCATTCAATATTTAATAATTAATTGATATAGTTTATATACAACTGGATTGAATTGCACGCGGTTGGTTTAATATTTGGAAACAAAAATCATTGTTGTCATTCATTTAAAAGGATGAAAGGAAAAATTCAAAATCCAATGTTAAGAGTTAGCATATGTACATCACAGATACTTTGGTAATGGCCTGAGGGGTTTTGGTAATTGTAGTGGGGCTTATCTCATGCCATTAGATCTAAAAATAATTTCCAAATACAATTGAAGACCTGAAGTCTTCGAATAAATTCTACCAGAATCGTCAATATGAATTAAATCAGAACATCGAACAACTGAGAGGCTCCCCCTCCTCTCTCTCTCTCTCTCTCTCTCTCTCTCTCTTTCTGCTTTCCTATTCCCATTTTATTTCCTCTTCGTCCCATCAACCCGATTTTCTCTCTCTTTTTGTTCAACCTCATGGCCTGTGCCCGGAGCGCCTCTCTTCCTTTCTCTCTTCAGTTTCTCTTTTTTGAAAAAGAAAGCATATGTTATTTCTCTCTTCAGTTTCATTCCTACCTAATTGCCTGGGTTTCTCCTATGATACGATTCTCAGGACTACTCTGATAGAATTCGTATCCTCTACATTAACTCAACTTTTGAGTTAATACAGAATGAATCTGGACTGTCCAATCTGTGTTGGCACGAATATTAAAGATATCCTGTGAGTTTCATCTTGGGCCGGATTGATTCGGATCCTGATCAGATGTCTGAGATTCATTAACTCAAAAGTTGAGTTGATACAGAAGATGCGGACTCACTCCGATGGATGTGTTGACATTGCAAGTAAATTGTTCGATGAAATGCCTCTCAGGGACATTGTCAAGCCCAATGTTGTACTATCAGGATTTTGGCCCACTGGTGTACGGTACCATCATCACTCAAGCCTCATGAAACACCCAATCTGCTATGGTAATTGCTGATCTCCCTGCTTGCAATCAGCTAGGCACAAGTGCATATGGTGCGATCATGGCAACTAGATCCAGAATAATTGTACAGAACGCAATACTACATTACTGCTTATCTACTCCAAGTAAGGTTTCTTGATGATTCTGTGGAAGTTTCTTAGGTCGATACCTGAACTTCATTCTGACTGACCTGACCTTCATCTCTTGCAATACTATTTTTCAGGCATTCTCTAATCTCTATGCACAAGCAAATCACTATCGGTAATCAACAGATTAGTAAATTACAGTATGGTTATCACTGCTTGACTGTAGTTACACAAATCTTTAATAACGAAAAATGTAAGCACGTCACAAGAAAAGTATACCAAGGTAATTGAATAAAGAATACTCATTGTGTAAAATAAAAGAAAAACCCAGTGAAACTTGAGTAGCATAAGAACTGCTTCAGTGCTTTTACAGGATTATTTAAATGATTCAGTACAAGCTGAGTTATTGTAATTTTAAATCATTAAAAGATGCAAACTCTAAATTAGTGCAAACAGAAAAATGAAGAAGAACGGGAGAAGAATGGGAATATATGCTTTACGAATCAAATGGAAAACTTCTCCGCCAATGGTGATCATGGACTTTGCACCAGTAACTGCATCTGGAATGTTTTGCAGTATTCGTAATTCCGTGAGCATCCCTTCAGATTGTGGCCCAAAATAAATATGATTGTTGATTAATAGAGCAAAGAAGAGAGAAAAGCCGAGAATTACGGCACCAGTATTTCCAATAGGAGCTAGCACCAGATACAGACCTAATGCCAGTGCAATGAACATGGACCTTGCAGCAGCAGTAAATAAATCCATGGAAGCATCAACCCACGTTTCCATCATATCAGAATTGGTAGCACACGAGCTGTGTATGATATTCATAGTACACACCAAGGACAAAATAAATGCATAGTAGTCTGCTATGACAAATGCCTTGAAAATATACTTCCTTCCTAGCATTGGTGTTCCGGTATCTTGATTTGTACCTCCTGGAAGAGTAAAAGCTGCAGCAAATGTTACTGTTGCAACAAGTACAGAACCCAGGCCCACTAATTGGGCTTTTGCGTTCACACTCTCTGAGCTCCTTTGAGCACCTCTTGCATCTGTTGTCGAAATGTCGTCCTGCGTGGTGCCTATAGTTAACTCTGTTTTTGACATTTGGTCTTTAGCATAGTACTGAAAAAAACCTGTAGTGAAACATTCTTCTCTGTTTGCAATGTAAAATTCACCAAAGATGTCCCTTTTCTGCAATGCACCAAAAAAGTATCTTCTCAGAGAAGGAAAAGGAATATATATAAGTTGAAGTTCAAGATGTGCATTATTTTCAGTGCTGACCCATTGGCAGTGATGGAAATCTGTGCCTTCTTATGTTGTCATCAATTATTGTAAATGCATGTATTTTACTGTTTTCTTTTATCTGTCAAAGACATAATACATAGGTCATTTGATCTTGCTAACCACTATCATCAACGAAATATATTCATCTTCTAATAAAGTTTTCCTATTCCTTTTTATTTGTTATTGATCTCTTACTATTTCTCTCTCCCATGCACCAGTTAAATATGGACTGGCACTTCCATGCACAGGCACAAGCACCATATAAAAAAATAACATGCATTGAAAATGGTGCAGAAATACTGAAGCCAACAATTGGAAAAATCTTGGATTGACACAATAAATAAATTTCGGTTGTCGGCTACCATTTTTTTTAAAGAAAAGAAAATTCAATCAAGGTTGATGAGAAAAAGTAAGCAGCTTAACCTGAGTTGGCCTTGTATATTTTCTGAGTTGAATCACTGAAATGTCAGGAGCTGTTAGGCCTTCCTTGTTTTGTAAAGTCGGATCCAATTTATTGTTCTTCAAAAGATAAAGCAAAGCATCATTATGTTCATGTTCAGCCGCTAAATGTAATGGGGTGTTTCCTTTGTTATCCATTGTGTTTGCCATTTTATTGAGCATTTTCTTCCAGTAGGAGATGGGAAGATTTTTTTTAAAATTTTGTAGCAATTTAAGGAGTACGTCTGACTTCTTCGTTTCCATGGCAATGTGCAGGAAGTTCCTTCCATTACCGTCGAGTAGGTCAACTGAATCAAGGTACCTTCGTAAGAGAAGGACCACAATTTCGACATGGCCCATTCGTGCTGCGGTATGCACAGGAAATGATCCATCTGAATCTTGGATGTACGCCAATAATGAATCTTTATTCAATAGGAGTTCGGCAATCTCATGGTTTCCAGTTGATGCTACGAAGTGGAGGGGAGTTCTCCCTGTTTCATCTGTGACATTACCAAGTGGTTCTGAGTACAGTTGTAGTACTTCTTCGGTGAGTTCTGTCAATTGGATAACACAGAGAAGTTCAATTAGGCAAGCCTAGTTTAGTTTTAGTAAGCAATAATTCCTTGCGGACTCAAATGAGAAGCAGCACACTAAATTGATTTTGCATCCATTTTTGATACTATACTAACCAAACTTTTGTACATAATATATATGCAGTACTAAAATATTTTGAAAGCGTCCGTTTACAGGAGAGAATAATCCTATATATGCAAATGTACTACAATCTTTTTAAAGCACTGGAAGAAGTTCATCTTGTAGAAGATATTGTGACTACAGAGTGAGACTTTAGTTAAATTGGAATTCAACATTTGATCGAGAATGGATTGAAGCAAGGTGGCTACACTGGAGTTTCACTGAAATATTGTCACTTTAAATTCATAAATAAGAGTTCCAAGGGACCAGTTAATAAGAAATAAAATATATTTTACTAGTGCTTTTTTTCTTGAGAAATTGTAGATATTCAATGGTCCTGGGGGATAACCGATGGGCATGTAGCCTGCAACTGCTTGTACAATGCTATACTATATGCTTTGCACTTTACATCAGAAAACAAGCCGGAAGATGCAACAAGATGAACTTTATTCCTTTGTTGTTCCTTAAGAAATGGAGGTTCTTATATTACACTTTATTAGTGGTGAACAAGGTTACACTATTGTGTTCCTAAAAGTTTTGAATTTATGATGTCCTGAAAATCTGTGAAATTATAAAGTCATTTGCCAGAGCTAACAAGCCAAAGGCTAGGGGTGTTCATTGGTCGATTGGGTTCAAACTGATGTAAAAATAGTCCAGAGAAATTATTTTTCATGACAAAAATATAAATTGAATCAACTAAATAAACCAATCAATCAAATAGAAACTGAACCAAATAAACAAAAGTTAATTTCGGTTTAACTAAATTAGTACAAAAAATTCAATTAATAACTGTTAATATGAATATATATTAAGTAGATAATTTATGCATAATATTTATAATACTTGGTTTGCTTTATTTCTTCAATTTATTTAATTTTTAAACATCAAAACCGTGCCAAACAAAATGAACAAAACAACCTAACTGCTTTAACCAAAATAAATTTTGATTGATAAGATTAAAGAAACTAGACCATATGAACAAACCTTAGCAAGGACTGTTGTCTCCAGTTTAGAAAAATAAAATCATCGATATTATAATATACCTGGGAATTGGAGCACTGCAGCATGCAACGCTGTCTGCTTTTTTGGTCCTGAGTAAAAATCTGGTGTAATTTTGCGTTTTAACATTTTTTTCTTTTTTGATGGTCCTTGTTTTAACATTTTTTCCACCATATTCTTTACCATATCGAGCAATCCCCTTGCAGTAGCCAAATACAAGGGAGATACAGAGTCATCGTTGACTAGGCCCGCCAATTCCAGATCTTTTTCCATGAGAGTCGAGACGACAGCTTTATGACCATGTCTAGCAGCTTCATGTAAGGCTGTTTCCCCCAGGCAGTTCTTTCTTCTAAGCACCTCTTTCAACCCAGCCACACCGAATTTCTTCTGAGCTTGTCCAAACAAAATGCAAATGGTTTCATTATGCCCAAATCTTGCAGCGTGGTGGAAGGGTGTATCCCCTCTTACATTGCATGCCTTCAGCAATGAGCTATCTTTCTCACAGATTTTAGGGACAAGTTTTTCATGGCCATTGGCAGACAGTATGTGAAGAATGGTATCCTTCATACCTGTAAAGGAAATTGTCAATTGTCAATTGTCAATTTTCATTTTGGCTTGCATGATCAAATGCAGATTTCAACAGAACACCAGTAAAATTCAAATTTACATTGTTACACACCCGAGACCTCCATTTCAATATTCTGGATTATTGGAAGCGGCCTGAGAGTTTATAGCCCATTCTAGCATTCATGTATCATGATGATATGTGATACCGTATTGACGATAGCTTCCATAGCAAAGTTTTGACTAATGATTACAACCATTTGACAAATGCAATTTTAAATTTTTTGTATGTCTAAAAGTTAGGTTAGATGTCTAACAAAGAGCACATAAAACCACTCCAAAATAATGTTTGAAAGTACCGACTACGCGATATTTTCTCCAGGAGGATGCACAAGTATGCATTTCTATTATTATTTTTTAATTTATAATTTAAATAGACGGAGGAAGAATAATCTTGCAGCCTTTTATATCGACTCAAGTATGCATTTCTATTATTATTTTTGAATTTATAATTTTATTTCTAATTTTTTGATGAACAACATACTAACAACTTTTATATTTTTTTTAACTTTGTCTTTTTTTTTAAACATAGCCAGTCCAAAGTCGGAAAAAAGATGAAACAATGAAAAATGTGTAAAATACAATTTTGAAATTTAGTTTTATCTCTATTTTTTTATTATGATTCTTTTAAAAAAATTCCTTATTTAAAAAAATAAAAAATGAAAACAGAAAACAATTCTAGGCATGTGCGGTGTTCTTACAATTATCATACCAGACTTCCGTATTTTTTGTCCTGGCATGATACTTGTCGTAACATATGCCTCTGATAGGCACGAGTCCATGACACATCACGACACTGGTTAATTTAATTACTACCAGAAGGTGGGGGTTTCTGATCAACCACCAAATGTACATTTCTTGGGTGTGACATCCTCAATAGCTTGTACTTTGCCACAATGTTATTCATGTTTTGGCAAAGTATTACCTGCAGTTATGCTTTTGAGGCAGTCAGACCTAGAGGAGTCCTTTTCTATGTCATATTGACCTTCTTTCTCATTGTTCCCTGTCCGAAACGTCCTCTGAATAACATCTGTTGAATGGTTTAAAATATTTATATCATGTGATTTTCTACCAATCTAATAAATAGTAATCAAAATTTTAAAAATATAAATTTGATTTACGAGTACATCTTCACATGGTGATCATGTTAAATGGAATTCATATCTGACTATTTTGACTTTTGAATATAGAGATATTGCTACATAATACAGACCAATATGCGCTATTTATAGTACCATAGCCTCACTAATTTTTTTTCTTTCTTGGCACTGAAAAAAAGTTCAAGACTAAGGTGACAAACATGGTAGTCAATGTTTATCCTATTTTGACCAAAAAATGTTACCTTTGAGGCAGTTACAGCAATCCCCTGCAAGCACATTATTTGCTTCCTTTTCTTTAGAATCACCACCATGGCCCGTTCCCAGAAGCTTACTGCCATAGTCTGTTCCCAGAAGCTCATTCAAATCTTTCGCGTTGCCGTCAATAGCCACCTTCAGGAGCTTGTTTGACATAATTGGGCAGCCAGAGGGTTGTACAGTCCATGAAAGGTCGAAAGCTATTTGACCATCCTTGTTTTTTAAAGTCAGGTCCAATTCATTGTTCCCCAAAATAGAATGCCTAACAGTAACATATCCATGTTCTGCTGCTAAATGTAATGGTGTGCTTCCATTGTTATCGATTGTGTTTAGCATTTTATTGAACATTTTCTTCCAGTGGGACTTGGAAAGTTTGTTGTTTGAATCTTTTAGCAATTTAAAGATAATCTCTAACTTCTTCGCTTCTATGGCAATGTGTAGGAAGTTCCTTCCTTTGCCATCAAGTAGCTGACCTGAATCAGGGCAACTTTGTAAGAGAAGGGCAATCATTTTGACATGGCCCATTCGTACTGCTGTATGCACAGGAAATGATCCATCTGAATCTTGAACGTATGCCAATGATCGATCTTTATCCAATAGGAGTTTGGCAATATCATGGTTTCTAGTTGATGCTACAATGTTAATTTCAGTTTTACTAAATTAGTATGAAAAATCCAATTAATAATTGTCAATATGAATATTAAATAGCTAGCTAATTTATGTATAATATGTGTAATATTACACTAATAACAAAATATATATTTCTGCAGTTTATTTAGTTTTCAACCATCAAAAGCGTACCAAGCAGCATTAACAAAAATAAATTTCAATTGATAAATTAAATATACTAGACCAAGTTGAACAAAACTCAGAAAGGACTGCCGTCTCAAGTTGAATAATATAAAATCAATCGATATTGTTATGTACCTGGGTCTTGGAGAACTGCAGCATGCAACGCTGTCTGTTTTTTTGGTCCTGAGTAAAATGCTGGTGTAATTTCGTGATCGGACAATATTTTCACCATTGTCTGTACCACATCGAGTGATCCCCTTGCAGTAGCCAGAAACAAGGGAGATGCAGAATCATCGTTGACCAGGCCTGCCAATTCCGCATCTTCTTTCATCAGAATCTCGACAACAACTGCATGACCATGTTTGGCAGCTTCATGTAAGGCTGCTTCCCCGATGCAGTTCTTTTGTCTAAGCAGCTCTATCATCCTAGCCTCATCGAAGTTCTTCTTGGCACAACGGGGCAACTCTGATATGGTGTTTTTGTGCCCAAATCTTGCACCATGGTGGAAGGGTGTCTCATTTCTTGCATTGCATACCTCCAGCAATGTGCTATCTTTCGTACAGATTGTAAACAAAAGATTTTGGTGGCCATTGGCAGACAATATGTGAAGAATGGTATCCTCCATTCCTGTAAAAGGAATTGTCTATTGTCATTTTGATCGGCCAGCATAATTGTAATCTGAATCGGCTGAACCATTTTAATTATACGAACTATTTCTGAGATTTGGACGGTTGATCCTCATCTTAGAAACTATTTGGATAGTCAATATTTAGTTAATAAGGTTTGAAATAGCCCCTTATTTAGTGACCAATATTTTTGATATTCGTCATAGTTAATCACATTCTACTATTATTCATCATTGGATTGTTGAGTTATGGCTTTTACAAAAAACAGCATAATCGTTCTCAATCGACTTGTCAATTAACTGTTCCAATTCTCTAGCCCTAACAATAAAGCTAATGATTCAAGTCAAGAGCGATTCTGGTTCAACCTCGAGACAAGACGCAATAATTTGATTTCTATTTTGGGCCTTATTTTTGAACGATGCAGAAAAGGTCCATTATAGTGGCCCAATTTATTTTCAAGTTCATTTAAGAGGCCCATTCGTAATACCTTCTAAGAGGAACGAGGGAAAATAAGCCTAGAAAACTGAGAACAAACAAAAAACCAACCATCCATCCCAATTTAAGAAGCCCATTTAAGAGATGGAAAAATGGAAAACATAAAAATTTGCAAAATATTGTTTTCAAGTTCAATTTTGGAAGAGAAGTAAGAATTCGTATCCTCAGCATTAACTCAAAAGTGAATCTTTTGAATTAATGCATCTGAATCATTCGATCTACTTTAAGATCCGTGTAGACCAGATCCGCACTAATATTAGAAGACCCCGGTGTTAAATCAGACGGTCAGATAGACTCCGTTTAAAATCAGACGGCTGAAATAGATTAACTCAAAAGATTCCCTTTTGCGTTAATGCAGAGGATACGTGATCGAGAAGCTGAAATTGATCAATTTGGTTGATTTCAATTTTCAAACAACAAATTCAAATTATCAAAAATAATCACGATTGATGCATTTACATATTAAATTTATAAATTCGAATTAATTTTGTATGTCAAGTGGTAAAAAAATAATGAAAAATGAACATACTAAAATTAATTAACTTATAAACCTTCTTATTTTGACTACTTGACTACTAAATTAATTTGAAAAGTTATAAATTTGACATGTAAACACATCACTCATGAAGTGGATTGGTTTTAATAGTTTGAATCAGTGTTCTAAATAGCTAGCTATAGCCTTTTCGGACCATAAAAACTACGCTATGAGATAAAAGTGCGTTATTTCAGCTACGATCGCTATAGCTGTAATAGCTTATCGTAATTACCACTACACGCTAAACGCTATTGCTACTGCTATGCTACATGAGGTATTTTTTGCGATTTACATGAGATTTTGTACTTCTATTCCTATTTCTCATGCTACATGGTATGCTATCATAAGTATGCTAAACTGAACTATGTGTTTTGTTTCTATTTTTGATTTAGTCTCTAATTCTATATAAAAAAAATATTCAAATATTAATTCTTCTTTTTGTTTGCTCTTCGTCTAGTATTCACTTATAAAATTATAATCGTTAGTTTCATTGAAAACTGATTTTGATTATTATAATATATAAAATATTCAAATAGGTATACTAACTTTATTTCACCTATAAGATTAATTACTCTTCGTCTATTATAATCTGTAATACTATGAAATATGAACTATCAAATAATGTTACCTTGTATATTCTTTTTTTTTTCCCTTTTTATTTGCATGATTGAAAAAAGTATAGATTTATATTAGTTGTCATTTAGTTGTTATCTCATTTCTCCAACACTGATCATGTTGATAATTAGTAAAAAAATATAGAATATAAATTTTGAAAAAAAAAACACTATGTATGATAGCTTTCACTATAGCTATACTAATCGCAATAGTTTTTTTTTTCCTTCCCGCTATGCCGCTGTAATCGCTATATATGTTCTTGTAATTATCACGATATAAGCACATCCGATAGGCGCACGAACGCTCAACGCATGGTCGCACAACAGGACATAGGTTATTTCAGTAATGGATCATATTAGGCCACATGTCTGCAACGAGCAGGAAAATCCAGCTTCTCGCCCTAAGTTTTGGTCTGTAACTCTGGCACGCAAAGTGTTGGGGTTTCGGACCAAGACTAAGGTACCATGCTTGGTACTCAATGTTACTCTTTGTTTTGGCAAAAAATTGTATTACCTGCTATGCTTCTCAGGCAGTCAGAGGGCTCCATTGGTGTGACATCCACAACATAAGCTTCTTCGTCATCTACCAAATGTATATTTCTTTCTCGTTATTTTCTTAGTAATAAATAAATAGACGAAGATTAAGATTAAGGTGGCATGCTTGGTACTCAGTGTTACTCTTGTTTTGGCAAAAAAAGTATTACCTGCTATGCTTCTGGGGCACTCAGAGGGCTCCATTGGTGCGACATCCTCAACAGATATCTCCGAATGAGGGGATTGGTCTTGTTCTTTATTATTCAGTCCCAGAAATTGCTTCAAATCTGTCTCGTTGCCATCAATAGCAGCCTCGAGGAGCTCGAGTGGCATCAGCGGACGCTTAGGTTCAGTGTGAGTTACGGCTTCTCCTGTCGCAGGAGAACTCATTATCTTGCTAGCCATTAATTCTGGAGCTTAGTCTAGTGTTTGAAATGTGATATTGGGGAAGAAATGTATAGCGGATTGATCTTATATAATGAGTGTTTCCAAAGCTGCTGTGAACGCTTTCATTATACAGTATTAATTTGACTGTTGTACTGGACTCCATAACTGATCACGTGTACCTGATTACGTCACCCTCTATTATCAGTGTGTGGCCTATTAATTCGTCATCTGACCCGATCAATTATTCAGCAGGCAAAGTGGCATGGTGCATAAAGGATTTTTAAGTTTAAACTTTGAAATATTTTAATGTTATCAAGGTTGTAAATAGCTGGCTATAGTGTTTTCGGACTTTAAAAGTTATAGCATAATCAGCTATTTTCGGCACTATAGCTAGTAGCTAGTGTTTTTTTTTTTTATTTACTTTCTGCGATGACACAATAATCATTGAATGTTACAGAAAAAAAAAAATTCGGACACGAGAGCCCCAATTGCTCTCATGTTTACTGTCAGCATAATTCACAGCAAGCACACAATAAACACAGTTTATGACACTAGCTACTACAAAAAAGTACTTCCTACACTGTAGGTTATACACATATTTTCTCTATTTTATATTAAATCGTGTACGAAATATGATTTTTCCAATGTTTAAAATATCTGTAAAATCCTACACGGATATTAATTTAAAAATCCGTGCACAATTGTGTGGGGAAAAAGCCGTGTGGAAATAAAGCTTTTGTACACGGATATTTTATTAAATATCTGTGTAGGAATGGTGAGAGAGCTACACGTATATTTAATAAAATATCCGCGTAAGAATGTGTTTTTGTACACGGTTTTTTTATTTAAATAGCCGTGTATATACGTTGATAGAGTTACACAGATTTATAGATAAATATCCGTGTAGGAAATGTCATTTAAGGTTTTAATGAAATAAATGCTTCTCTTCCAGTACTGTTTTGATCACTCTCTCTCCTCTGGATTGGCTAAGATCTGATTTCTACGCAGCTGTGGGATCTGAGATTGCTGATTTTGTTGTGATTTTCTCCTCTCTTTCTTGCGGTTAGTAATTCTTCTATTTTCTTTCTTTAAATTTTTGTTAATTTCTTGTTATTGCACATTTAGGGTTTAGGGTTTGATTGATGCATGCATGTTTGTTTTGTTAATTAGTGTAAATAATTAGTGTATTGTTGTCCAATAACCAACCTATTAATATGCTTTTAGGTCCATGCCCGTTCAAAATTAATCCAATAGGGATTAATTTTTGATAGTTTCCGATTTGGAACTACTCTTTGAATATTGTGTCTCATTTAGGATCTGAACACATGTTAGTGGGATTTAATTAGTATTTGGGAAAAGTTCGACAATATTTCTCCTTATTGCTCCTACGAGTATGTAGTCTGTACGCATATTTGGGGAGTTAAGGGAAAATGCTGCGGAATTTTTCTCAAATACTAATTAAATCCCGCTAACATGTGTTCACATATGAGGCACAATATTCAAATAGTGAGTTAGAATTGTAAACCGGCCCTTTGTAAGCCAAGAATTCGGTACAAGTTATATATATGTCGACCATGCACCATGATTAATTAATTGAAATAATTTTTTTAATTTAATTTACAGATGGATCGAAGTTGAATGTATGCATTACAATGAGATAGTGAAGAATATTTGGTTAGCGTTGAAGAGTTTTTACAATTTGCGGAGAGTTATAGAGTGGAGAAAAGGGATGCCAGTATTATGTGTCCTTGTAGAGATTGTAAAAATTTTGTAGTTCAAAAAATTATTTTCATTCTAACATAGGCCGATAAATATAAATTTTAGTGCGCGCGACAGAAGGAGTCTTGGGGGTGCGCTTATTACACAATGTTTTTCATATTTAGTTGGATCGAAAGAATTCAATTTAAATTTCCAAAAGAGATATGTAATTCACAATAATTTTCATTTTAAAAATATCAATAATTCAATCCGTTTCTCGTTACTAACTCAAATTATAATTGTAGTATAACCGGAACCAAGCCGCTTACTCAACCGAGCAAATCAACCAAGTGAGAGAGATGTGGGTAAGATGGTTTATTTTCGAAGCAATCCAAGATTATAAAGAATGAATTAAAAGGCAAGTCACAAAAAAGTGATTTATAAAATAACCAAAAGCTTATGACCATTACCAAGAAATCTATTAATTCATAAATAAACCGTATCCATATCCTTAACTATTCCTAACCAAAAGGAAGAGCATCTGTTGACAGAAATATCATATTTGGCTTGCAAAATAGTTTCCATTTGCCTATAACAGTTGGGTCCTTAAATCGAATCCACCATATAGTTAAAAGGGATATATTCATTCTATCAAGATTTAAGAGACATATACCACATTGGTTTTTTACTAAAGCAAATTGTATCCCATGCTACAAGATGCTATGATTTTTTATTAATATCCAGTATTAAATAAAAAATGCCAAAATTATCTAGAGATGCTAGAAAATTATAAAAATGTCCAAACTAGTTCTTGGTTTTTTTGTTTTTTTTTGTTGTTGAGATAGGTGATAGATTAATTGTTAAGTTGGTTTTTTTGTTGTTGAGATAGGTGATAGATTAATTGTTAAGTTTATATTAAGGCATAAAAATATGTAAATAATTTATAAGAGACAATTATTTGACTAAATTTTTTAATATTATTTGTGGTACATGTATTCCCTAATTAGTAAATATTGAGGTGTATTCCCTAATTAGTAAATATTGAGGTTTGAGCCGTCTGATAGGAAATAAATGATTTATTATAAAGACTGCAACAAATAACTCGGATCAATATTTTTCAGGCTGAATTTTTCGCGGCTGTCAGAAAAATTAAAATATTTCTTTGTGTGTTATTGGAAAACAAATAAAAATACTTTGAATCTGAGTTATTCCGGTTCAAAAGTTACTTCTAGGCAAATATAAAAAATATTATGGTCTATTTTTTTGAAAAATAAAAATTTAATCTACCTTTTTTTTGTCAATGTAATAATTTATTACATTTTTTTTTTCAAAATAGGTACTACAAGAACCATAATATTTGAGCAACCCACTATAATTTTTTTTATTTAAAGAGATGTTTAGTGTGTATAAATGAGATATATTATATATATATATTGTATAAAACTCAACTCATGTACGGAGAAAATATACTTCACAATTTTCTTTTATTTTTAAGTCATTTTGTGTCAGGTTACTTTGAGATTCGAACTAAAATAGTTTGCGAACCTATTTCGAACGGACTAGACCCGCTATTTCTGAATCATTATTAATTGCACACCAAAGACCAAACTTGTGATTCCCATTTTACGTACATTAATAAATATAGGGATAGGGATGTGTAACGCTCCGGTCTTAGGGATGCAAACGGATCGAATACGGATAAGATATTTATATTTGATTTTCGGAT
The DNA here is from genome assembly GCA_024447775.1 of Carex cristatella. Lineage (NCBI taxonomy): Eukaryota > Viridiplantae > Streptophyta > Magnoliopsida > Poales > Cyperaceae > Carex > Carex cristatella. The sequence goes on from JAJHPF010000007.1 coordinate 5,469,690, forward strand.
ACAGATACAACTTAGATATTAAACGTATACGTATGGGTCCAGATCAGATATCGGACATTTGTAAAAATATACATAAATATTTTCATAATATATATTAAACCAAATGATATATATCTACTATTCGGATACAGATAATTAAAATTCAAAATCATATTTGTATTTGTATCTGCAAGGATATTCGCATATCGGATATCCGTATCTAATTTTCATATACGAATCCGGATACGGTCAGATATTATCCAATCTATTTGCACCACTATCCGGACCCGTATCCTCTGTACAATTTTATATTTACTTCCAGTCAAGTCACACTCAATCCGGTGTTTAGCTATCTAAACTGTTAGGGTCCTCTTTAAGGTTCGTACCAAGTTAAAAGAACGGTCCGGATTCATTAAACTTAATGGAATAGTACATCTGTACAAGGGCGGATCCAGGATTTTCATGAAGGGGGGGGACAAAAAAATATCAGATCGGGTTTAAATAGCTAATCGGATTTAAACTCATTAACTAATTAGGTATTTGATAAAAAAAAAAATTAAATTACTTTCAAATACTCTGACTTATAATTTATGATATTCTGACTTGTAATTATAATTAACAATTATATTTCAAGAAATTTATTTTAATTTTAACTATAAATTTTACCCGAATTACCAATTAAACATTCAGAGGGGGGCAAAAAAATTCAGGGGAGGGGGGAGGCAAAGCCAGTCGGAACCGATAAATCTCCACTAAAACTCGAAATCCAGACGGGGGAGCTGCTCCCCTGGAATGCACTGGTCCGCCGCTGCCTCAGTATTCCGTAATGCCCGCGCACTACTACAAAAATGAGATATAGCAAAGATTTTAGTGATTGTGCAAATGGCCCCTCTGCGGTGTCTCACTGCCAAAAAATATATATATTTTTTTAAATCTTTACGGAAACTGTAAAGTCGTGAAAGAATAGCAAACTCTCAATCTTAAAATAACCAACCGTCTTAATTTTTTTTCAGCCAGCTATACTACTACTCTTTTCATACTGTCAAAAAAATCATTGCTATAAATTAACTTTTAGTAGCGGTTTTTTTTTTTTTAAAAAAACGGTGCCAAAAAAGTAGATTTAGCAGCTGTTGAAGTCTTGCTTATGGCATGTTTGAAGCAAAAAAAAATAAAGCAACTGTTCAAATCATTGACTAGAAAAGGTGTAATTAATGACTACTATTTTAAATTATGAGATCAAATCACAACTGTTCATCTAATAAAAATATCTCTTTTTATGTTTTATATTATTTAATGACAAAAAATTATATACAAGACAAATGTAATAACAACCAGAGGAGTGAGTCTATGGTACTATGCATATCACAACTTAATTCGTAATTTAAGATAGGTAGAAAATTACTGTTTTTGGATGGTTTAGAATTTTCATATCAAGTGATTTTTTATCTATCTTAAAAAATGATAAGAAAGATTCTTAAAAATATAAAATTCTGTCTACAAGTAGATATTCAGATGAGGATCATGTTGATAGTTAGTATTGACTATTAAAATTTTAAAAAATATTAACATGTATTATGGATCAACCGTGATATGCATAGTACCATAGAGGCATAGACTCACTGCAACGAGAATATATCAAGTACCAATCATTATACAACTTTTTACGGAAAAAGTATGCCAATGCTTAAATATTTTAGCAGAGGAGATTTCGCTTCATGAAGCGCACGAACCATATGTAATGCTGTTTTAACTCTACACTCCGTTCGCTGCATAAAGTAAAAACTAATCTGTTAAATACTTACCCCATGCCAATTGCAAATCCCTGCTAATGGTTTGCAATTTATATAGGCCTAAAATAATGGGCCTTACAATTTCAAATTTTAACCTATGGGCCTAATAAGACCAATTCAAGCAAATGAAGCCCAAAAGAGAAATTTCAAAGAAACAAAAGAAAGAGAGAAGAATTAGTTTAGAGGAGAGCGAGAGATGGCGAGCGGAGAGGCCTTGGCGGCGTACAGAGCTCTGCTCCGGGCAACGCGGCGGACGTTCGCCGGAGACAAGTTGATGCTATCGGAGTCGAAAAACGAGATCCGGCGACAATTCGAAGAGAACCGCCAGGTCACGGCGGAGGCGGAGGTGCGACAGCTCCTCGATCAGGCCAAGGAGGCCTCGCACTTCATCCAGCACATGATCGTTCAAGCCAAGCGCTCTCCTTCTGGATCCTTTGGTAAATAATAAATTTCCATTTCTTTCTTATTTTTTTGTGTTTTTTTGAAGTAATTATACGGTTTAGTACTTAGTCTATTGAAGTTTTTAATGTAATTATTGTAGTTAACTGTGTTGATTAATCCTCTCTGTTGTGTAATGTTAGTAGTTCTGATGTCAACTGATCTTATCTGAGATGGAATTAATTGTACTGGCATCTAGGAGTGTTCATTTGATCAGGTTTTATTTGGTTTTCTACCAAACCAATTTGGACTAGATGGTTCGGTTGAATTTTTGAATTACTTCAGTTTCTTATATTTGGTTCGGTTTAATATCTCTTACTTCAGGGTCAGCCAAACAAATCAAAATTTACTTCGGTGTTTTTGGTTCGGTTGTTATTCGGCTGACAGGTTTAATTCGGTTTGTTCAGTTAGATTTTTGGAGACTGAATAAATTTTTGTTTTACTATTTTAATTCGTTTTTAACTGAACTGGCCATTTGAACACCCATACTGGCATCCTCTTTGACAGTATTTTGCATAAGAGGTTCCATGGAAATGAGTTATGTTGCTCTTTTCTGATGTATCCCTCCTTTTTGGCTATTTATGTGTTTGATAAATGAATATATAAAAAAAAAATATGGCAATTCAGTGGTTCTCAATGGGCTTAAACTGTAAAAGCAAATATGAAAACTATTGGACTTACTTGTCTATGAGTATCATATAAATTGAGCGTTATTGGGGAAAAATACTTGCATTTGGTTAGAATTTGGAAATTTTGATTTTATCCACCAATTCTTCTAATACTCTAGAACTAGAAAACAAGGAGTGGCACCTTCAAGTTTTCTATAATTTTTTATGAGAGTGTCTTCTATGGACATAAGGACCTATTTGTAAAATGAACATATTTTTATTTTTAAAGTTCAAACAGTCGATCCGAACCGTTCATCTTGTTCTCCATATTAATATGTGCTTGGAGACCAAATTTTACATTTTTCTGAATTTTTTTACTATTTATTAAGATGGGTACAAAATTCAATGGTCTGAATTTGATATTTTTTGTACCCATCTTAATAAATAGTAAAAAAATTCAGAAAAATATAAAATTTGGTCTCCAAGCACATATTAATATGGAGAACAAGATGCACAGTTCGGATCGACTGTTTGAACTTTGAAAATAAAAATATGTTCATTTTACAAATAGGTCTTTATGTCCATAGAAGTCTTTGCCATTTTTTATTAGGAAATGGGAACAGAGACAAACCAATCTTTTTTCTCTTTTGATCCATGCAACTCGAGTAATAATATTTTTGTTTGGTTGGGCAAATGGATAGAGGAATTGCATCTAGTGCCTGGTTCAAGTTGAACTGTGATTTTCAATTCCTTGTTTTATTTTGTTATTGTTATCATTATATCCTTTATGACTAGTTTTGTAATTTGGATGCACTTTTCAGGTGAATATAGCTTCTTTTTGCCTACTTGGTATTCCTATTGGTCTTGTACCATATAATGTGGGTCTTTGGATTGGTACTGTACCAGCATCAAGTATTAGTCTGCACCATATTGGTACCAGTTTATAATGGCTGGAAATCAGTTGCATAATTTCTTAACCATAACCATTTAATACATATTTCCTTACTTCTATGTTCTTTATTATTTCATAATTTTTCTTTGTGATTTTGACAGTGGTGAAGCCAGAGAAAGAGCACTCAGGAGCCACATTGGAATTGCCCTCAGAAGAGATCATCTCCAAATCACGCCAGTAGAGATGCTTTACTGACCTTTTTTTTATCCTTTTTATTTTAAATTTGTTGTCAATAAGTTGTATTGCTGTTTTGCTTGTTATGTGATTTTGCCTTTTGAAGCACAATTTTAATTAGATAAGCTCAAAAATAGCTAAGAGATTATTTGAAATTGTATCGCTGTGTGAACTTATCATTTTCTTTTATTACTGATCAATGAAGCAAAGAACCAAGCTAAAACACAATAAATAAATAAAACTATATCTGGTTTAGAAATAATTTCAAAATGAAGAAATTCAAATCCATATGGACAGATAAATTTTGTTAAAGCAAAAATGAACACAGCAAAATCCAACACAATTTGGCAATGAAAACATTACATAATACTTGCAGCATACTCTGTTATAAGCTACTTAAAATAAAACTTAGCAGCCGAATTCTTCTACAAGTTATATAAGAAGATTGTGCCAAGTCTCTCTGAAAACATTTCAAACATGCTTGCCTTTCCTGCTTAATCAAGCGTCAATACCTGTGATAAAAAAAATCAAATAAATAATGTTACAGTAGATGCACCAAATGAAGTTATTAGCGCAAACATTAGAAGTGACTAATCAGGAGACATACTTGTATATACTGGCAAGCCAAAAAAAAAAATAGCTTTGAAAATCATTTTCACTAATGAATTAGTTTATTGAGGCTATGGTACTATGCATAGCAGATTCATCCGTACTATGGATCAATATTTTTGTTCTCAGTCCAAATAGTATCTGAAATATTTAATATGATTCTCATATGAAAATGTACTGGCGGCTAAATTTTACATTTTTTAGAATTTCTTTACTAAATTTTACATTTTTTAGAATTTCTTTACTATTTTTTTTTTCGATAGGTAGAAAATCACTACTTTTGAATGGTATAGAATCTTTTAGATCAAATTATTTTCTATCTATCTAAAAATAAATAAATAAATTCTAAAGATGTAAATTTGATCTACAAGTACATTTTCATATGGAGATCATGTTGAACGGTTCAGATCAATTGTTTGGACTTCGAATGGACCAATATGCGTTATGCATAGTACTGGAGCCTCAATCTTAGTTTATTTCATACCAGTCAGTCTCATGACAACACTATCTACAGAACAAGGTATATTATATTACTAATGTTTCCAAAGGACTTATTTAACTTTATTTTTTTCCCTTATATTGTTACTCAGAGAGGTTCTCTAAATGCAGCAGCAGTGGATATTTTCCAATGCCTAAAAATTTGACCTACTTTGAAAATTACTGAATAAAAGACTCTGATTTTAGAAATAAAAGACAGAAAATGTTAATGTACCTTCCAGAGTCCATCATTGAGGTAGTGCATATTGTCGACTCCAATCCCCTTGTTAATATTCTTACTGGCAATAATTAACAAATTATACCAAAGAAAAAGGATAAAATAAGCTAATAATTCCATGACATAATGAGAGATGTTGCATTTTTTAACAATAAACATGGTAGATATGACTTATGTCTCTCTTCCTAACTTTTTTTTCAAAAGTTCCATATTACCCATTTCTTTCTCACTTGAGCATTACATTGAATATTCATAATATTTTGTTTCCAGAGATTTAAGTATGAAAAATTTGCAAATTCAATAAAAAAAGAAAATTTCCTGTGAAGAAATATCTCTTCACAATTGGACATGATAAAATGGCAAGTCTCATCTGGATCAAAGTGAAAACCATAGTTTGAGTCAATGTGCATTTTTTCAAAATTTTGTAGGGCTAGGATGTGATATTCCAAGTTCTAGAAGTGTACAAGGGCTATCTTCAAATTTAGAATATGATTAACAAGACCTCATCTATTGCATATAAACAGATAAAAAGAGTTCTGACGGATAGAATTCTACAGGATATTTAAGTTTAGCAGAGAGTAAAATAGGAATTGCAGGTCAAACATACTTCTATGTAATTTCTTAAGCTAAGAAGGTAGTGCAAAAAAAAAATTGCCCATTAAACCGGTTGTAACTTACATGTCTTTTGCAGACATTTTGGTAAATCCAATTGCCAAAGCATGCTCTTTACCTTCAGCCATTATAGCCTAAAAATAATTTACAAAAATAGCAAATTAGTGGGCATCTCTCTACCCAAACTAATACCATTTTATTTGGTACTTTAGTTTGTAAATATCTGTTAAGGTGAGGATAGATTAGGGATGAAACCAACGTTTAAAATTTTAAATCAAACATAATAATTTCATACAAATAGCTCAAGTATCCTCTGAGATATCTCAAATTTTCAGTTTATCTAAATTTTTTTGGGTGCCTATTCGGAATGCAGGGGGCCAGTATTATTGTGCTTTGATATCCGTGCACAAAGGATTTGAACGGTCTAGATTTTCCACAGATCAACTCAAAAGTTTGAGATATCTCACGGGATGTGAATAAATGATGCAACCCTTGATAGGACAAAAAAAAAATTTACCACAGGTCTCTCCTCTAACACTTCTTCATCCAACGAACCACCTGGCGACGTCAGACCAGGACACATTATATTAGCCCCCGAAAGAACAAATTTTATTGCGCCTCTGTCCACTTGAAACTTCTTCATTACATTAGGGTCTAAACAGGAAAATAACAATATTATTCAAATAGTGAAAGTAAGAGTCAATTCAGGTTTACTTGAAGCAAATTATGTACCAAACATAAAGTACTCTAATTCCCTACCTAGCTGTATTCTAACATCTGTACGCTTATATTTTCATTCCAGAAACAAAATTAGGACTATGTAATGATCAGTGAAAATGATAAAATATTAATAAATTTAACCAAAAAGAAAAATGTACATTGGTGCAGAAGGCGCAATGTTGGCATGTAAGGACCATCTCGTATGTTGAAGAAAAGCGGCACATTGTTCACCACCACTAAATTGAGGTGGTTTTGACTGCAAAGAACAAAACCAAAAAAATAACAAAAAATTTAAAAGAAAACATTATATCGAGCTGACATGGAAACCAGATATTTTGTAATACTTTTTAAAAAACTAAAACTAAGCGAATAGCAAGAGAAAAAGGTATACAACTGGATTTTTTTTTTTGAGATAAGTGGGATCATTCGCACCAATTTCCATTAAAGAAACCATACAATGTTTTACTGGTACCAAACCTCTGGTACCCAAATATTGACAGTTCTGTACCTAGCTTTGCTAACCTCTATTTACAGAAAGCCAAAATCTGACTTAAATCAATGGACTTAAATCAAGCCAAATCAATATACATAATGGGTTCAAGGTCTCTATAGATTATTCTGTTAACACGATGTACAAAAGACACCGCAACTTAATTATATCTCGGATTTACCAGTAACATGTAATTTAAATAAAAATACAAGACTAACCTTGAAAATAAATCAATAAATGCAAATGAAATAACTGAAAATTAAAAAAAAATGACAAGAAGAAACTCACCATTTGACAACAACAAGAGGAGATTTTTTAGGAATCAGGTCCTCTAAAACAGGTTCAAGCCCAGGATACTGAAACAAAATCAATACAGAAAATCAATAAAAACCATTAAAAACTAGGTTGAATCTTTTTTGAGTAGAAGGTGAACCTCCTCAGCGATGCTTTGTCGAATCCTTCGCTGAACTGATGCTTTCACTTGATTCTGTGCAGATACATCTTCATAAGTGAACCTTCACATAGGAAAAAAAAAATTCAAGTACCAAAAGATGGCACATTAGATAGATTATCAGAAATGATAACTTCATTATGTAAAAATAATCAAATATTCTGAAGCACAAAAGCAAAGGGCAAAATCATTTGTCTGGTAAATTTCACATAAATCACTGGCAGATAGAAAGCAATCATGAATTCTTCCATTGAGAAACTGAAAAAAGATTTCACCTTCCAATTTTTAGCAATATTTACGAATCCAACGAACTGCAACGATGTTAATGTGATCGATAAACAATGCACTGAATCAAATCCTAGTATCAGAAATTTAATCCTAGTATAATATTCGCACCCAATCCTGTCACTTAAAGTTAGGAGATGAGATCGAACTCGAAATAGCGAATCTCAAAATCTCAAGGCTGAAAGTGTCACAAGTTGGAATGAACCAATCTAAAACCCTATTGAGAGAGAGAGAGAGAGTATACTTCTTAAACATGGCTGGAAGCGCGAAAGAGAGAAGAAGAGAGGTCGAAGGAAGGAAGGAAATAGCTGCTGTTTCTTTGTTTCGGTGTGCAACTGGAGAAGAGAAGAGAGGAGATATGGACCGCGGTCGTGGACCGTGGTGGTGCGGACTGCGGATGCGCCTCGAACTCTCTAAGGCTGATTCGGTTTACAAGGACCGGGATTATTTGTGGGCTCAGTGTGGTGTGTGCGCCTACTGTGGCGTGGAGGCCAAGCGCAATTCTAATTAGAAAAATTGTGCCGATTTCGGTCCAATGGGCTGGGCCCAATTCGGTTCGATGCACATCAAATTAGATTCGTGCAGATTAAGAGCTTATGAATATTGGTGTAGATCAGACGGTTCTGATACTCGGCATCAGATCGAATTTGATATGATATCTATCATACCAACTCCAACTCCGAGACATTACCTAAAAATCTAAGTAGAAAAGGGGAGCGGGGTATACATATTCGATGGGTTTGTGTCGTTTGATCAGCATCGAGATTTGTACAAAAAATTAAAATTATAAATTGTTCGTGAATCTAAGATAAATGTGTGAATCTTGACATCGACACGTTTTCAGAACCATGGTTTCGACACGTTTTCAGAACCATGGTTTTGAACCTGTTGATGCCACTTTCTTACTGGTAGCATTACTTGTCCCAATAAATTAGGGAGTTGAAGAGGCTTGATTTAACAAGAGTGTTACCAGTTAGGTACCATTCTGGTACAATGTAATGATTGTGTACAGGCCTATGGTTTCATACCTATACATCTAGTGAAGTTATTTAGTGGGTTTCACCATTATTTGTTATCTCATCTGTTATGGTATTACAGCATGTATCAACAATATTTTTTTAATTATTTACTTTTTTCACTTGTGCAGTGAAATATGTAAATAAAATCACAAAGATTTGTAAAAACTGACACCTCTAGTGTCTTGGTTAATGGAATATGAAGGCGTGACCTTCACATTTCTTCTTAAAAAAAATCACAAATATATGTATTATAAGAGTCTCAAGAGATCACCAAAAAATTTGGGTTGCTATTACCATGGTGCGCACTATCGGAAGGTGCCCTGTTTTGTTCAATCTATTAGACTTGAGTGCTAAGACTTTGTTATCATTGTTGTACTACTGGTACAATACCAATCTAATATCACTATGTTTACATTTTTAGGCATATTAACCATCTGCTTTTTATCCAAATATAGTCATTGTACGATATCAGACTTGCACGAATTAATTAGGCATGCTCCTGTCTGATTTTTCATTGTGGGTAGCCATGGAAATTTTTTAAATTTTAAAAAATTCAATTTCTTATTCAAACGTCCTAATTTCACATATTTCTGTCTCTTTCAATTTTTTTAGGTTGCATAAGGGTATGCAAGTGAAAGGCCTTAGAATGTGATGAAAAAAATTTGAGCAGTACAAGATAATGAGTTACTGGTAATTCAGTTAAAAGTAATCTTGGGAAAATAAAAACATTAGAAAGTTGATTTCATAATTTAAAAGTAATTTTCGGAAAATAAAAGCATTATAGAAAGCTGATATCATAATTTATTTTTCTCTGATGAAACCATGTATGTTGTATGTCTATGTAATTCTGTTGAATTTGTTTTCAGAAAGCTATTGACTATTTTCTGCAGCTGGTTTGCAGCTTACTGTTTCTCAGATATACACAGTAAAAGTTTTCAAATAGCAAACTAATTACTTATAACATAGCTATAACTAGAAAAAAAATTATTTTCCATGGATGATTTCAGGATTGCAGAAATCGTTGTATATCCACTCCAATTTCCCAACCTGAGCTCATTTAATATATAATTTCATTGCGTTTGTTAACTAACGAGAAGACGATATATACCTACAATTGAAGTTTATTTTGTTAATCACATTACTAATTGGTTGAATTTGGGTGCAGTCAAGAGATATTAAAAGCAGCTAGTGATCGAACAGTTCATGTAATGAGAAAAACTTAATATAAATCATGCATTACAAGGAGGCAATCACCGAAATTACTCTGGATTGTGCACTGAAGAAGAACTTATATTTTGAAGTCGTACATCATTAAAGAAAAACATTAATTTCCCTAAAACTTAACAAGAAGAAATTATTTTTTAATGGAAAAGAGAAGCTCTGGGTACACAGTATCACATTCAGCATCTATAAAAGTATTATAAAAGGAATAAACACACTGTGCCAATGATTTAGTGCAACACCAGCATGATTCTGAACTGTATTTGATTTCTTAGTGGTTTGATCATTGAGACTTGATAGTTGTTCTCTATTATTACATCAAAATTCACAATAGGTGCAGCATCTAAGATTTACTCTTTTTTTAGCCAAGCATATATATCAACAACAAAAACTATATAGCACTCCATAAAATGAAATATATAATGATCGATAAATTGTAAAAAAAAAAATATTGCAACATTATATTATAGTAAATTGAGATATCACGAAATATAGACATATGCATTCTTTCCATCATACACTTTATAGCAATAAAAATCATAAACTTTCAATCAAATGAATTTAAATCATTTTAGCATTCAAACCAGGAATAATACAATCATTGTTGATATAATTTATTCAATACTTTTACAAATTGATCCAATTAAAATTTATCATCAATTAATCGCTTCAGCTCGTTCTTCATTATGCCAATAATTTCCATCGTTGGGGAAGTTCTTGGGCTTAGTACATCTCTCATATTCCACATACTTTAAATTCTTAAATGAGGTCCTAAGCTCTTCCCAGTCGGTTGGATAAACCAACTTATTCAAGAACCTAAGGCGCAGTATCTCCACATTCCAATTATCATGGCAAGGAATTTTAGTAAGGTTTCCACCTCTAATATATAATCTCTTCAAGTTTGTTAGTTCTTCAGGGTTTTGCAGCTTTGATAGTACCTCAGCTTCTGGGTAACATCTGATATCCAATTTTTCTAGAGTTTTTGGTAAAGAGTAGGTTGGTATCTCCTTATTTTGTCTCCATATTATGGTCAATACCAAAAGTCTATTCAGAGAATTAAAGCCCCGAAAAACTTCGGGACCCAAAATGTCGTTGCTAATTCTAATGCTGAGCTTTGTAAGAAAATATAATTTTGATAGATCACCTAAATGGCTGGACTGGTCTCTGTGTCTCAAGCTTCCAACCACAAAACCTTTTAAAATCCGTAAAGTATAAACCTCACATATCCATTTTGGCATATGATCTAATAGGTAACAATTTGAAATATCTAAAATCTCGAGATGCTCGAACCACCTGAGCTCACACACCCTTGGTTTTTGTGGTAATTTTTCCAAATTATGACAAGCCCTGAGGTCTAGTATCCTCAGCCGTTCTAGTTGCCCAATTGATTTAGGAAGCTCTACTATTCCTGAAATGCCTCGCAGGCTAAGGTACCTCACGTGTTTTCCCAACTTCTGTAAGAAATCTGTTTGGTCGACCTCAATGTGGTTTTTTAACTTTGTTCTGTCAGGCCCAATTTTTTTTACCCCACTGTGAACCTCTGTTGTGTAACGCCAACTACCAAGTTGAACCGCTGCCAATTCATCACACCTGTTCATAGTGTCTATTATGTCCTTGGAATCGAGGTACTTCTGGTCTATATTTAGTAGCATGCCCATATAGAAGCACCAACTGCCTTCTTCCCTTTTCTCAGAAAGAGCGTTGCCAGATCTCTCACGGTTGGAGATCAACCACTTGTGTAATCTAGGTTCAATGGTGACGCGGTCGATTACTTTATTATGCTCTCTAACTACTGGTATAAGGAAGTTCTTGTCCACCATATCAGAAAAGACCCCTTCACAGAAGTTTATAGTATACCAAGACATGTGCCTTTTAGAGAAACCAACATCTGGATCATCGATAGTCCACCAGTAAATCAAAAATCTCTTCTTCACTTCTGCATTTTCTGGAATAACAGAATTATCCTACGCGATCTGTCCAACGAGCCCCAAAATTCTTCAAACTTGGAGTCTTCGTCCATTTGATAGCTTTGATTTGACGATTCGCCCACTTCAGTAATGGTGGCTTTCTGAGGCAAATCAGATGCCTTTACACAAGGTTTACGATCAATCAAGGGATCAATTTGCCTTTCTATCTTTCCAAGATAACTGGCTAGCTCCTTGTCCAAAATTTCCCTACTGTCAAGAATTTTTTTTGTCTTTTCAACCTCTTCGCTAATTTGTTCGATGATTTTTTCCATCTCTGAATTTTCTGGAACTCGATCCTTAGCTAGTTTAAGGCGTTTCAGTAGTGGTCCGATCAGCTCTGCAACATTGGTTCCCTTTTGATGGTTGCTCATTGTAATGGTTTATTCGACCTAAGAAATAACAAATTTGTCTATTAATTGATGTTAGAGGATGAACAAATTAATGATATCAAACATAATGAAAAATTGTTGAAATTAATATATATGTTACTTCAAAATCTGTAATTTTATGTCATTATTTGTGTTTTAATTTTGTTACGGTTTTAGAGAGTATACATCATATGATTAAATGATTAATACAGGTAATGTTTGTGTAACATCTATCAAATTTAATGTTTTTCGCAAATTAGCTGAAAGGTTTCGTTTAAGATTATAATGCTCATTTTTATTTATTTATAAAATACTACAGTTTTAAGAATTTAAAGTTTATCATTAATTTGATTTCAAGATACTGGGAAATCTCTTATACATATATAATTTCTAAATAATATCAATTTGTTTTGATATGTAAGTTTGATAAGTCCTGAGGCAACTGCATATATTTTTATTAATCAGTTTTTATATTCAGATTGTTTGACAAATTTTCTTAATTGGGAACTAAAAATTGATTTAGACTGTTCAATGTAAAATAATTTAATCTGATATTCTAGAATTTTAACTTTCAATTTGCAACTCATTATAGGATCCTGAATTTAACGATGCATTTATTCCCTTCAGGTATATATGTTTGGTTGCAAAACAAGAATAACTAGAATAGCCAAATCAAGAATTGTTAAATTTCAAAACTCTTAATAATAGCCTATTTCTAATAAGACAAAAAATTTGGATTCACTATTGTAGTTATTCTAATCTAACCAAACACCGAATAGACTATTCTGAATAATCTAACTCCAATTAAGAATAATCTATTCTTAATCCAACCAAACATACTCTTATAAGTCAATCCATTTCCATAACTTTCCCTCACAACATATATAATTTATTTTTGACATAACACTATATAGGTTTTGTTATTTTGTAGCCAATTTTACCCTGAATAATCTTTCTTTTAGCATTGTTGGACCCTGTTTCATCAACTACTGCACAGTATTAGTTTCCTTAAATTCCATTATAATAAAGTAAACAAATTTCTTATACATTTCCTACTTCTAGTAGATCATTCAAATTTCTTGTAGTTGTAGTCAATAATTAAGTTCAAATAAAAAAAAATATTATGCATTCAGAAAATATTTTTCATATGTTTTGAAAGTTAAAGAATGTATAAGAGTCTAACAGTTCTATATCCATTATAACTAAGGAAGCATATACAACAATCAAAGCCTGTACTTATTCTTATACTATTATTATATTTTTCTTTATTAGAAGTTAATTCACTAATTAATATACAAACTTCAAATTAATGCATTAAGTATTATTACAAAAATAAAATGACTGCACTAATCATAGCATCCAACATAACAAAACTATAATAATTCATGTGCATATAATTATAACAGTCTGTCCTAAGAAACAATAAAGCTGTCTACTGAAGTTAGAGGACGAACATATTATAAAATACATAATAAAAAATGTTGAAATTATTATGTTTTTGTCAAAATCTATAATTTCATGACAGTATTTCTGTTGTAATGATATAAAATAATGACATTTTAGCTAGTAAAATAATGGGATAAATTTAGATAATATTAGGGTAACATCTGTCAAATTTAACCATTTTATTAATTTAGTTGAAAATTTTGTTTAAGATTAAAATTCAATTTTTATTTATTTCTGAAATATTCCAGTTTAAGGATTGAAGTTTAATTATCATTAATTTGAATTTAAAAAATATTAGTGTAACATCTGTCCAATTTAACCATTTTATCAATTTAGTTGAAAATTCGTTTAAGATTAAAATGCAATTTTTATTTATTTCTGAAATACTACAGTTTAAGTATTGAAGTTTATCATTAATTTGAATTTCAACATAATGGAAAATATGTCATGCGTAATTCCTAAATGGATCTAATGTTTTGATATCAAAGCTTGATTAATTGGGTGACTATATTTCTATTAATCACTTCTGATTTGAACATTTCGTTTAAAATAGTTTGATCAGAAATTCCAGATTTATAATTATGAATTTCACTGTTATAGGGATATTTTTGAATATAATACACGATTTTCATTGAATTTATGCCCCATTTTTTTTTCAGGAATAATATATTAAGATCGTAGGCAAATCTGAAACCCGACTGTTTATGGACCCAAACCCTGGAGGAAATAAGAGGGAAGAGATTGGCTTTGAATGGATAAAATTTTTGGTTGTTGGTTGGTTCTTTCTTTTAGACAAATCTCAAACAAATTAGACTATTTGTGTGGAGTATGGCGTGGAATGTCGGTGACGGACACTCTATCTCATACTGGTATGACTCATGGGAAGGCTTACCAAGAGCAACACAGCGGGATGTGAATATCCTTCAACTATTTATCTCCCTAATTGATGCCTATCCTCTTATAAGCACCCTTGATCCAACCAACACAAACCCAATCCAAATCGAGTTCAGTTTAGAAAATGATTCAATACATTGGAGATGGCATACAACTGGTGATTACTCTTCCAAATCCATATACAAAGCCTTAACCGAAAGTGGTAAAAGGCTACACCATCGGCAAAAATCTTTACCTTTCTAGCACTCCATAACAGAATTCTAACAAGACAAGTTCTGATAAAAAGAGGGATGCTTATTGATCAGAGTTGTGTCTGTTGCAACAATTATCCTGTGGAATCACTGGCGCACTTAACCTTTTTATGCCCTTTCGCAACAGAGGTTTGGTTTCATATTGCTATGAGCCTCAAAAAACCAATTATGAAAATTGCAGGAACATTTATGCAAATCTGGGAGGAATCATGCAACTTAATCAAAGATAGAGGGCTGATGTGCAAAAAAGAATAGGTGACCATATTCATCTGCGTAATTTGGAACATCTGGAAGAACAGGAATAATGTAATCTTCAGACAGCAGAATTTGAGTGCTAAACTACTACTGGCACAAAGAATTATAGTTGAAATGGACCTGTGGTTAGATAATGGATAAAATTTTACTGAGGCTTAATTTACAGCGAGGTTGTTGTAAAAGTTGCTTGTGCTAATGAGGCTCAAGTCGGGGAGCTTTACATAAATTGTTTATTGTAATTCAGACACTTGTAATACAAATGGCAGCTTCTGTCAGATTTTCAAAAAAAAAGAAGATCGTAGGCAAATATAGTACTTGTTATTATTTACAGCTTTACGAAAATTTACTAAACTAAAATATTAAATTATGATAATAAAAAATACTCCTATCGTCCTCCTTTGCTATTTGTAAAAAACACTAAATTACATAATAGGCTACCAAAGTAATTAAAACAAATGGAAGCCTTAATATTCGACTCCGATGTGAATTCTTTATCTCTTTTTTTTATGAGCAAGAACTGTATAACCCATATTATAAAAATATAGTATGATATCAATAAGAATTTCAGAATTTTAGAAAATATATATATACATATATATAAATACGTACATGTACGTATATGTACGTATATATACATATATATGTGTATCTATACGTATATACGCGTATATATGTACGTATATACACGTATATATGTACGTACATATATACGTATGTATATATATGCTCTCTCTTCCACTATTAAATTACCACTAATCATACTAAAATCGTTTTAAATATTATATGACACTTGTAAGTAATAATGATAACAATAATCATAAAATAATAATAAAGTAATTATAAAATGATATGACCCATAATAGAGAAGGTTATAATAAAACACAGAAAGATTCAAGACAACATAAAATCTTTACCTCGTAAGAGATCTGATCCAAAATAGAGAAGTTGTTGATCTAGCTAGCATTCCATGAGTTTATCTATTGTCTTTGTGTTGTTCTGCTTTTGTAATTCTCTGTTAACACTGAGCACTAAAATTCGTAATCAAATTCAGCTATGTAAGATAAAAGGAAAATTATTTGTATGAAATTACTAAAATTTAGAAGTGATGAGACAGAGGAGAGAAGGAGAGAGGGAGATATCTTGCTCTATTGCTAAAGAAAAAGAAAGAAAGAAAAAAGTAAAGAAAGATATCCTGCTCAACAGAAAAGTAAAAGAAAAAAGAGAAAAAAAAAATACCCCTAATATACCGAATTCAAATCCAGTGAAGTAACTCAATTTTTGAGTTTTAGATCGGGACCATCGATCTGATTCGAATCCACGATAATTCATTATGAAGTGGGGCGCACATATCTCGAGCGACGGATTCGAATCGGACGGTCCAGATCCAAAACTCAAAAACTAGATTACTTTAAGGGATCCGGACCCTAATATACCTCTCTTCCTCTTTTAAAAGTAAAATTATGAAAGATACCTCTATACAATATACCTCTTTTCCTCTTTTAAAATCTGTTTGGAAGAGGGAGGAAAAAAAAGAGAAAGAGAAAAAATAGATCAAAATAGTAAATGTTAAAGATTTTAAATATCGAATGATAATTTGATTGGTGTCTTTGATAAGTCTTCATGGCTTTTCATTCTGAACAATTGTTGCCACTTGAATTATATTGAAATGTCTGGAACACTTAAATTGAGCTGTCTATTTGTTTGTTTAATTTATGAGTATTAGATTCTGGTGACTTATTTAATTATAGAATAGCTGGTCTTTTAGCTAGATTGAGATTGTTTTTAAAGTAAAGGAAAAGAAATCTAACCATTGTTAAGTCGAAATTTTTATTTTTACTATTAAAAAATGATAAACCAAAAAATCACAAAATTTTGTGGAAATTCGAAATCTAACATGGACACAACTTCACGTTGAGTCCATAAAAAAAGTGGATGCAACTTCATGTTGAGTCCAAAAACTTTTATTTTTAACCAACTTTGACCATTCAAATAGTTTGATTGAATCTGATTGGCCAAAAATATGTGGGGTCCACTCAATTTTTGGACGCAACCTGAAGTTGCGTCCATACACCATGCAACATCCATGGGGATTGGTTTATCTTCTTTTAATGAATTGTAAATTTAAAATTTTCGGTTTGTTAAGGGGTTCAAAAGTGGAAAAAATAGCTAGTCTCTCAAGCAAAGAATTTTTATATCATCAAAGATGATAGAAGAAGTAAAGAATAAAACATATGGGTGTCCACATATTTACAAAAGAGAAAAGAAAATCGAAAGGAAAAGGTACCACGGAATGAAAGGAATAAGTAATGAAAGAAATTAATCAGTTGCCAACCCACATTAATTCTCCAACTATTCCTATTCTGATTTCTCTCTCTCTTGAGCACGCCAGAAAAACTGTAGCTCTAAATTATTCAGATGAAATTAGTCATTACTTTATCAATAGAAGAAATTAATTAGTGAATTGATTTTTTCATGCATATAAAATTTACAATATATTTTAAAAAAAGACCAAAAAAAAAATTTAACAAATGTTTTAAGGCTACAAATTGTTAATGTAATTGCAAACCATATATCTCCATACATCTATCACAAAAACCATAGCATTGAATAATAAAGCACCATTTTGAATGATATTAATTAGCATTTGTCAGAGTTAACTATAAGAATAATATGTTTTTGTTTGGATTGTTAAGAGTGCATGCAATATTAACATATTTCATTTAACAAGTAATATATAAATAGTGGCTAATACTTTAAATTTAACAACTCATTTTTCACGCACAATTCATTTCACAATTAAAGATATAAATAGTAGTTTTTCACACACAATTCATTTTCACTCATAACTTGAGAGTACATATTGATTCTACAATTCATACCAAAATTATGAAAACTATTTAACAATTAAATGAAATAATGAAAAAGGAATAATTACTAAAATAAACATGACATGAAAAGTACCTAACTAGAGTGGTAAATTCATGTACATGTTGTAGTCCGAAATTTTTATTAATATTAAAAAAAATAATTAATTTTAAAAACTACCTCCCTCTGTACTGGAACTCTGTACTGGAACTCGAAATCTATTCAAACTGCAAAAAAATTTACCGATTTCAAACCAACTTTCCAATAATAAAAATTCCGGTTACAAGAGCTTTCAAAACCGGTGATTATTTTATTGGTTTTAGAGCCGGTGAAAAAAAAAAAAACCGATTTCTCACTTTAAAACCGGTAACTTTTTTACAAATTTGGTCTATGGCCATTGTTTAATTTGGTCCCTTAAATTCCGACAGCTAGTGCCCAACATATGGCAAAAAATTAAAAAAATTGACTGTTTGACTTTTGTCAAATTGAGTGAACCAATGAATTAGCAATTTTGCACTTAAACAAGTAACATGAATTTTCTGAACTCCATAAATTTAAAGCATTGAAAATCAGCATGAGTCTAATATAGGTGTCAGAAATTTACCGGTTTCTCCTCTCTTTTTGACTCTATTTATATTCATTTGCTCAAACTTTTCAATAACCGGTGTTTTTTTTTTTTTTACTGATTCTAGAATCAGGAAAATTATTACCGGTTTCAGAAAGCTTACAATCAGAATTTTTATTATCGGAAAGTTGGTCTGAAACCGGTAAATCTTTTTACAGTTTGGATAGATATCGAATTCCAACGCAGAGGAAGATAATTTTTGAAATTAATTAGTTTTTTTGGATATTAATAAAAATTTCGGTGTTGTACTATCACAATGCAATAAAAT
This sequence comes from Carex cristatella, assembly GCA_024447775.1. Taxonomy (NCBI): domain Eukaryota; kingdom Viridiplantae; phylum Streptophyta; class Magnoliopsida; order Poales; family Cyperaceae; genus Carex; species Carex cristatella. The sequence goes on from JAJHPF010000007.1 coordinate 5,488,692, forward strand.
ATTAAATAGAAACCTTGATAAGAACAATGAAATGACATACAACAAATTAAGCTAAATTTATCAATTTTGCTTCTGTTGAATTGTTGTCACAAATAATTAGGTGAGAACATATAAATTTATTCTATACAAATTAAGGTCCTAAATGGCGCGCTATAATCGCGCTATAGCGGTTTCGGACCATAAAAAGTATGGCGCTATTGACTCTATTGTGCACTATATCGCTATATGGAAATAGTGTTGTTTTTTTTTCCTGCTCCGCTATAACACGATAAACGCTATTTAAACCTTTGATACAAATAAAATTAGACTAGTGAAACGGACCAATAAAGATTGAAGAAGTGTAATTACTAATTACAAACATTATGAGAAAAAACAAATATAATAATTGAAGAATAATATGAAAAAAGAGTAATTAGGAAAATAAATATCTAGAAGCCATATGTAGGCATTGAATAGGTTTAGAACTCAAAGGTAAAACGGCTCAATAAAGATTCAAAGAGTGTAATAATGGACATAGAAAGAATCATGTAATATATCTAGATTAATATAAGGCCCCAAAAGGGGTAGCATTTTGATTGATATATTGAGTTTTTAAATTGTATTTATTTTAATAATGATAAATTCAATTTCTATTATTATTATCAGAACATAAGAAATTGAATTAACACCTAGTAATACAATAATAATTAAGTTAATAACATATATTGATGATATCTCTTAAAAAATCATTTCATTGAAAATTTCCTGACCCAATATAATAAAGTACTTACATTCAAATTTTAGTTACATATAAAGCTCTATGGAATCAAATTATGCTCACGATATACAACAGCATTTGGTAATAATTCCAATCAAATCAAGTCAATATATTTTGATTCTGGAGATTTTGTCCACATCATTCGTAGAAATATATTTTGTGTTAAGAATTAATTTCCATACTAAATTTAAGGCAATATATATTCTAATAATCAAAATTGTTGGTTAATTTTTAAAAACTTAAAATAATATTATTTGATTTACCCTGATATCTAAGATGAAAAATTATAAAAATATTAACATATTTTTTTTAACAATTAATATATTAATAGTTGTTAATACCTTTAACTTAAATAACTCATTTTTCCCGCACAATTCATTTACCAATATAAATAGTAAATTTTCACATACAATTCATTTTTACTCATGACTTGGGAGTGCATATCGATTCTATTCACACCAAAATTATGAAAACTATCTAACAATTGAAAAACACTGTGAAAAAGGAATAATTACGAAATTAAATAAACATGGCATGAAAAATACCTAACTAGAGTGGAAAATTCATTTACATGTTGTAGTATCACAATGCAACAAAATTCCAAATAACAACTCTTGATAAGAACAATGAAATGACATACAACAAATTAATCTAAAATTATAATTTTGCTTGTTTGTTGAATTGTTGTTGACAAATACGGCACAAATAATTAATTAGTGAGAACATAAAAAATTTCTTCAATTAAAGTAACTATTAGTCTTTTTATGCAAACAAAAATAGACCAGTGAAAAGGCCCAATGATTCAAGAAGTGAAATTAAAAACATCACGCGGAAAAAAAAATTGAAAAATAATATGAAAATTACTAATAAGGAAAATAAGTATTTAGAAGCCATTTTTAGGCATGGGACAAGTTTAAAACTCAGTGAAACGGCCCAATAAATTAAAGATTCAAGAAGTGTAATAATGGAGTTGGAAAGAATCATGCATGTGAAATATCTAAACGAATATAACACCAAAAAAAAGTGTGGCATTTTGATAGATAGATATATTAAATTTTTAACTTGTATTTGTTTTAATAATGATATTATTGTTATCATAGCATAAGAAATTGAATTAAGACTCTATCTAGCGATAGTGGAGTCTCTGTAAATTAATGTAGGTTTCATTAATTTTCTCATTTCATATTTTCTAGTTAATGTGATAATTTTTTTGTAGGAGATCGAGTTAATTCTACTGTTTAAGAGAATGTTTCTAATAAAGATTACACCTTATATTTCATTTTAGTTGATATCTTTGATCTGAAATGGTTCTTCCTTCCCTATACAATTGATTTTATCTTCAAAATTTGATATGTCGTCTCATTATTCATTTTTCTCTCCAAAGTTGATATTTCAAGATTTTATTGAAATAGGGTTGGGAATGTTACTGAGAAGAAGAGAATTAGTTTCACAGATATGAATTATTTCTTCATTTATGGCATTGGGAGGAAAAAAAAGGGAAATGAGAATGGGCAACAAAATTTACGTGTGTTGTGGCATGTGTGGAAACAGTGCAATGAGGCAATCTTCAGAGATTCGGTATTGCCACTGGAATTATTAGCTAGTGAGATTATTAAGGAGATAACACTATGGAGGTGGTTTTGCCCCGTGCAAAAAATAGCATAGTGTTGAGGGATATCTTAGTGTGTGAGTTTAGAGATTTTTTATGTGGTGTAAGTATGTGATGTAAACACATTTATTTTATACAACTTGGTAGTCTACCAAGCATTTCAAAAAAAAAAAAAAAATTGATATATCGTCTAAATTAGTCACCTCTTGTTCTCAATTTTGTTATTTGTGAATTAATACCGAAGTGATTTGATTATCCACAATGCAAAATTACATGTAAAACAAATTAGAATAATGAAATAAATATTTGTTCTACAAATAAAGGAGATTAATTAAATTTTCACTATAATTATGATAAGAGTGATTTCTGGAAAATCAGAATAATATTTGATTTACTCTAATATCTAAAATGAAAAATTTGTAGAAATATTAAAATGTTTGTTTTAACAAGTAATAAATAGATAGTGGCCAATTCATTTGACAACTCATTTTTCACGCGCAATTCATTTAACAACTAAAAATATAAATATATAGTAGTTTTTAAACACAATTCATTTTCACTCACGACTTAATTAAGAGTATGTATTGATACTACAATTCACACAACAAACTTATGAAAAGAATCTGACAATTGAAAACTGTAATAATTATGAAAATAAAGATAGCATGATTAGTTATCTTTCTTAGATTGTTTATATAATAATTTTTTTTTGTAAGTTGCGATATATAGAGGAGGGATCCAATTACACCCTTTTTTTTACACATCTTGACACTATTTTTTTATAGGTCAATTTTACAATTTCAAAATCCAAACAGTCGATCCAAATAGTCGAATAGTCGATTATATATATATATATATATATATATATATATATATATATATATATATATATATATATATAATTTTCAAAGTTCAAATAGTCGATCCAAACCGTTCAACATGATAACCATATTAAAATGTGCTTGGAGATCAAATTTTATATTTTTTTTGAATTTTTTTTACTATTTATTAAGATGGTTACAAAATCGTTGTTTTTCAATGGTCCGAAAACAACGATTTTGTAACCATCTTAATAAATAGTAAAAAAATTTAAAAAAAATGTAAAATTTGATCTCCAAGCACATTTTAATATATTAATCATGTTGAACGGTTTGGATCGACTATTTGAACTTTGAAAATTATATATATATATATATATATATATAGACGTGGCTACGGTGCTATGCGTTGCACGGATGACCTCCGTGCAACGGCTCAAAATTTGAGTTTTCAAAATCCTAACAGTCGATCCGAACCGTTCAACATGTAATCTATACTAAAATGTACTTGAAAACCAAATTTTACATTTTTTGGAAATTTTTTTACTATTTATTAAGTATTTTACAAAACTGCTGTTTTTCAGTGATCCGAATTACCGAAAAACAGCAGTTTGTAAAATACTTAATAAATAGTAAAAAAATTCCAAAAAATGCAAAATTTGGTCTCCAAGCACATTTCAATATGTAGAACACATCTAACGGTTTGGATCGACCGTTAGAAATTTGAAAATTCAAATTTTGAGCCGTTGCACGGAGGCCCTCTATGCTACACGTAGCATATTAGCAATTTCCTATATATATATATATATATATATATATATATTTAAATTGCTTGACAGTGGCTACCAAATTTACGTAACGATATATTATAATAGCGCTAAGATAGACCAAATAGATCTCTAACTCCATGTCATACCTCTTTCATGCAGAACGCATAATTTTTTTTTAAGTAACTATTATTCTTTCAATACTAACAAAAAAAAAACCACATTGTTGGAAATGCAATTACACACAAATTTATAAAATTTTGAATTAAATTAAGTACAAAATCAAATAATCAATAAATAATGAAAAATAAGTATATTAAAATTAACTTATAATTACTTATATTTTTTACCGCTTAATTTGTAGTACATTAATTAAAAAAATTATGATTTTGATATGTAAATATATCACTCGTTTTAAGCATTACGATTGCCTAGAAATAATGACGATCAAGCATGTGAGGTTCCTACATCACAACAATCAATTGGCCCGGCCAATAGAAAGAAAATTGCATGCAGAACCTGTTATTCTTCTAGATAAAGGAATTAATTTCAATACAACAAAGATTTTTGAATGTGGGTGTTATAAATTATCATATTTTGTTTTTAATATTTAAAAATTTAATTCAAATATGCATTATTGATTCATTCTTTTTTATTTTACAATGTATAAAATTTCATTTTTTTTTTATTTGTATCATTTATATGATCAATAGCCTACAATGAACATACTGAAATTTTCTCTTCTTTCTGTTTTACTTTTGTTGAAATCCTATTTATTTATTTCTCAAAATAGAAAAAAAATAACGTAGTTAAGGTTATTTCCGAAACAATCTTGATTCATAAGCTGGACTTAATATTTTCCTAATTAACTAAATAAAAAATAAGTTAGTAAACAGTTGCCAATAATTATGCACACCTTGTAAAGATAAGGATGCAAAACAGTTACCAAATTAATCAATCTCATCCAAAATAAATAAATAAGCAAGAAATAGATTTTTTTATGGCACTATCACGTAAAAAGAATTCCAGTAAATTTGAAGGTTTATTGGTCTTTCACTTGACATCTCTGCTGCTCTGTATGGGTAAGACCTGGTTAGCAGTAGAAATAAATTTGTTGCGATCCGAATGTTGTGAATAATAATTCTAAAATTTTTGCTTTTTCAAATTCAGTCTTCCAATAATTTATGTACACGTATCTCAAAACAGTTAATTTTTCTATGCACGAATCTCGAAACAATTGAACAGTTGATCGGCGTACCTGACGATGCACAACTCGGGCATTATTTCGCCGATACACAGCCGATTCTGGAAGATCAGAGTTCCGATGAAGGTGCGAATCTTCGTCTGGTTGATGCTGGACAACAAGATCCTAACACAAAGGGTATTGACATCAAGGTGATGTCCGGTACAACAGGGCAGCCACTTATGTTCGGCAGACATATTGGAGTCGAGGAACCACATCATGTGGGATTGCCCCTTTGCGACAAGATTTTGGATAGGTTTACAAGCTCAGCACAACATTACGGCTGCAGGGGAACCCAACATTCTTGCGACATGGATCATTATAGGATTGGGTATGACTGGGCAGCAGAGGGGGCGATGGGACGTAATATGAGCAGCAGGTACGTGGGCACTGTGGAGGGAGAGAAATAGAAGATTCTTCTCCGACAAACAAAAGGCAGTGAGACATTTAATTAGTGACACATCATTAGAGATACAGAGGTGGTTAAACAACAATTAGGCTTAGATATTTAAATTGGCGCTAGGTTACTCCATGTATACATTGTAAATAGGGTGGGAGTATAAGGCGCTCGTTGGAAACATTTCTGTAAATATTATTTTTTTATCTAATATATCTGTTGCCGGCACTTTGCTGTCAACCATAAAAAAAAAGTTGAATTTGAAAAAAAATAGAAATTGTAGAATAGTGTTCATGGATAGAGAATCACAATAGATTTGGATCCGTTAGTACGTAGTTCCTCGAAGCCGGGCTCACACTTCCTAACTGTAGGTGCAGGAACTGTTCTGATCGGAGGTGGAGGAGTAACAATATCTTGCTTGCACTTAGATCCAATGTGACCATAAGACTAGTATCAGCCACAACGCTTACGGTTCTTACATTTGGTTGCTAAGTGACCGGCCTGATAACATCAGAAACAACGGCCCTTCCACTCGAAAAGGTGTGGAATGGTGAAAAGCACAATCTAGATGGACTATGGATGGAGACATAGTAGGCAGTGGGTGCAGAGGAGGACGGAGAGACTGGCTAAGAGTTGGAAGAAGTGGGTTTACGTTGAGTTTGGGTAGTCATGGTTGGATGAGATGGGCTTCGAAGAACTTGGGCGTAGGTTGGCTTTGAGTATGGAATGAATGGTTTGGCTGATGAGATAGGTGGAGAGGAGTGACGCTACTTCGCTGGAAAAGGCCGCCTACAACGAACCTCTTGTCAGTCGCCATTGTTGTCGCCATGCATTCATCGGAAAAAAAATATCGGTAATGATATTATTGCCGACAACATACCTACCTACCTTTATATCAATTTAGGATCTGTTCGGCTGCCATCCCGCGTGTTATTATTTATGCGAGAGAAAAAAAATTCAGTTCAACTGAATTTTTTTTCCCACGTGAACTGTAAAATGATGTTTATTATTCACCCATTCCCGTACCCATGTCCATTCCCGGACTGCAGCCGAACAGGACCTTAATGATTCTCATCCGAGAATGAATAAGTAACAAAGATATGGATCTTTTATGGCTCTATCACGCAAGAAGAATATTCATGTTTGAGCATATTTTAGAAGCGTGAATTCTCTTAGTTAATAAAAAATGAAATAAATATTCCATAAACAAAAACTAATTTGAATTTGGTTACAAAAAGAGATTTGAAGTCACAAAACTGAAGTACCCACCATAGTGACATAATTTGCGTTTTATTCACAAATAAAATGTTTTCTTAGGTGTTTTCAAACTGAACGGCGAATTATTTGGCTGACAGAATTATTCACGAATAAAACGCCATTTTTTTTTTGGCTTTCTTGTGGGACCGAATCATTTCCGAATGAACACGAATAATTAATTTGTCACTATGGTACCCAGACCATAGTAACATAGTTCACGTTTTTTTTTTGCGAAAAAAACGCGAATAAAACATTTTTTAATGGTTTCCGAACCGAACGTGAATAAAACAGTTGACTGAACTTTGACCAATTTATTCGCGAATAAAACGACTTTTACGAATTATTTGCATTTTACTCAAAAAACTCTGCACAAATTATATGAGCTATGCACGGCGAATAAAACGATATAAGTTATGCACAGTGAATTCGCTCATGATCTACCATGTGGTTGAAGGCGTGAAAAGCTGAAGCATCTTTTTTGAATTTGAAAGTCACAAGTGGATCCCACCAGTGGCCCCATTTTGATTGAAATCAATTTTTTAATTAACTAATTCCATTTATTTATACAATAGTAACAGAAGATTTTGTATATTGATAGTCAGTTCTTAAACTTTTTTTCCTATAATTTTTAATAAAAAAAGTTGAAAAATTCAAAAATTAAAATAATTACATATGCTTTTTTGTTTTGTTTTTTGTGATACCGAATCATTCCTGAATTATATCCGAATCACGAATTTTTGATTCCGCCGAACTGAACCCGAACTATTAATTTGTCATTATGGTACCCAGAGTCCCAGGAACACGTATCCTCTGCATTAACTCAAAAGGGAATCTTTTGAGTTAATGCATCTCAGCCGTATGATTTTAAATGAAGTCAATCTAGCTGTCCGATTTTAACACAGGGTCTTTAATATTAGTGTGGATCTAGTCTGCATGGATCTTGAATCAGATCGTATGGTTGAAATTCATTAACTCAAAAGAGATCTTTTGAGTTAATGCAGAGGATACGCGTTCGAGTCCCAGACCAGTACATTACTAAGAGGCCATAGGAAACGCTACAGGGTCATCATGAGTCACAAAAGACCACAAATGTAATCGCCAGACCAGCCTCCCTGGACCCATCTGGCCATCTGTTATAATTATCGCTTAGATAATAACAGGATGCTGCTTTTAAATATTAACCGTCTGATCTAAACCAGACGGATAAAATTTGAGAACAGAGTTCTGTTATTTTGGGAATAATAACAGAAACAGGGACCGGGGTTAGTATCCCCAAAGTAATTCAAAATTTGTGTTTGGAATCGGGCCCTTTAATGTTCGTGCAGATTCTGATCAAACGGTCTAGATATTAACACAAAATTTGAAATACTTTAGGGGACCGACTTCCCCGGGACCAGGCCTACTTAAAAAGGAAGGATTTGTTGAAAGTGGATTAGTTTATACGGAGTTATACTACTATTGACGTGGCACTCTAGAAATAGTAAAATTCAGGATGAGTTGGTTAACTCCTGTACAGTTGGAGACGAACGCGTAAACTATTCAAGTGACCGTAGATTAGAATCAGCCCCCCCTCTATTTATTTATTTTGTCCAAGCAGTGGATCTCTCACAGTCTCACTGCTCTTCTTCTTACGCGATTGTAATACTGAGAGAGAGAGAGAGAGAGAGAATGGCGAAGGGGAAGACAGAAATGGCGGTGAGAGAAGATGGCGTGGCAGTGATAACCATTGTCAACCCTCCTGTCAATGCTCTCTCATTTGACGGTAACCTCTCTTTGAATCTCGCTCCCCAATTCCCCCAGTGAGGCAGTGAATGTTATATATATATGTAGGATTGATTTGAGATAGTTTAGATCTTCATACAAGTGTTGAATTGTTGTAAAAGTTCTCATTTGAGAGTGAATTTTGAATTGTTGCAAAATTTGAATTATGTATTGCTAGTTTTTTATTTACATTATTTTAAGGTAATTTCACATTATAGAAATTGATTGGTTTCCAAAAAGAAATACAGGCACCCATTTTGCAAAATGCACGCTTTAGTTTTCCATATTTATTAACTAGCTATATATTTACAAATATGGGCATGACCCTTATTTTCTGTCAAAAAAAAATTAGCTATTTAAAAAAATGTCGTATTTTCAATTTTGGCCTAACATTTTTTTAAGTATTTGCAAATGACTTACAACCTTTTCCAACCTAAGTTAAATCATGCAAAAGTGAAATAATTTCCCACAGCCTTTTACTGTATGTTCATATGAATAGGCAAAAGTTGTCAATATTTAATAAGGTCTATCTCAATCAATCTATGGTGCTGTTTGCAAATTTTTGGGTTTTTTATTTTTTTGCAGTTTTGATCAGCTTAAATAAGCACTATGAGGAAGCATTAAGAAGAGATGATGTGAAGGCTATTGTTCTCACTGGTATAGCCCTTAGGATTTTTGCCTAGTTCACTGTTCTTGAAAACAAAAAAGAAAGATTTTTGTTTATTACTGTTATTATTCTTTATGATTAAGTTTAGATAATGAGCTAATTAGTTGTAGTGAAACAGGTGCCAATGGGAGGTTCTGTGGTGGTTTTGATATCAATGCTTTTCAGAGCCCAACAAGTATTCTTTAAACACTTGATTATTTATTTCCTTTACTTTTCTGGTATATTCAATTTTGAGCAACTTATTGTGTTCTTTTTTGTTGTTATTTGATATTTTCTACTGTACCATTAGGTGCCAAGGAGGATCTTAAGGTCCCACCAAGTGAATTTATCACATACTGCATGGAAGGTACCTCTATCAAATTATCACATTAGTTAATTTTTTATTTTTCATGTGCATCTTTCTATCGAAAAACTTATACTGGTGGCTTATAGTAGATTTCTAATAGGATTATTACAAAATACAAAAAATTGTATTCTTTTCAGGTGGTAAGAAACCGGTAGTGGCTGCTATAGATGGTCTTGCTCTTGGTGGCGGTTTAGAGGTCGCCATGGTATGGTTTTACATTACCACATTTGTATTAATATTTGAAGCAGAGACAATTTACAAGGCCTGAAAAACTATGTTATATGACTCATAGAAGAAAGATTCCCCAAATATGAGAAACTACCAAATTTGCCCCTCTTCCCTCACTTGTTTTTCTGGAATGACTAATGAGAAGGAAAGCACTAATTTGGAACATTTCAATAAGAAATTATCAAATGAGGGGTGTAGAGGAGGTCCCGTTATGTACAAGGAATCGGGGCAAAATTTTTATGTTAGGTTATTTAAGGGTTCAAAGGAAATCCCTTTTTTTTTTTTTTTTGAAAAAAAAAAGTGGTAAATGTTTTATAATAAGTTTTTTTTTGCTTCGATAGGCATGCCATGCCCGTGTTAGTACTCCAAATGCTCAGCTGGGCTTGCCAGAGCTTCAACTAGGGATTATTCCTGGAATGGGAGGTGTAAAATTCAACTTTTCCAGCCTTTTAGTTTTTTTTTTTTTTGTTAATTCCGGATATGCCCCTACTCCTTAACCAAGGGCTTATAGTGGTTTAAATCTGTTTACCTCATTTTTTTATTATTATTTTTCTATGAATTTTTTTAGTTTTGGGTTAATAATAACCTGTATTAAGAGTATAAATAGAAAATAGCATTATGTTAAGTATAATACACCAATCATTTTCAGAAAAAAATGAGAAAAATATACACATTCATTTTTGTAATAATTTATTTGCTTAGAATGTTTATTTCCATCCTCATCTTTTTTTCTTACATGGTTTTTAAAAAATAATCTATTTTAGGTACACAAAGGCTTCCTCGTCTTATCGGTTTGCCAAAATCTCTTGAAATGATGATCGTAAGTTAATTATTCTTTTTTGTGTCCTTACTTATCTTTAACCATTAGTGTAACTTACCATTTCGTAATCTTACTGATTAAACAAAAAATTTCATCTTTAAAACCTTAATTAAGGAATTGGGGAAAGATCTTGCCTTAACTAAGAAACTATTGATCCATAGCACGGTCCGTTCTGCGCTTTGCAAAGTACCATAGCCTCTCTATTAATATTATTATAGTTGTAATTGTTCCTCCAGCTAAATTATATTAATTACTGCAGCTCTCAAAGTCGATAAAGGGGAAAGAAGCACATTATCTTGGCTTAATTGATGCAATTGCTTCGCCTACTGATCTAATCTCAGCTGCTTGTTTGTTCGCTCTTCAAATTGCCGATCACAAAAAACCATGGGTCAAGACTATTCATAGAACCGATAGATTACCATCCTCTGAGGAATCTCGACAAATTCTTAATTTTGCAAGGGCCCAAGCACAAAAGAAAGCTCCTAATGTCAATCATCCATTGGTTTGTATTGATGTCATAGAAGAGGGTATTGTTTCGGGACCTCAAGCTGGACTTATCAAGGTACATTTCTGCAATAAAATAATGAATTAAAATAGTCAACCAAATTTTTTTTTGGTTTTCAAAAGTATAACCGAACCAACCAAATTAAACTTGTCATCTTGATAACAAAAACAACCGAACCAAAATAACCAAAGTAAATTTCGTTTTGTTTGGTTGAACCGAAATAAGAGAGATTAAATTTTAAAAGGCCAAACTTGATACATACATAAATACCATTTAATAATCATAAAAATTAATATGAATATATATATTAGTTGTTGAATTCCATACAAAATATGGAGATGTTCTAAAATATCCAACCATTTTTATTCATTTTAAGTCAAAAAACTGAAGCATGGATTTGAACCACATAGAGAGTTCGGTCAGTTCGGTTTTTTCGGTTTTGAAAAATCTAAACCAAACCAAATATAAAAAAACCGAAGTAATTCAAAAATTCAAACGAAATGATCCATTTTAACCAAAAAATTGAACCATTTAAACCAATTTTTTTGGTTTGGTTGAAAACCCAATAAACCAGATCCAATAAACATCCGTAGCAATTAATGGGGAAAACTAACTTTTTCCTGCAAGAAATACTGTTCAAGGCTCATTAAGCTCTTCAACCCTTGCAAGCACCATTAGTAGTGAAAAAGAAAGAATTAGTGAGATTGAAGTCTGTACTGCTGTTATGACATTTTACGATAAAGATTGGTACTGTACCAGTGTATGTATAAGTACACAGTTCATAACACGTGTTTTATTCTTTTCTCCGGAGATATTTAAATTTCCTTATATATTTCCAGGAAACAAACTGTGCAAAAGAATTACAAGCCTCGCAAACAAGTAAAAGCTTAATTCATGTCTTTTTTGCTCAACGTGCCACTTCAAAGGTAAACTCCTTGCAGCCTTTTCACAATTTTTTTTACATGATTTCTGTGATTTACAATTTGGATAAACTGTGACAGGTACCTGGTATAACTAATATCGGTCTGGTACCAAGGAAAATTAAAAAGGTGGCTATTGTGGGAGGTGGCTTGATGGGGTCTGGTATTGCTACTGCATTGTTATTAAATAATATATCGGTAATATTAAAGGAGATAAATGAGAAGTTCTTACAATCTGGCATTGCCAGAATCAGAGGTGAGTAACCTTTTTTCCTACATAATTTGTGTATATCACATTCCTATACTATCTGTTATCTAAAGATATCATTTGTGCCCTATTTTGTATAATTTCATTTTTTTTCTCTTACCATTCAAATCTGTATAAAACTATACCATTTCCAAATAGTATTATGCTTGAATCACTTTACCATCATATTTGCAACTTCCTGAGCATTGTTTGCAACTTTCCTGGCAGAGAGTAGTTGGTTTATTATTATTATTATTTTTTTTTGTTTCGTAATAATGTCAATTTTTTTGGTTGCAGCAAACTTACAAAGCCGTGTGAAGAAAGGAAATATGACACAAGAAGGGCTTGAAAAGGCTCTCTCTTTACTAAGTGGTGCCCTTGACTATGAACAATTTAGAGATGTAGATGTTGTGATAGAGGCAAGTGTAGACAGCAAATGTATCATTTATTATTCTTTATAGCTCAACAATTTGCATATATACCCTTCATAATTATTGCATAGAAAGATTCACATGCAACAGAACCAGCCCAATACTAATATTGTTCTTTGAATGAGACAATGGTACTATGCATAGTGCGGATTGGTCCATACTATGGATCAATATCTCCATTTTCAAAGGCAAAACAGTCAATCTAAACCGTTCAACATGACTCCATATTAAAATGTATGTGGAGACCAAATTTTACATTTTAAGTTTTTTTTTTTTTTTTTTACTATTTGTTTAGGTAGGTATAAAATCAATTGAGCTAAATATTTTGGACCGTTCAAAAGTAGTGAGTTTTAACCTGTATAAAAAAATAGTACAATTTGGTCTCCAAGTACATTTTAATATGGAGACCATGTTAAGCTGTTCAGATCGACTTTCTGGACTTCAAAAATGGAGATATCAATCCATAGTACGGAAACATCTGCGCTATGCATAGTACCATAGCCTCTCTCTTAGGAATAGTATTCTAATCTCTTTCTTTATTTAGTTTGAGCATCAGAGACCATGGGTTGATACATAATTTTCCTGTTACATTCATCATTCTACAATAAATTTATACATAAATGAAAGAAGGTAAAACTACACGAAAAGAATTTGGACTAATATATTTCCCTTTTAAAACCTTGTCTCTGACAGGCAGTAATAGAGGATGTTTCACTAAAGCAACAGATATTCTGTGACCTAGAAAAATACTGCAACTCGAATTGTGTGCTTGCTACAAATACTTCTACAATAGATTTGGATTTGATTGGCCAAAAAACTGCCTCACAAGATCGCATTGCGGGTGCACATTTTTTCAGGAAAGGCCTCTTTTTCTCATTAATTAGTTGGTTCGCATCAATTGTATGCTTGATTTTACTGCCCTTACTACTTTGCACCTATTTTAGTTTTGATTGGGTCACTGTTTATCAGGAAATTTTGGATCATAAAAAAAACAGTGATTTTTCAAAAATTCTAAAAAAATAGTAAAAAATTTCCAAAAAATGGTAAAGTTGGTCTCCAAGCACTGTTGATATGGAGATCATATTTAACGGTTCAGATTGATAGTTTGAATTTTTAAATCACAAAATATGAGTGGGAAGTAAAGCTCTTGCTTTACTTACCAAAGCTTGGTAGCTCACCTCATTCTAACCACTATCAGGTCAGGTCCAAACCAACCAGGTATAGATTTCACCTTCTCTGGTTAAACGAAGAATATTCTTACTGCAGTAAAATCATTTATCATTTTCCATCTACAGCCCGGCACAGGTGATGCCGCTTTTGGAAATAGTTCGCACCCGCAACACCTCTCCTCAGGTCGTGGTCGACCTGCTCGACTTGGCCAAAAAGATTCGCAAAACCCCAATAGTCGTCAGAAACTGTACTGGTTTTGCTGTCAATCGCATGTTCTTCCCTTACACTCAGGCAGCTTTCCTTCTAGTTGATCACGGTGTTGATTTGTACCGGGTTGACCAGGCCATGGTTGAGTTCGGCATGCCCATGGGACCCTTTAGGTATATTTTTATTGTAATGTTTTTTTTATATATTGGGGGAATTTCATATATACCCCTCAAAAACCTCAAAATTACATTTTTTTTTCCTTTAAAATTCATAATATCATATTTTCCTTTCTGAATTTCCAAAACTCACAAATTTTCCCAATTTATTGACTTTTCTATTAAAAACTCATTTTTAAATTTATAAGAAAAATGTTCTGTCTTCTAATTGATCGATTTCCCAGAATAAATAGTGCATCTCTCTACTTGTGACGTATACAAAGTGGCATTTCTCTACAAATTTTATTGAACAAAGAAAGAATACAGGATTCAAACACACATTCAGTCGTGATTCTATTCCTTTTATGGAAGAGAGTTTAGTTGTAAACATTGAAGAACTTTTAAAACAAAGTTTGATTTTTAATTCTTGTTTTATGTCTTTAGGCTGGTTGATCTGGTAGGATTTGGTGTTGCTGCAGCAACTGGTCCGCAATACCTCCAGAGTTATCCCGAAAGATGCTATAAGTCTTCGCTCTTTCCATTAATGCTTCAGGATAAAAGAACTGGTACTTATATGTTCTTCTACCATATGTTTTAAAAATTACAAAATAAACCGAGCTAATCAAAACCCTAAAGAAGTTCCAGTTCAGTCCAGTACTGGTCCAACTGGTACTAAGGTCTATTGATACATTTTTCCAGGAGAAGCTTCTGGCAAGGGGTTTTACATTTATGATGATATGAGAAAGGCAAGCATAGATCCTGAGATTGCAAAATATGTTGAAAAATCAAGGAGACTATCTGGTTTTGCCCCCGATTCCATGGTATCTTGCAATGTTAACATATACTTGTTTTCTTTTCTTTCTACCCATATTCTCCCATTCATTGTATTTTGTTTAAGATTTTATGGATTAGTGAAACAAATCAATGAGTCATTGGATTCTAAAATAATTAAAGTGATCAAAATTGTGATGGGTTGGCCTCTTGTAGTACTCCTGAAACCATTCCTTGAACAGATATGCTTTTAGCAGCAAAAGTAGGCAGCTGTATAAATATGCTGAGGAATTTCACGTATACCCTTCAAAAACATCAAAATTACGTACTCCCCCCCTCTAAAATTCACAATATCATATTTACCCAATTTATTGACTTTTCTATTAAGACTCATTTTAAATTTATAAAGTACCAATTTTACCCTTTATGAGAAAATAAGAACATGTAGTATGTGTAAGAAAAATGTTCTGTCTTCTACTCCAAAATTCACACTTGCCCGGTGACAGATTGCAGGATTAACAGATAAGGATATAGTAGAGATGCTGTTTTTCCCAGTTGTGAATGAGGCATGTCGGATACTTGATGAGGGTATTTCAGTCAAATTTCCTGACCTGGATATTGCATCAATCATGGGAATGGGTTTTCCTTCTTATAGGTTACTTTTTTTTATACAACCCCTCAAGTTTTGTAAATTTGCAATTACTCCCTCTTGAAAAATTAATTCCAATGTGATTCATACATCCATGTTAAGTTTGTAATTCCAATTACTGATATCATAATTTTCTTTTCTTTTTATATATATTAGGGGAGGCGTACTGTTTTGGGCTGATACATTGGGAACAAATTATGTGTATAGTAGACTGATGACTTGGTGCAAATTATACGGTGGATTTTTCAAGCCATGCGATTATTTAGCAGAAAGAGCAATTAGAGGATTATCTCTGGTAAGAAGCAATCTTTTAAAATTTTATTGTATGTGTTTACAGTTTTGATGCTTGAAACTTTTTTCGGTTGCTTTAGAAACTTTTTTTTTTCTAAAGGAACCAAAAAAAAAAATTTGGTTCTTTTCTACTGAATTGAAATGCCCATGTAATCCATCAGAATCCTATACTAATTTAATATTATTTCTATAAATACAATATACTGTTATTTTT
This sequence comes from Carex cristatella, assembly GCA_024447775.1. Lineage (NCBI taxonomy): Eukaryota > Viridiplantae > Streptophyta > Magnoliopsida > Poales > Cyperaceae > Carex > Carex cristatella. The sequence continues at coordinate 5,504,922 of JAJHPF010000007.1, forward strand.
GCTTGGCTTTGTATTTTGTAATAATGGAACCATACTACAAGGCCTGTATGAAATCTGTTTATTTGTATTTTATTTATTTTTGCAACTTACCCTAATGTCAATTTAAATTGTGCAGGGAGCTCGGATTGATCAGGTGCAATCTCAGTTGTAAGGGGTTTAAAATTGTTCTTCTGTCTCTGGTTAATTCAAATTGAAGCAAAAGAATTAGTAATGCTGTTGTTCTTTTAGCTTTGAAGTCTTAAATGATATTCTTTGGATGTAACCCAGTTATATGCTAAAAACAATAAGGAGAGCTAAAATGCCTCCATCATGTCTCTATTAATTTTAATAACTGAAAATTAAAATTTAAATGTCAAAATAAGATTATTAGATATGATCTATATTATTTTCTCCATGTACATGTAAAGATTATGACATTTCAATTTGATTTTAATTGTTATCATGAGCTTGCAAAAATATAATGATATGAATAATCTTTGAATATTAATTTTTTAACTTATTGATTCACCTAAATGAATGTTTCTCTATATTATTTTATTTTATTTTTGGATATTTTAATTGTTGCCCAACCAGTTATGTGCCTCAACAACCAACAAGATATTAAACATTCTTAAAGTTTGAAATGAAACGATAAAATTATTTCACCAATTATTTTTAAGAATAAAATGGTTTAAATTTTAATTGGCTCGTTAGATGAACACAGTATTGGAATCTTTTGAAAATTTTCACCTACGGCTATTTTTCTAATATACATAAAAAATGAGATAAGTAACTACTGATAAATTAGATGTAGGTATTGTTTTTATTAAAATTATATATACAAAGGTGAAAATAACTAATTGAAAATAGTATTAACGGAATAATGTGATAGTATAATAATATTGGTGAATTTATTCATGACAAAAGTACTGAATTTAAATAAATACAAAAATACCGAAAGTTGCAAGTATAATTTTTCTTTAATGTCAGTTGAGAAAGATGCCTTGCCAACTTTCAAGATAAATGAGATAAAGATGCCTTGCAAATTTCTCTTAAAAGCAATCCTTAAAAGCATTTATCATAAAAGATTCTTCCAAATATAAAATCTTTTTTACAACTTTATGGATTGTTCCTTTCACATTCATATTGTTTTAAGCAAAGTAGCAAACAAATACCTAACATTTTATTATCCTTTCTAGGGTCAAAAGACCTTATCAACATAGTTCAGTCGCAATTTTTTATATTTTTAGATATTATTGGAAACAAGATAGAATTTTTTTTTCATTCCATAGATAAAACCGAAATACAATGATTCGGTTTTATTGAAATATTTTTTAGGACCGAATCAATAATGTTGTTCTAGTATATTCCATTAGTTGCAGAGTGTCTTTTCCATAGAATCCGAAAACTAATAGCACCGAACTATTGATTCAGTCTCAATAAAGATTGTGAAATCTCGAGGTCATCTCCTCTCAATCATTTTATTTCTTCCACCTAGTCTCTCATTGGCGAGAGCCAGTGGGATCAAACCAATATTTGGTCTCGTTAATTTCCTATACTGTGTGGTTATTAGTGTGGTAAATTGATTCAGTCCACTGGTCTCTTCCCAATAGAGACCGAATTATTAGTTCGGCTCCATCTATTTATCGAGAAAAAAAATTTATTTTGTTTCTAACAAATTAATATTTTTATTTCTAAAAATTAAAAATTGGTTCAAGCGTGTCTTGCATATTATACGAGACATACTTTATTCTCATACCAACAACATGATGTTTTTTCAATCAAAAGAAGCATATATACCCAATCATGATAGAAGTAGTGTGAGACACACTTGTACTTTTTTTTGGGCCTGAAATCTATCTTTTCAAAAACTAATATTCCTTCTCTTTATATTTATAAAATTCATAAATCGTGAAGCTTTTAATGAGATCTCTTTTAGAGAAATAAGTTTCTTAGCATCTTGATTAAACACTTTATTCATTGTTAGTGATTTAAAAAAAAAAAAATCAACACAGTTGACATAAAAACCAAATGATTGGAGAGCATGTAATGCAGAAAAAAAAATTGAAGTATTTTTTTCCTCCCAAATAAATAAGGAGAGACAGATCACTGACAGGAGGTTTCAACTAGAAATTATTTTCGGTTAATTATTCCAGGGAAAAACATAAACTGATTGACAGAGGCACTTTTGAAATATTATCCCCAACAGTTTGATATTAACTTAATTGTATTATGAAAAGCATATTAATTATAGTAATGGGGCGGTGGCCTTTGTTTAGACTTCATAAATTTTTGTCTCCTTGGCATCCTTATCTCTTAATTATATTGGGGCAAACATATCTAATATTTTAATATTTTCAGGATTCTCTCTTTTAAGGTTATATTTTTTACGGCAAGATGCCCAACTAACAATTTTATTAAGAAATCAAAAGATATATATATATATATATATGGACTAACTTGCTTTGAAAATTAAAGATGATGTTTTACTTTTTGTCCATATTTTTATTTTCAAATTTTAATTAGTCGATTCGAACCTTCCAACATGATCTTCATATTAAAATGTGTTTTGACACCAAATTTTATATATTTTTTTGAATTTTTTTACTATTTTTTTGGAATTTTTGAAAACCACAACTTTTCATTAAATAAAATAATATAAAAAATTCAGAAAAACACTGATTTTCAAAAATTCCAAAAAAATGTAAAATTTAGTCTCTAATCACATTTTGATATGAAGATCATGTTAGAAGGTTCGAATCGACTATTTGAACTTTGAAAATAAAAATATGAACGAAAAGTAAAACACACTTTTTAATTTCCTATATATATATATAGAGTGTGGCTAAATTGCTTCCGGCAGCATTTCGGCCAAGTGCTACTGGGGCCATATTTTAGTATCTGATGTTCAAACAACAAATCTAAACCGTTAGATGTTTAATCTATATTAAAATGTGCTTGGAGACCAAATTTTACATTTTTTGGAATTTTTTTGCTATTTATTAAGCTGGTTTGAAAACCGCTGTTTTCAATGCTCCAGAAATTCAATAAAAACAGCAGTTTTCAAACCAACTTAATAAATAGCAAAAAAATTCCAAAAAATGTAAAATTTGGTCTCCAAGTACATTTTAATATAGATTGAACATCTAACGGTTTGGATTTGTTGTTTGAACATCAAATAGTAAGATATGACCCCAGTAGCACTTCGGTCGAGTGCTACTGGAAGCAATTTAGCCACACTCTATATATATATATATATGGGCTAACTTGTTTTGGGAAGGAAAGAGTTTGTTTTGCTTCCCATTCATATCTTTATTTTCAAAGTCCAAATAGTTAATTCGAACTTTCTAACATGTTATTTATATTGAAATGTGTTGACTAAAATTTACAATTTTTTAAAATTGTTTACTATTTTTTCAGAATATTTGAAAATCACAACTTTTCATTAAATAACAAATAATAAAGAATTCAGCAAAGTAATGATTTCCAAAAATTCTGAAAAAATAGTAAAAGAATTTCAAAAAATACAAAATTTAGTCTCCAAATACATTTCAATATGAAGAACATGTTGGAATGTTCAAATCGACTATTTGAACTTTGAAAATAGAGATATGAGCGGAAAGTAAAACACCTTTCTTTACTTCCTAAAGTATGTTAGCTCATCTCTCTCTATATATAAAGACCAGCTAAACAGATAGTAAATTACTTTAGAATCGAAAAGCAACATATAATATTTACTTTCATGTAATGTTTTAACGTTAGAGAATATGAAGAATTTAGAGAAGAACGAGTGTGCATGCATATCTATCTATTTTTCCATATATAGAAGCAGTAAAATCAAAATATATTATTACTGTCCTAAAATATAATTAATATATATTGAGCCCATTTCACTTCCAAAATGAGACAAATAATTCGATAACAAACATAATTAAATAAATTACATTGAAAGATCAAAGATACATTCTTAAAAAACAATTAAATTTAGACATACTTGTAAACTTTTTGAGTAAAAGTTGGAAGTTAAGCCATCCGACTATTTTAATATTCACAAAATATGATTTTTTTCGGATTTCGAAGACCTCCTACACTGAGAGCATTGTCTTTACCAATTGCCACTAGACGTACTTGTAAATGTACTTGTAAAAATAGAATTTTTAAGGGCCTGAATACAAAAAAACGCTGATAGTGCTTTTATGGTTGGGATTTGCTTCTCTCTGTTGGAAGCAACCTGGAAAATGTATGAACTCTTATTTAATATTGTTTTTTTTTTAAGTGATTGCCACGTGGTGCATGGCCGTTCGTCCAAGTAGCTTAGGACCCAAAGGTCCCACCATGTCAATTAGCATTTTCTCTGATTACTTTGCAGCGACGTTTCCGTTGTTTGCTGCGGATTTATGGGTAAAGAATTTAATAGAGTAGTTTCAGCTTCTTGTAAGCCTAAGGGCATTTACTGATAAAAAAAGAAAAGTTTCAGCTTCACGCAGCGCATAAACTATAGAATCATAACAGAATTGTATAAGGTTTGTACGCAGCATGAAGCCAAAACTGCTCTGTTAAAATATTTACCCGGATTTAGTTCACACAACATAAATGGTTACATTGTGCCCCTCAGAATTTACAGGGAAAGTAAAATTAAACAAAGAAGATTAGAACAGCTGGATGAAGAATGCAGATAAAACTACTCTGTTAATTTTTGTTTACAAAACTAAACAAAAATTAATTGACTTTGAAACAGAGCATGTTGCACCAAAATTACTTTCAAACGAGATATTTTCTTTTATTTTTTATTATTATTATTTTTTAAATCAGTATACAATTCTTTTAGAAATTAAAAAATCAATTTGTCAGAAAACATATTGATAATTTTTTTCTTCAAAAATTATGACTAATTATTTTTCGGTTTATGTTTTTCATACCTTTACATAATTGATGACAGAAAATTCAAAAGAGGGAAGGAATGAACGAATCATAAATTTGTTTCAATTTAGATATGAGGATACACAGTCACAACTATAAGTCTTTAACGTTTAACACATTCTTATTTCTAATAAAATAAGCAGGTTAAGTGATATGTGCCTATTTTTAATTTTGAATAAAATATGTGACAGATAAGCTTACAGTGGAGCATATATAGAAATAAAAAAAGAAACACAAGTTTACCCGGCATTTTTTTTCATAACCAAAGAATAAAATAAAGTAATATTAATAACCACGATTTTAAAAAAAATTCAAAGATAATCAAACCGCCCCCCGGGGAGCAGTTTACCCTTCATACCAAACCGCCCCACGGTGGGGCGGTTTACTATTCAGGGCAGACCGCCCCACTATGGAGCGGTCTGCTACAGTATTTTTTTTTATTTTATGATTTGAATGTCACAATCTAAATAATGATAAATGTTCAATTATTGTACTAAAGTTAGATCGTAACTTAAAATATTCTTTGTTTGGTTAGAGTTGATGGAGCACTAAAATTGTAAAAGCCTAAGTTGATTTCTTATTAATAATTAGATACTAATCAAGTATATTTTTTTTCCTCATATAATCAAGTTATAATGTACTTGTTGGATATCTTGTTCGTGTTTGTTAAAAGAAAGAAGCACCTTATTCACCAATTCCAACCCGGAAAAGAAAGAAGAATAAAATAAAAATAGAAAAGATATTTACTTTGATTTCTGTATATTACTTTCATTGATTTGTAATGAGGAGATACAATACTTTTATAGAGAAGTTTAGATCTAAACTAGCTATACAAACTATATATAAACCAGAGTTAACATCTAAGGTTAAGAAAAACAGAAAAATATAATTCAGTTATTGCCAGAAGAGAAGAGAGTCTTGATTTTAATATCTCCAGTTTCCATTTGAATGGATACGTCCATTGGATATCTAATAAAGAAAAAAACAACATCATTTCCTTTGTTCATTTTTCACAGGATGCACGAGACTATGCAGATAATAATGGCATGTTCTTTATTGAGACTTCAGCCAAGACTGCTGATAACATAAACCAACTCTTTGAGGTACCAAACTGCTTCTTTGTATTAGGATTTTTTTTCTTCTCCAAAAGGATCCACTTTTTGGTATTTGGTATTGCTTGAAGAATACCCCTATGGTTTTGGTATTTGCAGAAACACCCATTCTAACTTTTAGAAGAAATTTTGAAGGATTTTCTTTCCTAAGTACACTTGTCTTTTAGGAGTATAATGCCCCTTGTATTACCTTTATAGAAAATCTTTGTTTTTTGTAATGAGAAACTCAGTGAAGAAGTAGGGTCATTTGGCTATGTTATTTGAATCTTAACATTTAACATATGAAATATTTAAAATTTCATATTGCATGTTTATTTATATCACAAATTTAGATATGCTTTCTAAAAGTATTTCTTTCCATATAGTGCCAACATTCGAAGTTCCCTTGGCAATTTAGCTAGAACTCTCATTTTATTATTATTAGAAGCCTTGTATATTGCACATTATTTTTCATGATTCTAAATTAATAATCCTACATCTGTTATATTTAAAATGATAAAATTAAAGAAAATTTATATTTTTTTTCAAATCAATGAATTAACAACCTTTTCTGTTCTATGCTTAATCTTTTGAGTAGAACTAGATTCTTAAGGAATTCACATCCTCTCCAATATTACACAAGGGAATCTTTTACCATTAGTGAATCCCAACCATTCTTTTTAACTTGGCATGAATCTCAAAACCCAATAATACTGCCCCTTCGCACTAGCTCGAATCTCAAAGCGGTGAGATTTAATATCAAACCGTAAAGTGAGGCCCATCCTCTATGATATTGGAGAGGAGTTGAATCCATTCTTAAGCTCACCAAGCCTCTTAGTATAAAGTTAAGCTGAAGCTTTATAAATTAATTTAAGTCTCTTAGTCTAAAATTAAGCATTTAAAATTAGAATCTTTACAAATTAATTTGTTATATGTTGTTCCATATGAACTTGCTTACTCTCTATCTTAAATAGTTAGTTTGTTATTATATGCTCTTGTTCCATTGTATAAAAGCATCACTCATAAATTAGATTGGTCATAACAATTTGAATTTGTCATTTAAAATTAATTTGATAAGTTTTGGAGTTTGACCATACCCCTTGATGAGCTTTAGACAAGATAGTAATGCACGATCGCTCCTTTTAGCTGGGTAATGTCAAAATATAATTATATTTCCATTGAATTAACAATAATTAAAGTGATCCCATTATTACTCATTGTAGAGCTGCTCATGAGCCGACATTAATAGTAAAGACTGTCTTTCATGAAGCACTGTCTTTCATTATCCTGTTATTATTAATATTGAATATATGCTAAGAAAGACCGTCTTTCATGAAGCACAACTGCACAACTGCACAAGGGTATTCTAAATTCTAATAGCTAGTAATATATTTATATAATTAGCATCTAATTATTAATAAGAAATCAACTTAGGTTTCTAAAATTTTAGTACTCCATTAACTCTAATCAAACAAAAAATACTTTAAACCACAAACTAACTTTAGTACAAAAATTGAACATTTCTCATTATTTAGATTATAATATTCAAATCCTTAAAAAAATAATTATTACTGTAGCAGACCGCCCCACAGTGGGGCGGTTTGTCCTGAATAGTAAACCGTCCCACCGTGAGGCGGTCTAGTATGAAGGATAAACCGTCTCTCCGGAGGACGGTTTGGTTATCTTTGAAAAAAAATTAAATCGTAGTTATTAATATTACTTTATTTTTTTGTTATGAAAAAAAATGCCGGCAAGTTTACGGTGGAGAAAAGGATTGAGAGCGGGAGGAAAGAAAGAATCTTGATGGGCTGAAGCGGCGAGCAATTGAGAGCGAGAGTGCAGAGAAAAGGTGAAATGATGGGCGATTGAGAGGAGCGGAGAAAAAAGAGAAAAGCATGTGAAGATGTGAAGAGGCACGCGGAAACTTTTCATAATTTATTTGGGCAGGATGGGCAGCTTAAAAATTATTATAAAAGAACTAATTCAAACCATGAGATAAAAGTTCAATGGTTATGATGATAGAAAAGTAGAATCCTGTTTTCTTTGAGAAAAGCAACAGAGTCAGATCCCTGTGCCTAGAGGTACACAAAAAGATTTGCCAATTGCCATTGCTACTATGATTTTTTGAATATATTTTTCTGGAACAAATATGAAACGTATTTGGACTGAAATTTTGTTTAGTTGGCACTTCAATAATTTGAAATTAAACAACCACCATTCAAAACTTCGGATTTTAAATTTTACTACCCTCACACCCTGGAGGGTGCACACCAAATTTTTATTTTTTTTGGCAGGAAGCCCACCAAATATTTTTTTTTGGTTCTGTTATGTAATGTTCTGCGTATAATTTGTAGTATAAAACGTTAATTAGATTGTGCGTATAATTTGTAGTAATTTGCTCACTAACTTAGTACAAAGCGCTGCTCAGATTGTGCGTATAATTTGTTATAGTATTTCTTAGTTCAAATTTAGTACCAAATTTTATTTGTTAAACATGTGCATTTTATTTTCTACAATTTCAAACAGAACATAACAGAACTTAAAAAAATATATATTTGGTGCTCTTCCGAAGGGTGCGCATAGAAAAAAATTAAAAAATTAATTTGGTTCACATTTCCATCTAGCACACCAAAAAAATTTAGTATGCGTTATGGAGTTACGTTAGTGATAGAAATTGAAATTTGAAGATATGAGTGGTCATTGTTTAATTTTGATTATTAACTGAGGTGATAACTAAAAAAGTTTCGGGGATTTGGATGGAAATTTCCGAATTCCTTTACACCCCTAAATTGATAAACTGTTTTTTATTCAATATTATTTTGGACTAATTTCAATATGGAGACATGATCAGTCAATGTCTTTACTGATAAAGTCACAATGGTCATAATACCTGATAAATCTGCTGTTATTCCTGTTATTCCTATCTCAAGAATTTTGTTTTCATGTACGAATCATGATAAAGATCAACGACTTAGATCGGTTATCCCTTTGGAATAACAGAAGATTTATTTCCACCGACAGCATCCCCAACATCACATGCATGCAAGAGACTTTGCAGTAATTACTTTACGTACGGAGTTGACTCGCAGTCTCCTCCGACTCCCCAATAATTTATTTTTCTACCTAACATTTATATCGATCGTTTCATTTTCATATCAACAACACAAGAGAAAGAGAACAGAACAGACTTTGCAATTTTAGATTGATGGCTCTGGGTCTACGTGGAGTGATTTCTAACATTCTCTCTTTGGGCACCAAATTGCTGCCCTTTATCAACGCATCTGCACAAGCTCCGTCTTCTTCCTCGTCTGCTGCAGTAGATCAAAACTGCCAAATTGAGGCTGAATTGAAGAAATTGATGAGTTTGCTGGAGCGGATCAAGGCCACGCTGTACGATGCTGAGCAGAGGGAGATCAAAGACTTGTCAGTCAAGCTGTGGTTGAAGGAGCTCAAGGGTGTTGTGTATGATGCAGAGGATGTACTGGATGAGTACCACTACGAAGTCTTACGGGCAGAAGTTGAGGCAAGAGATGCTCCTCCACAAGATTCTTGTAAAGGGAAGCTAATTCAGGTAATTTAATTTAGGGAAAATTTGTTTTATGTTACTTTAAAATTTGATATTTGTCAAAATGCCACTTAAAAAATAATATTTGTCAAAATACCATTAAAACTCAATTTCTATTTTAATTTTGCCATTATTCCTCTTTAATCTCAATTTAAAAATTATAATCTTTCAAAATGTCCAAACTGTCCCTGTCAGATTTTTTTTTTTTTCGAATTTCAAATTTTTTGAAATTTCAAAATTTTTAAAATTTCAAATTTTTTCGAATTTCAAATTTTTTTCGAATTTCAAAATTTTCAAATTTTTTCGTGGCAGCCCCCGGCTCGGACTCCCCAAAAAAATTTGGTTTTCGAAAATTTGATTTTCCAAAAAAAATTTAAATTTGAAAATTTTGAAATTTCAAAAAATTTGAAATTCGAAAAAATTTGAAATTTTAAAAAATTTGAAATTTCAAAAAAATTTGAAATTCAAAAAAATTTGAAATTCAAAAAAATTTGAAATTCGAAAAAAAAAAAATCTGACAAGGACAGTTTGGCATTTTGAAGGATTATAATTTTTAAATTGAGATAATGACAAAATTAAAATAGACATTGAGTTTTAATGGCATTTTGACAAAAAATATTTTTTTAGTGGCATTTTGACAAATATCAAGTTTTAGAGTGGCATAAAAAAAATTTCCCTTTAATTTAATTTAATATAATCTCCTTTTGCAAAGGGTTTTTCTGTTCAATAATTGCAAAGAGTAAATAGAGTTGCTTATGTAATGCAAAGCCTGTATGGCTGTATATGTCAACCTCGTTAAATTCATTTGGTACTAACCCTAAAAGAATAAAAGTTCATTTGTTACAAGTTTTTTATTCCATTGACAGCCAATAAGCTGTGTAGGTCCTTTTAAGGAAAAAGGATTGTTGTTCTACATTTTACTGAACTCTTGATGCTAGTTTATGTTTTGAATTTTGAGTTGTGAGTCATTGTTTAACAGTTTAAGTTGGAAACATATTTATTTTTTGGAAGTGCATTCTATTTGTGTCATGGTATTAATATGTACTGCCTGCTGGTTGTGGACTATATGAAGCGGGCAAATCGACCACATTGGTTGTGTCTACTTAAAACTTATTGAGATTTAATTTGTTGTGTGATTGAATAATTTGATTCATTTCTGAAAAATTGTAAATCAGTTGTTAAGTACCAGTGTGTATGGTACCAATTATCTTACAAGGAATAAAAGTTCTTGAGTCATAAAGGCTGTACGTTCCATTCTGAGTTTTGCTGGATTGAGTTTTGTTTAGAGGGCCTTCTTTTATTGATCTAGATACCATAGAGAAAAAATCAGAATCATAATCAGTCTTTTGACCGTGAAATCTGAATCGGGTGAATCGGTCGGAATTGGCCGAATCGGATCGGAAACTCGGACTTTTTTTTCGAAGTTAATTTATGCTAAACACATAAAAAATATTAAAAATAATAATTTGTGATCAATATATGTTTAGACAATGACTACACTCAAATAATCCATTAATATAATATAACATCAATATTTAAAAAATTATAGAGTTAATTGTAAATTAAAAAAGCATAGAAGTTACAAAATATTTACTAAATAATAATTTTTTTACGTTAGACACGTTAAGATAAATATTAGGCCCAATATGATAATAACACAGGTCCAATATATGAGGCCCATTCCTTGAGTTTTTTTTATTGCGGACCCATGTGTCAGAGTGGTCTTGCTCCCTCTCATCCTTCGCTTTGCTTAGTTTTTACGTTAGGCTGTTGCTCGAACTACAAATTAAAGATCCAGATCGAGAAAAAACAAGCAGAATCGGCCATCTTAGAGAAACTCGATTTGGAATAGCTTGATTCGTCCAGTTTTAACACTGTTCATCCTGTTTTTCAATGAAAACTCATAATCCACATAACTCGGTCGAAAATCCACTCGGTTAGGTCTGATTCTGGTCTGATTCAGCCAATTTTTCCTTCTATGCTAAATACATTGTATTTAAGCATTTCGGTAATGAAATGGGCTCAGAGTATTTATTCCATTGTAGATAAGCATTTCAGTCTTATAGAAGGAAAAATCAGCCAATCCAGATCGGAATCGAACTGTACTGATATGATTTTAGGCCGAATTATATGGTATGTGAATTTTTCGTCCAATTTTGACCGAAACAGTCTGATTCCAGTTATACCATCGCCCGAAACATGCAAATATAATTCTCCAAAAAATTTCCCCTCCAACGTGACTCAAACCATGGATCTCTTGGTTACCAACCAAGCCCAACTACCACCACACTATAATATCTTTTATTGGTAGAATACCTAACTATATTTAAATATAAGTGTTGAAATGCTTGTATTATATTGTATTAGTGGATTATTTGATTGTATTTATTTGTCTAAACAGTAATTGTTGACAAATTATTTTTTTATCAATTTTTTTCTATTTTTAAAATAAAATAAGATTCTGACAAAAAAGTCCGAGTTTTTGATCAAATTCGGCTGATTCACCAGATTCTGATTCCATGGTCCAAAGACCCATCCCGATTCCTATTTCAATTTTCCCTTCAATGCATAGTCTATTGAATTCTGAAATGCACTCTTACTCATAGTCTCACTATCAGGTCCAACTAGAGCCATATACATGTACAAAGTAACAGCTGTACATACGGCATGCCATCAGAAATATTATGAGTCCATATAGTAATATAGCAAAGACCTGTAATATACTAGTATTATCTGTGTACAAGAACATTATAGTAGGTCATACATTCTCAAGGTAATTATAACTCTCCAGGTTCCATACGGCATGCTTGATCAAATTCAGCAAATAAGGAGCAGATTTGATGAGATTGTGAATGATCGGACAGCACTTCAATTGACAGAGGGAGATGGGCCCATGCGTTGCAACAACGAATTGCAAATAGCTCCAACAAGCCGCTTTGTAGTTGAGTCGAATATCTTTGGGCAAGAGAGTGAAAAGGAGAAGCTAATTGAAATATTGTCCTCTGAACGTGATGTTTTTTCGGTAGTGACAATTGTTGGCATGGGGGGCATTGGCAAAACAACCCTTGCACAACTTGCTTATAATGATCAAAGAATCCAACAAAGGTTCGATAAATTTGGGTGGATATGTGTATCAGAGGATTTCAATGTTGGAAGGCTCACCAAAGAATCACTGGAGTCCATTACAGGAAATGTGTGTGGTATTACAAATTTGAACGCTTTGCAAGAGGAAATTTTGAGGGTAATAAGTGGGCAAAGGGTCTTTTTGGTCCTTGATGATGTCTGGAATGAGAATAAGAGTTTTTGGAATTTATTTCAGACTCCTTTTATGTCAGCAACATTTGCAAAAATTCTAGTTACTACAAGGAACGATTCTGTCGCGCAAATCATGCAAACAGAGCCAACATTCAAAATTGCTTGTTTGTCAACTGAACAATGTTGGCAATTGTTCAAACATTATGCATTTGGTGGCGTGGATCAGAATAAGAGCCCAAAGTTGGTAGGAATTGGGAAGCAAATCATGAATAAGTGTGGAATGTTGCCCCTGGCTGTGAAATCAATTGCTAGTCTTTTGAGGCATGAGGTGGAAGAAGAGGGTTGGAGAGAGATTTTGGAAAGCGAGCTATGGGAGTCAAATGCTGGCAATGAGATATTTCGACCTCTTCAAATAAGCTATGCACGCCTTCCCACACATCTGAAGTCTTGTTTTCTATATTGTTCCATGTTTCCTAAAGATCACGTATACAATGTCAAAGATTTGGTGAAATTATGGATGTCTCAGGGTTTTATCGAGTCTAAAGGAAACAAGACTCCAGAAAAGATTGGTTTTGAATATGCACAGCAGCTGTGCCAAAGGTCCTTGTTTGAAAGAGAAGACATGTATGAGGGGAATGATTTTGTTTGCCGGAAATTTAAGTTGCATGATATAGTTCACGATTTAGCACGACAAAATTCAGAAAATAGTTGCTTTTCAATTGAGTTTGATAAGCTCCCAATTTTTCCTAATGTACTACATCATTTGTATATTGCTAATGATGTGAACCTAGTAGATCCTATTCCTCTTGACAAGTTCACTGCTCTCCGTACACTCATTATAGAGTGTCTTTCTGATCTTTTTTCCAATGACTTGTCAATGCCACCAAAATTAAGAGCTCTACAAATGGAATTCTTTACTAGTGAATTAGAATTATTTTCCTCCATTGGTAATTTGAAACATCTTCGTCATCTTTCACTTAGTCATGGGGACTTTAAAACGTTACCTGAATGCATATGCTCCCTTTATAGCTTGCGAAATCTCTATCTTATGGAAAGTGATCTCATAGCGTTGCCGACAAAAATAGGAAATCTAATTAGCCTGGAAGAGTTGATAATTGATTATTGTTCTGACCTCACGGTGTTGCCTGAGTCCTTTTGTCAACTCAAGGTCTTGAGGAAACTCGATATTAAATATTGCTATAAAATTAAGGAGTTACCAAACAACATAGGAAATCTAATTAGGCTGGAAGAGTTGATAATTGATAAATGTCCTGACCTCAGGGTGTTGCCTGAGTCCCTTTGTCAACTCAAGGTCTTGAGGAAACTCGTTATTATTGGTTGCCATAAAATTAAGGAGTTACCAAACAACATAGGTAATCTAATTAGCCTGGAAGAGTTGATAATTGATTATTGTTCTGACCTCACGGTGTTGCCTGAGTCCTTTTGTCAACTCAAGGTCTTGAGGAAACTCGATATTAAATATTGCTATAAAATTAAGGAGTTACCAAACAACATAGGTAATCTAATTAGCCTGGAAGAGTTGATAATTCATAATTGTTCTGGCCTCACGATGTTGCCTGAGTCCTTTTGTCAACTTAAGTCATTGAGGAAACTCGTTATTATTGGTTGCCATAAAATTAAGAGCTCCAAATTGAACATGGGAAATGTAGTTAGGTTAGAAGAGCTCCAAATTGAATGTTGTTCTGGCCTCCGGGTGTTGTTTGGTATCGTTTGTCAATTAAAGGCCTTGAGGAAACTCTGTCTTATTGAATGCGTGCTACTTGGAGAGCTTCCTAGTGACATGGGGAGCCTTACAGATCTTAAAACTCTGAAAATCAGGGATACTGGTGTGAGTTGTTTACCTAGCTTGAGCAAATTTGTAGAAATACAAGAATTAGAGGTGGTGCTCAAATGCAAGACAATAGGATGGTTAAAGAATTTTCCTGATCAGGGCGGAAAACTCTGTCTAAGTGGATTGAAAAATATTTCCAATTTAATGGATGTCAAATGTGCTAACCTTTTGAGTATGCATAACTTGGAACACTTGGTACTAAACTGGAATGAGGATTACGGTTGGAAAAGATATTACGGACCAGAATTGATTGGCACTAGACTGCACAGTATATTTCAGTTAATCATGGAAAGAGCTCAGAACATATTTCTTAAAGAACAAAATTGTTTTTCGGTGATGGTTAGTCTCCAGCCTCACCCTAATCTTACCAAGCTACAAATAGATAATTACAGTGGCATTACATTTCCAGAATGGATTGGCAGGCTATGCAAGCTAAAGTATTTGAAAATTACTTCCTGTGATAGTTTGCAGTTCTTAAAAGCAGAGTCCTTGCCATTAGAACTTGAAGAGTTGGAAATTAATCAGTGCTATCAGCTAGTATCTATGCCGGGAATACAAAACCTGAAATCCTTGGTCAAACTTTCCATCAATAATTGTCAGAACTTGAGCTCATTTATGGAACCATCTCTTGATTTGACAATGAGAGCAGGGGTGGGTTCATATGGGACCTCATTGCTGGGGTTGGCAAACCTTGTTTCTCTCAGAAGTTTGAATATTTCAAACTGTATAAAATTGCATGTATTGGTGCATGAGTTGCTTCCTGCAGAGCATTGCATAGTTGAGATTTCTGATTGCCGCGGGTTAAGGGAGTGGTGCTTGCAACATGAAATAAACTACAAGGTACTTCTAAGTTCCTATTATTATATAATATTGTTGTTAGATAATTGATGAATGTCATCTACTTTATAAGCTTTATTTCTTTTACTCGAATACAAAATTTGAATCAGAATATAATTCTTTCCACGCATACCATTCAGCTCAGGAGATACATTTTTTTGGTAGTCATGTCATACGGTACTGTTACATATGAGTTGTCATGGTTGCAATTTGTTTATTCTCTAAATTAAACTGGGTTTTTACAAATGACAGTGCATACACCTCGGGTGAAACTTGTATGACATGGCCAGTATTGTCAAATCTTGAATTATTCTTGCTGCGGTAAATCTGAGTAACCACTACGTTCATGACCACTATCATCATCATCATCAATATTCTGGGACTGTCTTCTTTGGTTTTAGATAATTACTCTTACTTGTCTTCCAGGGATTATCATTGTCTCCTAAATTAAGATTTGAACTTTTAAATTTTAATTAAGACAACAAAGGTCACACTGGTTAAGGGAATGGTATTGCTCTTGCAATATATAGTATTACCTACAAGGTACTTTCTATTATGTAATTTGCTATCTGGAAACAGTGGGCTATTATAAATTTGAGGAAAGTATCCCCATCAACCATACAACCAATGCAACTTTTTATGGGTTTGTTATAGTACAGCAAATAGTATTTTTTTTCTATAGTACAGTAATTCATTTTAATTTTTTTACAGCCGTTGATTTTTTAGGGGTAAAATTGGTATAATATTCCTCTGTTACCTCTCTGTAAGCCTTCTCCGTTCTTTCTTCTTCCTTCTTCCTCTGCTACCTCTCATTGTCGCCCCCTCACTCTTGCTATCGCCTCCCCATTCTCCTTCTTCATGGCCTCAGATTTCACCAAGCAGATCTGGATGTGCTAATCCAATCTATCGAGCTGTTGTTTCGAGCTTCCAGAAAACACAAAGAATATGTGGCAAATCCTAATGTTGATCCCATTCTTCTGGTACCTGGTATCAGCTGGTTTATCCTCAAGGGTCCATCGATGAAAATGGAAAGGCAGAGTGGGTCTGGGTTCGGACTTTGGGTGCGGATCATGAATTTGGACTAAACTTTGCCCCGCTCTGATCCTTTCTCTGGTAGCATTTTATGCCTTCGTGTCTCATTATACTTTATTTTATTCCTCTAAACCAAATCATGCTTGTGTTAGTCTTTAAGTCTTGGAAGTTCAATTTCAAGAGGACAATGTGAATTTTTTTTTTTTAAGTTTTGGGCGTTTAAAAAATTGGAACAAATTCTGATACTTAAGAGTAGTGTTAGTTTTTATCATTGGTAGTCACTACCAATTTTTAAAAAAAAAAAAAAAAGGTAGTGTTAGTTTTCATTTTTCTTTAGACAATTAACAAAATTCTGATACTTAGAGTAGTGCCCTTTAACCCCTTTGCTTTTCTGTTCTTGTGAATCAGTAATTATCGAGGTGCTTGATTATAACTGGCCTTACCAAATTCTCGTATTTTTGTTTAGCACTATGTTTTCTAAATTGCTTGGAATTGCTTCTACAATTGACTTGGACTTGATTGGCCCAAAAACTGCCTCACAAGATCGCATTGCTGGTGCACATTTTTTCAGGAAAGACTTATTTTTCTCATTAATCAGATGGTTGTTTATCAACTTTTTTCAGGAATTCTTTAGGTGATCAAAATTGCTGGTGCCTCACAAGATCGCATTGCTTGGAATTGCTGGTACCTCTTTTTCTTATTAATCAGTTGGTTGTTTATCAATTGGACGCTTGATTTTACTGCCTTTACTACTTTGCACCTATTTTAGTTTTGATTCGGTCACTGTTTATCAGAAATATTTGGACCATAAAAAAACAGTGATTTTCAAAAATTCTAAAAAAAATTCAAAATTGTAAAAGCTGGTCTCCAAGCACATGTTAATATGGAGATCATATTTACGGTCCGGATCGACTGGTTGAGCTTTGAAATGACAAAATATGGACGGGAAGTAAAACAAGAGCTTTACTTCCCAAAGCATGGTAGCACACCTCATTTTAACCACTATCAGGTCAGGTCCAAACCAACCAGGTATTCCCCCCTCTAAAATTCATAATATCACACTTACCCAATTTATTGACTTTTCCATTAAGACTCATTTTAAATTTATAAAGTACCAATTTTATCCTTTATGAGAAAATAAGAACATGTAGGCTGTGTAAAATGTAGTATGTGTAAGAAAAATGTTCTGTCTTCTAATCCAAAATTCACACTTGCCAAATGACAGATTGCAGGATTAACAGATAAGGATATAGTAGAGATGCTGTTTTTCCCAGTTGTGAATGAGGCATGTCGGATCCTTGATGAGGGTATTTCAGTCAAATTTCCTGACCTGGATATTGCATCAATCATGGGCATGGGTTTTCCGTCTTACAGGTTACTTTTTATTAAAACCCCTCAAGTTTTGTAAATTTGTTCTTTTACAAAGGCATTACTGATGTTTCACTTTTCATATATTGACCCATAACCGATATCATATATATATCAGGGGAGGCATATTGTTTTGGGCTGATACAATGGGAACAAATTATGTGTATAGTAGACTGATGAGTGATGACTTGGTGCAAATTATACGGTGGATTTTTCAAGCCATGCGATTAGCTAGCAGAAAGTGCAATTAGAGGATTATCTTTTGTAAGAAGCAATCTTTTAAAATTTTATTATTATGGGTTTACAGTTTTGATGCATGAAATAATATCCTGCATCTTTATGTTGCAAATCTGACCACACCTGAAAAAACTGCACAAATCTGACCCATGTAAGAAGCAATCTTTACAATTTTTATGCTTAAAATAATAACCCATATTTTTCACAGAATTTTTTATTTATGGAAATGATATTTAAATAATATAGGGTGCTAGATGGATTACATGGGTTGATTCGGTAGAAAGAACCAAAAAAAATTTTGGTCCCTTTAGAATATTTTTTTTCTAAAGGAACAAAAAAAAAATTCGGTTATTTTCACGTTACTCTGATATTAATTTAATATTATTTCTATAAATACAAAGTACTGATATTTTCATGGTACTCTTGTCTTCTTTAGTTCAGTTAGAGAATCTCCATCGGCTTGCATATCGAATTGCAAAGTCCTACGTGGCGCTATGCAAATCTCCACTGGCAATTTCATTTCTTCTTTTAGCGATGCGGTGTTGCTTCAGATTTTGAAAGCTTTCATCTTCACTTTCAAATTGCCACTCTGGCGAAGAGAACCAATCAAATCCCCTCTTGCGTAGTCATGTTATCAATTGATCGAAACATTTCTTCCTCTTTCCGTTCATGGTCTTCAGCTATCACTGTTTCCGTCGCTGGTCTTTCCTTATCTGTTAATCCTGCAATCTGTTATGTTGGAAATATCCACCGCTGGGACTCGGCACCAACACATTTGCTCCTTCTCCCACACAACTTCCCAATCTGCTAATACCAATGCCTCCGCCGATTGATCTGGATGCAGTAGTCACAAAGGCGTGAAGAAGATACACAATAGGTAAAGTTAATCTCTATAAATCCTTTTTGCGTATAAATGTCTCCAATTTAGTGTTGATCAAAGTTGTAGCTGACTAGAATTATTTATATATTAGAATTTGGAGAAGGAAAATGATTGCATGAAAATGGAGATAGAAAAGCTTATGGAAAGAGTTGAACAATGAGAGAACAAAAACAATTGACTATCTGATAAAGTTATTGAGATGGAGATGTGGCTTGAGCCAAAACATGGTAAAATTAACCTACTGTCGTATGTATGAATGAATGTGTTGCAACCTAGATAAGGATATATCAGTACCAATCCATATAGTTGGACCAAATAGTTCAATTGAGATTTAATTGTGCATACTAGAGCAAAGGGGGGGGGGGGTTGAAAAAAAGACAACCATCATTCAATGAATTTTATTATGTAAACATTTTGTAATCGTGAGCCAAAGCTGACCTAATTCTGACATTGAAATGAAGCCATGTAATTAATTTTATCAAAACTGTCCGAATGGAAAGTATAAAATTTTACTTGGCATTAACAATTTCAAAATGATAGTTACATAGAAGATTGACCATTTTCATGAATAAGATTCTTTTTGTCATAATATGAAAGATAAAAATCTACACACTTCAATTAAATATAGAACCTACAAACTGGAACTAAATATAAATCAATCAGGAAGTGAATTTTGCTACACAATTTGAAAGTAGCCTTGATTGAGAATCGCTTCTCTATCCAGAGCTGCAAGGTGAGTCTGCTGGTAAGTCATGTACTCCTTTGTTTTGTACCGCCTGCACCAACAATTTGGTTTGAGTCCTGTAGAATTCAAGATTAAGATTAAGATTTATAATCCTTTGTTTTATAAACACTTCAATATTAAGATTGATAATTCAAGAAAAATAATTCACCAGGTAGAATGACAAGCTTACCTTTTCCTTAGAAACAAGCAAAATTGGTACACTGGTACATGCAGGAGAAACCTAGCAGCAAACATATTTAAATACTGGTACAATTATCCTGTTTTGATTATTTTATTTGTTCGCATATGCGCAGCCTTGGTTTCATGGGGCGCTAGACCGGCAATTGATAATTTTGAAAGTCAGAGGCAATTGAGAGAGTTCATGAGTTTCTAGATGCTCAATCTGGTGCACGGGACCTAGACCGGCTGATTCAATTTTTGGTATCAAAATAGTATGGAGATAATTGCCCATGTGGATCCTCCAATCCCGGGTCCCTCTACAGATCGGCTTGTGCTCAGTCTGACAAGTATTGGCGTTTACTCGGTGAAAGCCTGGTACAGTGCTTTGAAATAACCCCCAACAGTAGCCACTGGAGATAAGATTTTCTGGTCGGTGGTTTTGCACAAGGGTGACTTATTACCAAGAATTTGTATGTTCTTGTGAAAGTTGCTTCAATGTGAGTTTCCTTCGGCTACAATCATGCATTGCAAGTTCTCCTCTCACAACCCGATCTGTGTAACTTGTTGCAGTCAAGAGGAGGACGCTATGCACCTCCTGCATCAATACTACTTCTCAAGAGCATGCTTTCTAGCTGGGTCGCTGGGTTTGATAACTGATGAACACCAATAGATTATAATGATCTACATGGGGTTTATTTTGGCCCATTTAATTTGTTGATTTATTGTTATGGTATGTACTGTACTGATAAGGATACAAGTATCATACCAGTCAAGCTAGTACTTTTCTTTCAGTGTGTCTAACAGAAAAGAAGAATTTTATCTTCAACTGGAATGTTTTCCTTTTTTTTCCCTTGAATTCAGCAATTTTTGCTTTTTATTTAGTTGGTCAATGGTGTTCTTCAGCTTAATTTTCTTGCCTATTTGATCTAAGATTTCTTTTGAAAACCAACTTGTTTATTCGATCGAATCCGTCTTAATTAAAATCCATTTCTTAATATCCAAGATAAATTGATGTGAATATTACTTTTGGTTGTCTTTTTTTTCAAAGAAGCTAGTTAATCGATTTTTTTTAATTTAGAAATTATAACTAAATTCCTAAACAAAGCAGCCAATTGGGCGAAATTTTTTGAAAAATGAACTCCACCGGATTCGGCATCCGGTGTGGATTGAAAGACCCGGCCTCCACCGGATTGGGCAACCGGTGGAGCTAGAAAATGACACATTTTTCCACTGCGCCACAGAAAATCAAAAAAGTGCTCCACCTGTTTGGAGAACCGGTGGAGACTTGTTTCCGAAATTTAACCCACCCGATACCTCTCTGTCTCTGCCTCTCTTCCTTCCTTCTTCTCTCCCCCATTTTTCTTCCTTCTTCAAAAACGAACTCCACCATTTTTTTTTGTTCTTTCCAAATACTCCATCTTTTTTTCATTCAATTGTTTCAAAATTTTCAGATCGTCCAAGATAATTGGAAACTCCTTCGATCTACGATTTTAACAAGGTAAAAATCCATTTTTTTTTATAGTTTTTAATTTTGGCCGAATTAAATTAAATAACTCATTTAATTGAGTTTGTTTAGTATATTTAGTATTTTTTGTGTAATTTAGTGTTGAATTAGCAATTGGCTTCAATTTAGTGTAATTGTAGTATTAATTTGTATAATTTAGTGTAATTTGTGTTATATAGTATAATTTGTTTAATTTGTGTAATTTAGTATAAATTTGTGTAATTTGTGTTATGTAGTATAGTATAATTTAGTGTTATGTAGTTTAATTTGTGTAATTTGTAGTTTAATATAATGTAGTATAAATTTGTGTATTTTAGTGTTATGTAGTATAATTTGTGTAAAATTAGATAAATGTAATTTGTGTATGGTTAAAATCGAAAATTTTAGTAATTTGTGTTTATTTGTGTAAAATTTGTGTAAAATTTGTATAAAATTAGATCATTTGTGTAAAATTTGTGTAATTTTTGTAAAATTAGATAAATGTAATTTTAGTGTTATGCAGTATAAATGTAATTTTAGTGTTATTTGGTATAATATAGTATAAATTTGTGTATGGTTAAAATCGAATTTTTTAATAATATGTAGTTCAATGGTATGGTATGTAGTTAATTTAGGTCGGACTTACATATACTTAAATTTTCTAACAGGGTGAATGGATAATCCGAATTATTCGGAGCTGTTGAAATTACCACCACAGTATCACCGAGCATGGAAAGTTCGTGATACGGTAATTTTTGTTAAATTTATTAATTATTTGTTTGAAATAAACATTATATGAAGTATTTGAAGGAGTTAGAATGGTTTAATTTTTTTTGGCAGCCTAATGTAAAACCACTCCAGTTAAATAGGCACCGTCCTACTATTGCTTACAACAGTCGGATGGACAATGCTTTGAAGAATTTAGGACTACAATAAAAGTGTTATCATAACAATACAATAAGATACATTAAGAGTCATCAAGAGCGTGGAGTTGATGAAGTCGATGCACCTAACACAAAATGAGAACAATTAGTTCAATTAAAATAGTAATCATACACATTGTTTGTCCATTGAATTTTTAAATTTTTCTACCTGAATGTCTAGCTGTAGAAGTCTTTTGATTTTGTGGCCGAATCCTGGTAGGGGCCTCCATTTTGTCCATTGCCATCATTATTCGTTTGTGTTTTCTCCTACCCTTATTTATTTTGGTTGGTTCTGGCCTTATAATGGGCCCATGATACATTGGCCAATCCCGTGCATCTCCAAATCCCTTGAATTCTCCAGACCAAGTGTTTATATAATTTTGTAAGCTAAAATATGGACTTACATAATCGTTATGGTTTAAATTCCTGAAGAAGCAAACTGCATGAACATGGTTACATGGGATGCCTGTTAATTGAGGTCTCTGACACAGGTATATAGGCATTCCTTCTGGAGGAAATGTAACACTATACTTGACCTCGCCTCGAACACCCTGCAATTAAAAAAATCAGATTTCTTGAATTGAATGAATTAAAGAATAATACATATATATGACACCAAGGAATGTGACTTACCGTTTCAAGAAGTCCATCTCTATCGACAACCTCATAGTTGTTGTGGCCGGCATACATCGGTCTGACTTCATGCATTCTTGCCTTTTCCCTACGACGATGTAAAATCAGTGTAATTCTCAACGAAAAATCCAATCCTGTAGCCTCCCACCCAAACGCGGCTTCCCGTCTCTGTACAAACCAGTCGACGCACTTGTAATATGTTTTCTCAAGAAGTGCACACAAAGGTAATTTGTCTAGCCACCTTGAAGACACTGTTTAGTACCTCAGAGCCATTAGAGTTCATTATACCCCATCGATTAAGGACTCCATCATGCACTTGTGTCCACTTATGCAGAGCCAAAGGCTCTGCATCATTCTTGCGGTTCCGTTTACCAATTTTCATGATGTAGTCGTGTGCTTTTGTATCTCTTTGCTTAATTATATCCATCCCCTCTTCAAATCTCCAAAAAAAAATTTTCTTAACAAATTTCTTGAAGACCGTGCGGAGCCACTTCTGAGGGAATTTTTTCCAAACATTTGCAGCAATATGCTGTGAACACAATCGGTGGACAACTTCATTCTTTTCCTCGCACCATCCCAGATTGGGGGCCTCAAACACACCTCGTATAGCAAGGTGCTGGTCCGAGAGAACACAAATTTTTCCTGGACCGACAACATTAATACGCAACCAATTCATAAACCAACCCCAATTGAGGAGTGACTCCTCTTCACAAATTGCAAATGCAAGTGGCAATAGTTGTTGCTCTGCATCATAAGCACAAGCCATAAAAAGTTTACCTTTGTATCTTCCGGATAGAAACCCAGCATCAACACTGATAACGGGTCGGAGATGAGGCCATGCTTGAATACACGGCCCAAATGCCCATGCAACTCGGTTGAAAATATTAATATTATACTTGTTCGATGGTTCATGTTCAAGTAGATACTGTGTACCTGGGTTAGATGCTTTGATGGCACCCAAAAGCAATGGCAGCAGCTCGTAAGACTTCTCCTAGCTCCCAAACATGTCAGCCATTGCAAGTTCCCTACCTCTCCACAACTTGTTATACGAGGGTTTTACTGTCCCAAATTTCACCTTAACTAAATGACTGACCGTATTAATGCTTAACTCCAGATCTTCTTGATAACCAGGTTTAATAATATCAGCAATTCTTCTGGCAGTCATTTGTGCATTATCCAACTTTTTAGCATTTCCAAAACATGTGTGGACATATGGGTTGGTGGAAATTGTCCATGCACCTGTTGGTACTACCGTTGCATATAATTTCCATTTGCATTTAGGATATCTACATGCAACTCGATACTTGGTTTTGCGGCTGTTTAGGGTATCTAACTGTATACTTTTGGGTATGTGAAAATCTCCAAGTTTTGTTATTAGTTTGGCTTTGGATTCGAACATTTGACCTTCAGCAAATTTTTCATCTAATCTGGGAGCTTCCTTAAGAAATTCACGATCTGCGTATGGCATCGGCACATCATCGTGGAATGAGGAACATGGATGCCTAAGACCTCGATTGATGAATGTAATCGACTTGTGCCACTCTTTCAATATTTCTTGGGCATTCTTTTCAGCCTCATATTCGTCCATATCTGAGTCTTGCCCTTCAGCCGAATCATCATTATCAAAAGAACTTGTATCAGAACATGCATTTGAGTCTGATTGCTCATTAGGGTCATCACCTGCATTTGGGTCTGATTGCTCATTAGGGTCATCACCGGTCTGAACTACAGGTGTGTCTGTGGTTTCGGGTACATTGCCCGAGTAAGGATCAAAGTCGGTCTGAACCGACGGTGTGTTGCTCCCTCCAGGCAAACTATCTGGGCACGGATCATAACTGGTTTGGTTTGTACGATGCTGCGCCTCAACTACCAATTCTATAACCTTAAATCCGGATACTTGAGGTGCAGTTTGTTTAATGGCATCCCAAGTTTTCCCATTTTCTATCCGAAATAGAGAGAAATGGTACGATCCAGGTGGTCCCGTGTTCAAACGTGTCCTGATTATCAATTTGACTCGACTCGGAAGCAATTCAAGTCCAACATATATTTGCCGTCTTACAACAGCAAAACCAGTAGAATCAGAAACGGTAAACGTAAATGCAGCCCCTATGTCATAATCAACACCAGTTGGAGTGTTTTGGAGGTTACCACCATAATACACATTGATCAATAACAGAGACATGTTGCTGAACAAAAACAAACACAAAATTAACTCTAATTATTTTTTAATTTTACAACACTAAATATAAACCTATGAGCAGAAAAAAACTTACATTAATGATCAGAAGAAGCTGCCGAGTATAATGGCGGTGGCGATCTATTCATACGGTACCTCTTCAAATTGGATTTAAAATAAAGAAAAATATGAAACAAAGAGAGAAAAACGAGACAGAGGGGAAGAGGGGAAGAAGAAGAAGCTGCTAGAATGAGGGAGGAAGGAGTTACGCAAGTTTTGTGAAGAATAATAACTCCACCGGATTGCAAAATCGGTGTAGGTAAATTTTGATGTCTCCACCGGATTGGGTAACCGGTGTAGGGATATTTTTGGGCCTCCACCGGATTGAGAAACCGGTGTAGAGATATTTTTGGGCCTCCACTGGATTGGGAAACCGGTGTAGGAAGATTCCGGTGTGGCTTTCTGTGTAGCGAGTTGTGGCAGAGCAAAAAATGACTCCACCGGTTGCCCAATCCGGTGGAGGCCGGGTCTTTCAATCCACACCGGTTGCCGAATCCGGTGGAGTTCATTTTTCAAAAATTTTGCCCCAATTGGCTGCTTTGTTTAGGAATTTAGTTATAATTTATAAATTAAAAAAAATCTAGTTAATCTATCTATAAAAGTTACTGTTGGTTGTCTTGGTTCTCTGTGAAATATTTCTTTTGGTATTATAAACAATAAAGCATGATTGATTCAGTTTTTACAAATACCATAAAAAACGAGTTGCCAACTCGTTCTGGAATTTTTTTTTTTCCCCACCGAACGAGTTGGCAACTCGTTCTAGACTTCTTCTTTTTTCAATTTTTATGGAAAAATATAAAACTGTTAGATATGATCTTCCTTATTTTCTCTACGTACATGTAAAAATTATGGCATTTCAACTTGATTTTGATTGTTATCATGAATCTTTCAATATCATTTTTTAACTTATTGATTCATATAAATGAATGTTTCTCTATATTTTTATTTTATTTTTGGATATTTTAATTGTTGCCCATCTATGTGACTTAACAACCAACAAGATATTAAACATTCTTAAAGTTTGAAATGAAACGCAGAAAATTATTTCCCCAATTATTTTTAAGATTAAAATGGTTTAAATTTTAATTGGCTCGTCAGATGAACACAATATTGGAATCTTCTGAAAATTTTCACCTACAGCTATTTTTCTAATATACATAAAAAAATGAGATAAGTAACTACTGATAAATTAGAGGTAGGTATTGTTTTTATTAAATTTATATATACAAATTGTAAATGTTGGAATAATGTGATAAGTATAATAATATTGGTGAATATATTTATGACAAAAGTCAGAATTTATGTCAAGATAAATGAGATAAAGATGCCTTGCAAATTTCTCTTAAAAGTTGAAACAGCAAATACCTAAATGAAGCAATCCTTAAAAGCATTATCATAAAAGATTCTTCCAAATATAAAATATTTTTTACAACTTTATGGATTGTTCCATATGCATATTGTTTTAAGCAAAGTAGCAAACAAATACCTAACATTTTATTATCCTTTCCAGGTCAAAGAACCTTATCAACATAGTTCAGTCGCAATTTTTTATATTCTTAGATATTATCGGAAACAAGATAGAATTTTTTATCATTCCATATATATATATATATGGGTTAACTTGCTTTGGGAAGTAAAGGGTGTGTTTTACTTCCTGCTCATATTTTCATTTTCAAAGTCCAAATAGTCAATTCGAACCTTCTAACATGTTCTTTATATTGAAATGTGCTTGGAGAACCAAATTTACATTTGTTTTTATTTTTACTATTTTTTCAGAATTTTTGAAAATCACAACTTTTCATTAAATAAAAAAATAATAATAAAAATTCAGCAAAGCAATGATTTCCAAAAATTCTGAAAAAAATAGTAAAAAAATTTCCAAAAAAATATAAAATTTAGTCTCCAAGCACATTTCAATATGAAGAACATGTTGAAAGATTCAAATCGACTATTTGAACTTTGAAAATAAAAATATGAGCGGAAAGTAAAACACTCTCTTTACTTCCTAAAGCATGTTAGCTCATCTTTCTCTCTCTAAATATATAATTAAAGACTAGCTAAACATATAATATTTACTTTAGAATCGAAAAGCAACATATAATATTTACTTTAAATATGCATGTAATGTTTTAACGTTAGAGAATACGAAGAATTTAGAGAAGATCGAGTGTTCATGCATGTCTATCTATTTTTCCATATATAGAAGCAGTAAAATCAAAATATATTATTACTGTGCTAAAATATAATTAATATTGAGCCTATTTCACTTCCAAAATGAGACAAATAATTCGATATATATAGGGCTGCACAAAATATTCGTGGTTCGTAATTCGATTGGAGTTTGATTTGAAAAAATTCGAAAAAAATTCGATTCGAAATTTAGTTCGATTCGAAATTAATTCAAACCAGTTCAATTCGAATTGAAACGAACCAAATTCGAACCTGTCTGGATTCGTTCGAAATAAGTTCGTGAGTTCGAGTCGCTATTTATTTTTCAGCTTTGAGATTTGTAAGTCCGCATTATTTAAGCTTTGAGATCCGTGTAGCGGATGAGAACTCATTTAAATGTATGAGAATTCCAAAAAGGTCACGCACAAAGTTTGAGATATGTCAAAGATGCTCATTTGACTGTCTCTTTGTCTCCCTCTATTTTATTTTTTTCATCTCTCTGTCTCTCTCTTTTAAACGCTTCCGCCATGGAGCTTCAAGCTCTTACTGCAAAGCTTTAGTGACAAAAAATTCTTGCTCTTGCTCGCGTCTCCTTCCTGCCTCCTCGCTCTCCTCTCCTCCACTCTTCTCTCAGTTCGAATCATTAACGAACCATCGAACTAGTTCGAATTTTACCGAATCAAATTCGAACCTGAGTCTATAGTTCGAAACAGGGTCTTCGAAGCGAACCAGTTCGATTCGAATCTTCACGAACTCGAATTCGAACCTGAGCAGATTCGGTTTGGTTCGGTTCGTTTGCAGCCCTAGATATATAACAAACCTAATTAAATAAAATTAATTACATTGAAAGATCAAAGAGACATGCTTAAAAAACAATTAAATTTAGACATACTTGTAAACTTTTTGAGTAAAAGTTGGAAGTCAAATTATCCAACTATTTTAATATTCACAAAATAATATTTTTTTCGGATTTCAAACCTGCAACCTCCTACACGGAAAGCATTGTCTTTACCAGTTGCCACTAGACATACATGTAAATGTACTTGTAAAAATAGAATTTTTATGGGGCTGAATACAAAAAACGCTGATAGTGCTTTTATGGTTGGGATTTGCTTCTCTCTCTTGGAAGTAACCTGGAAAATGGCCACTGTTTGATTAATATCTAGCCATGCTCATAAATTTATGGGTAAAGAATTTAATAGAGTAGTTTCAGCTTCATGTAAGTCTAAGGGCATTTACTGATAAAAAAAAGAAAGTTTCAGCTTCATGCAGCGTATAGACTATAGAATCATAACAGAACTGCATATGGTTTGTACGCAGTATGAAGCCAAAACTGCTCTGTTAAAATATTTACCCGGATTTAGTTCACACAACATAAATGGTTACATTGTGCCACTCAGAATTTACAGGGAAAGTAAAATTAAACAAAGAAGATTAGAACAGCTGGATGAAGAATGCAGATAAAGCTACTCTGTTAATTTTTGTTTACAAAACTAAACAAAAATTAATTGACTCTGAAACAGAGCATGTTGCACCAAAATTACTTTCAAATGAGATATTTTCTTTTATTTTTTTATTAATTTTTTTTTGACATTCAGTATACAATTCTTTTAGAAATTAAAAAATCAATTTGTCAGAAAACATATTGATAATTTTTTTCTTCAAAAATTATGACTAATTATTTTCGGTTTATGTTTTCATACCTTTACATAATTGATGACAGAAAATTCAAAAGAGGGAAGGGATGAACGAATCATAAATTTGTTTCAATTTAGATATGAGGATGCACAGTCACAACTATAAGTCTTAACGTTTAACACATTCTTATTTCTAATAAAATAAGCAGGTTAAGTGATATATGCCTATTTTTAATTTTGAATAAAATATGTGACAGATAAGCTTACAGTGGAGCATAGATAGAAATAAAAAGGAAATTAAAGTTTTCGGTGGAGAAAAAAATTGAGAGCGGGAGGAAAGAAAGAATCTTGATGGGGCTGAAACGACGAACAATTGAGAGGAGAGTGCAGAGAAAAGGTGAAACGACGTGTGATTGAGAGGAGCAGAGAAAAAAGAGAAAAGCATGAGATTTATGGTTTTTTCAAAGGTGGAGACTTCAATTTCCTCTCACGACTTCACAATTTTTGTAAAAATTTTTAAAAAAAAAAATATTATAAAAGAACTAATTCAGACTATGAGATAAAAGTTCAACGGTTATGATGATAATAAAAGTAGAATCCTATTTTGCCCAGAGGTACACAAAAAGGTTTGCCAATTGTCATTGCTACTATGATTCCCTCTAGAATTACTTGTCAATCGTACAATGATACAATCCAAATGCTGTTATTAATTCTATTTAGCATGCATGCAGCAATTAATGGCAAACTCTTACAGAAGTATTATTTATTTATTTGCCAAATTGGTTGTAGGCTTAACTCTTATACAAGTAAAATAAAAAGAAACATATAATATTGGCAAAATGCTAATCTTGAATTTAGTCTTTTTTAGATTAATAGACGATATATATATTAATATTGGAAATTCTTGGGAGAACACTCACTGTAGGCACTCATTTTTATAAATATTGTTTGTTTGAATATATTTTTCTGGAACAAATACGAAACCGATTTGGACTGAATTTTTTTTTAATTAGCACTCTAATATATAATTTGAAATTAAACAACCACCATTCAAAACTTCAAATTTCAAATTTTACTACCCACGCACTCTGGAGGGTGCGCACCAAATTTTTATTTTTTTTGGCAGGAAGCCCACCAAATAATTTTTTTTAGTTCTGTTATGTAATGTTCTGCGTATAATTTGTAGTATAAAACGTTGATTAGATTGTGCGTATAATTTGTAGTAATTTGCTCACTAACTTAGTACAAAATGCTGCTCATATTGTGCGTATAATTTGTTATAGTATTTCTTAGCTCAAATTTAGTACCAAATTTTATTTGTTAAACATGTGCATTTTATTTTCTACAATTTTAAACAGAACATAACAGAACTTAAAAAAAATATTTGGTGATCTTCCAAAGGGTGCACATAAAAAATAATTTAAAAAAAATCAATTTGGTGCATATCCCATTTAGAGCATGCACCAAAAAATTTAGTATGTGTTATGGAGTTAAGTGGGTGATAGAAATTGAAATTTGAAAATATGAGTGGTGATTGTTTAATTTTGATTATTAACTGAGTTGATAACTAAAAAAGTTTCGGGAATTTGGATGGATATTTCCGAATTCCTTTACACCCCTAAATTGATAAACTGTTTTTTTTTTAAATATTATTTTGGACTAATTTCAATATGGAGACATGGAGTCAATGTCTTTACTGATAAAGTCACAATGGTCATCATACCTGATCTTTATGCACCCACAGCGGAAATAAATCTGCTGTTATTCCATAACTCTGTTATTCCTATCTCAACCATTGAAAGTTTTTCACATATGAATCTCAAGAATTAGTTTTTTCATGTGCAATTCTTAACAAAGATCAACGACTCAGATCGGAATATCAGAATCCTGTTATCCATTTGGAATAACAGAAGATTTATTTCCACCGACAGCATCCCCAACATCACATGCATGCAAGAGACTTTGCAGTAATTACTTTACGTACGGAGTTGACTCGCAGTCTCCTCCGACTCCCCAATAATTTATTTTTCTATCTAACACGTACGTATCTATCGTTTCATTTTCATATCAACAGGACAAGAGAAGAGAACAGACTTGGCAATTTTAGATTGATGGGTCTAGGTGGAGTGATTTTCTACCTTAATTATTGGTTGATTCTGCCGATTCTATTTGGTTTTAAAAATCATTTGATTGATTTTCTTTTAGCGTGTAGCATGTCTATCTAAATATAAATTTTTAAAGTGTATGCATTTGAGACAATGATGTAAAATGCGGCCACATGGACCGCATATGCGTATGCAGTCTGATTCCGCATGAAAATTTTCATGCGGTCTCAATATATGCGGTCTCAATATATGCGGTTTTTTTCCACGTATGAATCTCAAGTTTTCCACGTATTCACAATCTTTATGCACCCACAACCCTCTGGACCGTCTGATTTTAAACGGAGAAAATCTGACCATCTGATTTTAACACAGGACCCTTTAAAATCAGTGCAGATTTTTTCCACACGGTTCTTAAAGAGAATCGAATGGTCCAGATGTATTAACTCAAAAGATTCCCTTTTGAGTTAATGAGAGGATACGAATTCCAACATCACACGCATGCAAGAGACTTTGCAATAATTACTTTACATACGGAGTTGACTCGCAGTCTTCTCCGACTACCCAATAATTCATTATACTACCTAGCATATGTATTGTTTCATTTTCATATCAACAACACAAGAGAAGAGAACAGACTTTGCAATTGTAGATCCATGGGTCTAGGTGGAGTGATTTCCAGCCTTCTCTCTTTGGGCACCAAATTGCTGCCCGCTGTTAGCGCATCTGCACAAACTCCGTCTTCTTCCAAGTGTCCTCCAGCAGATCAAAACCACCAAATTGAGACTGAATTGAAGAAATTGATGAGGTTGCTGGAGCGGATCAAGGCCACGCTGTACGATGCTGAGCAGAGGGAGATCATAGACCGGTCAGTCAAGCTTTGGTTAAAGGAGCTCAAGGATGTTGCGTATGATGCAGAGGATGTACTGGATGAGTACCACTACGAAGTCTTACGGGCAGAAGTTGAGGCAAGAGATGCTTCTCCACAAGATTCTCGTAAAAGGAAGTTCATTCAGGTAATTAATTTAATTTAATTTAATTTTGCAAAGGGTTTTCTGTTCAAGAATTGCAAAGAGTAAATGGAATTGCTTATGAAATGCAAAGACTGTATTTCTGTATATGTCAACCTCGTTAAATTCATTTGTTAGTACGTAACCCTAAAAAAATAAAAGTTCATTTGTTACCAGTTTTTTTATTTCATTGACCGCCAATAAGCCGTGTAGGTCCTTTTAAGCAAAAAGGATGGTTGTTCTATATTTTACTGAACTCTTGATGCTAGTTTATGTTTTGAATTTTGAGTTGTGAGTCATTGTTTAACAGTTTAAGTTGGAAACATATTTATTTTTTGGAAGTGCATTCTATTTGTGTCATGGTATTAATATGTACTGCCTGCTGGTTGTGGACTATATGAAGCGGGCAAATCGACCACATTGGTTGTGTCTACTTAAAGCTTATTGAGATTTAATTTGTTGTGTGATTGAATAATTTGATTCATTTCTGAAAAATTGTAAATCAGTTGTTAAGTACCAGTGTGTATGGTACCAATTATCTTACAAGGAATAAAAGTTCTTGAGTCATAGAGGTTGTACGTTCCATTCAGAGTTTTGCTGGATTGAGTTTTGTTTAGAGGGCCTTCTTTTATTGATCTAGATACCATAGAGGAAAAATCAGAATCATAATCAGTTTTTTGACCGTGAAATCTGAATCGGGTGAATCGGTTGGAATTGGCCGAATCGGATCGGAAACTCGGACTTTTTTTTCGAAGTTAATTTATGCTAAACACATAAAAAATATTAAAAATAATAATTTGTGATCAATATATGTTTAGACAATGACTACACTCAAATAATCCATTAATATAATATAACATCAATATTTAAAAAATTATAGAGTTAATTGTAAATTAAAAAAGCACAGAAATTACAAAATATTTACTAAATAATAATTTTTTTACGTTAGACACGTTAAGATAAATATTAGGCCCAATATGATAATAACACAGGTCCAATATATGAGGCCCATTCCTTGAGTTTTTTTATTGCGGACCCATGTGTCAGAGTGGTCTTGCTCCCTCTCATCCTTCGCTTTGCTTAGTTTTTACGTTAGGCTGCTGCTCGAACTACAAATTAAAGATCCAGATCGAGAAAAAACACGCAGAATCGGCCATCTTAGAGAAACTCGATTTGGAATAGCTTGATTCGTCCAGTTTTTAACACTGTTCATCCTGTTTTTCAATGAAAACTCATAATCCGCGTAACTCGGTCGAAAATCCACTCGGTTAGGTCCGATTCTGGTCTGATTCAGCCAATTTTTCCTTCTATGCTAAATACATTGTATTTAAGCATTTCGATAATGAAATGGGCTCAGAGTATTTATTCCATTGTATATAAGCATTTCATAGTCTTATAGAAGGAAAAATCAGCCAATCCAGATCAGAATCGAACTGTACTGATACGATTTTAGGCCGAATTATATGGTATGTGAATTTTTATTCCAATTTTGACCGAAACAGTCTGATTCCAGTTATACAACGTGACTCAAACCATGGATCTTGGTTACCAACCAAGCCCAACTACCACCACACTATAATATCTTTTATTGGTAGAATACCTAACTATATTTAAATAAAGTGTTGAAATGCTTGTATTATATTGTATTAGTGGATTATTTGATTGTATTTATTTGTCTAAACAGTAATTGTTGACAAATTATTTTTTTATCAAATTTTTTTCTATTTTTAAAATAAAATAAGGTTCTCACAAAAAAGTCCGAGTTTTTGATCAAATTCGGCTGATTCACCAGATTCCGATTCCATGGTCCAAAGACCGATCCTGATTCCTATTTCAATTTTTCCTTCAATGCATAGTCTATTGAATTCTGAAATGCACTGTTACTCATAGTCTCACTATCAGGTCCAACTAGAGCCATATACATGTACAAAGTAACAGCTGGACATACGGCATGCCATCAGAAATATTATGAGTCCATATAGTAATATAGCAAAGACATGTAATATACTAGTATTATCTGTGTACAAGAACATTATAGTAGGTCATACATTCTCAAGGTAATTATAACTCTCCAGGTTCCATACGGCATGCTTGATCAAATTCAGCAAATAAGGAGCAGATTTGATGAGATTGTGAATGATCGGATAGCACTTCAATTGACAGAGGGAGATGGGCCCATGCGTTGCAACAACGAATTGCAAATAGCTCCAACAAGCCGCTTTGTAGTTGAGTCGAATATCTTTGGGCGAGAGAGTGAAAAGGAGAAGCTAATTGAAATATTGTCCTCTGAACATGATGTTTTTTCGGTAGTGACAATTGTTGGCATGGGGGGCATTGGCAAAACAACCCTTGCACAACTTGCTTATAATGATAAAAGAATCCAACAAAGGTTCGATAAATTTGGGTGGATATGTGTATCAGAGGATTTCAATGTTGAAAGGCTCACCAAAGAATCACTGGAGTCCATTACAGGAAATCTGTGTGGTATTACAAATTTGAACGCTTTGCAAGAGGAAATTTTGAGGGTAATAAGTGGGCAAAGGGTCTTTTTGGTCCTTGATGATGTCTGGAATGAGAATAAGAGTTTTTGGGATTCATTTCAGATTCCTTTTATGTCAGCAACATTTGCAAAAATTCTAGTTACTACAAGGAACGATCCTGTCGCTCGAATCGTGCAAACAGAGCCAACATTCAGAATTGTTTGTTTGTCAACTGAACAATGTTGGCAATTATTCGAACATTATGCTTTTGGTGGCGTAGATCAAAATAAGAGCCCAAAGTTGGTAGAAATTGGGAAGCAAATCATGAAAAAGTGTGGAATGTTGCCTCTTACTGTGAAGTCAATTGCTAGCCTTTTGAGGCAAGAGGCGGAAGAAGAGGGTTGGAGAGAGATTTTGGAAAGCGAGCTATGGGAGTCAAATGCTGGCAATGAGATATTTCAATCTCTTCAAATAAGCTATGCACACCTTCCCACATACTTGAAATCTTGTTTTCTATATTGTTCCATGTTTCCTAAAGATCACGTATACTATGTAAAAGATTTGGTGAAATTATGGATGTCTCAGGGTTTTATCGAGTCTACTAAAGGAAACAAGACTCCAGAAAAGATTGGTTTTGAATATGCACAGCAGCTGTGCCAAAGGTCCTTGTTTGAAAGAGAAGACATGTATGAGGGGAATGATTTTGTTTGCCAGAAATTTAAGTTGCATGATATAGTTCACGATTTAGCACGACAAAATTCAGAAAATAGTTGCTTTTCAATTGAGTTAGATAAGCGCCCAATTTTTCCTAATGTACTACATCATTTGTATATCGCTGATGATGTACATGTGCACCTAATAGATCCTATTCCCTTTGACAAGTTCACTGCTCTCCGTACACTCATTATACAGCCTCTTGATCCTATTACCATTGACTTGTCAATTATGCCACCAAAATTAAGAGCTCTAGAACTGATATTCTTTAATTGTGAATTAGAATTATTTTCCTCCATTGGTAATTTGAAACATCTTCGTCATCTTTCACTTAGTTGTTGGAACTTTGAAACGTTTCCTGAATGCATATGCTCCCTTTATAGCTTGCGAAATCTCTATCTTATGGAAAGTGATCTCATAGTGTTGCCGACAAAAATAGGAAATCTAATTAGCCTGGAAGAGTTGATAATTTATAATTGTTCTGACCTCACGGTGTTGCCTGAGTCCCTTTGTCAACTCAAGGCCTTGAGGAAACTCTTTATTAATAAATGCCATGGAATTAAGGAGTTACCAAATAACATAGGAAATGTAGTTAGCTTAGAAGAGCTCCGAATTGAATGTTGTCGTGGCCTCCGGGTGTGGCCTGGTTTCCTTTGTCAATTAAAGGCCTTGAGGAAACTCTGTCTTAAATACGTGCTACTTGGAGAGCTTCCTAGTGACATGGGGAGCCTTACAGATCTTGAAACTCTGAAAACCAGGGATACTGGTGTGAGTTGTTTACCTAGCTTGAGCAAATTTGAAGAAATTCTAGAACTAGAGGTGTTGGTCGAATGCAAGACAATAGGATGGTTAAAGGATTTTCATGATCTGGGCAAAAAACTCTCTCTAAGTGGATTGAAAAATATTTCCAATTTAATGGATGTCCAATGTGCTAACCTTATGAATAGGTATAACTTGGAACACTTGGTACTAAACTGGAATGAGGATTACGATTGGAAAATATTTGAACATGGAAAATTTCAGTTAATCATCAAAAGAGGTTAGAACATATTTCTTGAAGAACAAAGTTGTTTTTCGGTGATGGTTAGTCTCCAGCCTCACTCTAATCTTACCAAGCTACAAATAGAAGGTTACAATGGCATTACATTTCCAGAATGGATTGGCAGCCTATGCAAACTAAAGTATTTGAAATTTACCTCATGTAATAGTTTGCAGTTCTTAAAAGTAGAGTCCCTGCCATTAGAACTTGAAGTGTTGGTAGTTTGTGACTGCTATCAGCTAGTATCTATGCCTGGAATACAAAACCTGAAATCCTTGGTCAAACTTTTCATCCATGATTGTCACAACTTGTGCTCATTTATGGAACCATCTCTTGAATTGGCAATGAGAGCAGGGGTGGGTTCATATGGGACTTCATTGTTGGGGTTGACAAACCTTGTTTCACTCAGAAGTTTGAAGATTTCAGCCTGTATAAAATTGCAAGTATCGGTGCATGAGTTGCTTCCTGCAGAGCCTTGCAAAGTTGAGGTTTCTAATTGCCCCGGGCTAAGGGAGTGGTGCTTGCAACATGAAATAAACTACAAGGTACTTCTAAGTTCCTCTTATTATATAATATTGTTGTTAGATAATTGATGAATGTCATCTACTTTCTAAGATTTATTTCTTTTACTTGAATACAAAATTTGAATCAGAATATAATTCTTTCCTTTGTTTTTTCTTTCCACGCATACCATTCAGCTCAGGAAATACAATTTTTGGTAGTCATGTCATGTGGTACTGTTACGTATGTGTTGTCATGGTTGCAATTAGTTTATTCTCTAAATTAAACTGGGTTGTACAAAAGACAGTGCATACACCTCAGATAAAGTTTGTATGATCTAGTGCTAACCAGATTGACCTTTAATTGTTGTCTTAATCAAAATATAAAAGTTCAAATCTTAATTTAGGAGACAATGATAATCCCTGAAAGACACGCAAGAGTAATTATCTCAAACCCAAGAAGACAGTCCCAGAATGATTTTTTTTTGTTATTATTTCCAGTATGCACGGTGGCGGTGATGGTCATGATGATGATGATGATGGTAATGATGGTGATGATGGTGGTGGTGATGATGATTATGATGATGATGATGATGTTGATGATGGTGATGATGATGATGATGATGATGGTCATGAACATAGTGGTTACATAGATTTTCTGCAGCAAGAATAATTCAAGACTATGAATCAAGATTTGATAACACTGGCCCTTGGTTAAGGGAATGGTACGTATTGCTCTTGCAATATATAGTACTACTTACAAGGTACGTTCTATTATTCAATTTGCTATCTGGAAACAGTGGTCTATTATAAATTTGAGGAAAGTATCCCCATTAACCATCCAACCATCAGCTGTAAGCTAACATAACAGAGAACAGCATCTAAATAACTGCCTATTGTACTAATTACAATTCTGTCCCTAATTAGAACTGTAGCGCCTAATACATGTTCTTCCCTTGCCCTCAGGCAGCTTTCATTCTGGTTGATCACGGTGTCAATTTGTACCGGATTGACGGGCCATGGTTGAGTTCCCCCTTAGGTACTTCTAAGTTCCTATTATTATATAATATTGCTGTTAGATAATTGATGAGTATTGTCTACTTTCTAAGTTTTATTTCTTTTACTCGAATACAAAATTTGATTCAGAATATATTTCTTTGGACTAAACTTTGTCCCGCTCTGATCCTTCCTCTGGTCGCATTTTATGCCTTCGTGTCTCATTATACTTTATCCTATTCCTCTAAGCCAAATCATGTTCCGTGTTAGTCTTAAGTCTAGGAAGTTCAATTTGAAGAGGACAATGTGACTTTTTTTGAAGTTTTGGGCTTTGAAAAAATT
This sequence comes from Carex cristatella, assembly GCA_024447775.1. Taxonomy (NCBI): domain Eukaryota; kingdom Viridiplantae; phylum Streptophyta; class Magnoliopsida; order Poales; family Cyperaceae; genus Carex; species Carex cristatella. The sequence goes on from JAJHPF010000007.1 coordinate 5,543,106, forward strand.
GAAACAAATTCTGGGGCTTAAGAGTTGTGTTAGTTTCCATTTTTCTTTAAATAATTAACAAAATTTATATTTTCACTTGTGTACTCGGTGCAGGAAAAACTAAGTAGATGAAAAAGTTACAATTGAAGTGCCAGAGGATAGACATGGGCTGTATGCCATTGACGTGCTTGATCCGGATACGGTACATACTTATTCCTTGTTATGATATCTAATTTGAATTGTTAGGCTGAATTTTTAGTGTTTTGTTTTTTTTAATTAAGTGACAATTAATTTGCCACTTATTTTCATTGCTTGTTTAAAATTTTCGCTAACCTCCCTATACAAAACAGATTAAAACCCCATGACAATTACCAAAGACAGCCAAATCTACAGCTGTATGCCCTCAACTTATACTTACCAATCTCAATCCGAAGCATCAAACTAAAAAAGCACTGAAAAACCATCCTATGCAGCTGTAAGCCTGCCACCATCAGACATCTTACATCTTACATCTTTTCTTGATCCTCATACTCTTTTCCTCACTCCTTCGCCAGCCACTAACCTCTCCACCTCTTGTTAAAAGCAAATTTCGGTAATTCAAAAATCCTCATTTGGTTGTCTATTTTCTGTGTTGCCTTGTGATGGTATGAGGGTATCTACCCTTTTTTACTTGACTGTGAAATGCTTCGTATATTTTTGATTGTTGTCGGGGTCCTCATTTGGGTGTTGTTGTTAATTGCTTGGTTGTGGATTTTGAATGTGAATTCAAGTATTTAACCCCTTTGCTTTTCTGTTCTTGTGAATCAGTAATTATCAAGGTGCTTGATTATAAGCGGCCTTGCCAAATTCTCGTATCTTTGTTTAGCACTATGTTCTCTAAATTGCTTGGAATTGCTTGTTGTGTGCTTGAACGGTGATATGTAGGTGCGATGCCAGTTTATGGCATCTGGAATAGACGGTACCATTACCTGGTATGATTATGGTACGAAAAACGAGGAACAAAGCGCAAATAATTTAAATGCATGGTCTGATCTGTTAAAATTGGGGGCCTTGGTAATTTTAGGCAGTCTGCTTGACAAGGTTTTTAGGGCCTGATCTGTTAAAAAATTGGGGCACAGAAGGTCAGCTTGACTAGGTTCTAATATAATATTTATTTCAAATAAATCAAATATAAAAATTGGCAGCCTTTCTAACAAATCAAATTATATAGTATTTGATATATATATAGAGAGAGAGAGAGAGAGAATGACTAATATGATTTCAGTAGCATATGGACCGAAGTGCTTACGGTCAAAATTTGAAATTTCAAAATCCAAAAAGTCAATCTGAACCATTAGATGTGTTCTCCATATTGAAATGTGCGTGGAGACCAAATTTTACATTTTTTGGAATTTTTTTGCTATTTATTAAGCCACTTTGAAAATTGCTGATCCAACGGTGGCACTGTTGGGTTAAGCCACTGTTGGATCAGCGATTTTCAAAGTGGCTTAATAAATAGCAAAAAAATTCAAAAAAATGTAAAATTTGGTCTCCAGGCACATTTAAATATGGAGAACACATCTAATGGTTCAGATCGACTTTTTGGATTTTGAAATTTCAAATTTTGACCGTAAGCACTTCGGCCCATATGCTACTAAAATCATATTAGTCATTATATATATATATATTTAAAATACTAACAGTGGCTGTCAGTTACAAGTCACACATGAAAAAAATAAAAATAGATGTAAATTACAGCATCACACATATAGTATCGGATATTCTCGAACCTTAAATGAAGTCATTTATTACCTATCGGACATTCTCGAAACTTGATATTTACTAATTAGTCAATATATGTACAACAAATAATATAAAAAAAATTAGTCTTAATATAAACTCGACAATTAATATAACTATCTCAAAAAACAAAAAACAAAAACTAAGAACCGGCCAATGATTGGCCGGTTTGGGCACTTTTAATTTTAGATATTAATAAAAATCACGAGTAAAACTATACTAAAGAAATTTGTACTCATGCATTTCCCTTTTAAATACTTCTATAATAGGCAGTAATAGAGGATGTTTCACTAAAGCTGCAAGGATTCTGTGACGACCTAGAAAAATACTGCAACTTGAATTGTGTGCTTGCTACAAATATTATACTATTGACTAGGACTTGATTGGCCAAAAAACTGCCTCGCAGGATCGCATAGCTGGTGCACATTTTTTCAGGAAAGGCCTCTTTTTCTCATCAATCAGCTGGTTGTTTATCAATTGTACGCATGATTTTACTGCCTTTACTACTTTGCACCCATTTTAGTTTTGATTGGGTCACTTTTATCAGGAGATTTTGGATCATAAAAATACAAATAGTTATTTTCAAAAATTCTAAAAAAATAGTAAAATTTTTTCAAAACACAGTTAAATTTTGGTCTTCGGAGATCATATTGAACGGTTCCACTTGCCTGTTTGAACTTTAAAATTGCAAAATATAGGCAGAAAGTAAAATAAGAGCTTTATTTGCATCTATCAGGTCAGGTCCAAACCAACGAATTCAGATCCAGCGAAGTAACCCAAAAGTTGGGTTTTAGATCGGGACCGTCTGATTCGAATCCGAGACCATTCATCCGGTAATGAGTGCACGTATTCCGAGACACAAATTCGGATCCCGAGATGATCCTGAACGACGGATTAGAATCAAATGGTCCCGATCCAAAACCCATAAATTGGGTTACTTTAGGGGATCCGGACTCCAAACCAACCAGGTATAGATTTCACCTTCTATGGTCAAACGAAGAATATTCTTACTGCAGTAAAATCATTTATCATTTTCCATCTACAGCCCGGCACAGGTGATGCCCCTTTTGGAAATAGTTCTCACCCGCAGCTCCTCTCCCCTGGTTGTGGTCGACCTGCTCGACTTGGCCAAAAAGATTTGCAAATCCCCGATAGCCGTCAGAAACTGTACTGATTTTGCTGTCAATCGCATGCTCTTCCCTTACACTCAGGTAGCTGTCCTTCTGATTGATCACGGTGTCAATTTGTACCGGATTGACCGGGCCATGGTTGAGTTCGGCATGCCCATGGGAACCTTCAGGTATATTTTTATTGTAATGATTTTTTTTATATTGGGGGAATTTCATATATACCCTCAGAACCCTCAAAATTACGTATATTTCCCCTCTAAAATTGATAATATCATATTTACCTTTCTAAATTTCCAAAGCTCACAAATTTATCAGATTTATTGACTTTTCCATTAAAACTCATTTTAAATTTATAAGAAAAATGTTCCGTCTTCTAATTGATCGATTTCCCAGAACAAATAGTTCATTTATCTACTTGTGACATTTCACTACAAATTTTGTTAAACAGAGAAATAATACAGGATTTGAACAAACATTCAGTCGTAATTCTATTATTTTTATGGAAGAGAGTTTAGTTGTAAACAATGAAGAAATTTTAAAACAAAGTTTGATATTTAATACTTGTTTTATGTCTTTAGACTGGTAGATCTGGTAGGATTTGGTGTTGCTGCAGCAACTGGTCCGCAATACCTCCAGAGTTATCCCGGAAGATGCTATAAGTCCTCACTCTTTCCACTTATGCTTCAGGATAAAAGAACTCGTACTTGTGTGTTTTTCTGCCATATGTTTTAATAACTACAAAATAAACCGAGCTAATCAGAACCCTAAAGAAGTTCCAGTTCAGTCCTAAATAAACCTAGCTAATCAAAACCCCAAAGAAGTTCCAGTTCAGTCCAGTACTGGTACAACTGGTACTAAAGGTCTATTGATACATTTTTCCGGGAGAAGCTTCTGGCAAGGGGTTTTACATTTATGATGATAAGAGAAAGGCAAGTATAGATCCTGAGATTGCAAAACATGTTGAAAAAATCAAGGAGGCTATCTGGTTTTGCCCTCGATTCCATGGTACCTTGCAATATTAACATATACTTGTTTTCTTTTCTTTCTACCCATATTCTCCCATTCTTTGTATTTTGTTTAAGATTTTATGTATTAGTAAAACAAATCAATGAGCCAATGGATTCTAAAATAATTGAAGTGAATAAAAAGTGTGATAAATTGGCCTCTTGTAACACTCTTGAACCATTCCTTGAACAGATATGCTTTTAGCAGCAAAAGTAGGCAGATGTATAAATATGCTAAGGAGTTTCACATGTACCCCTCGAAAACTTTGAAATTACATATTCCCCCCTCTAAAATTCATAATATTATATTTATCAAATTTATTGACTTTTCTATTAAGAGTCGTTTTTATTAAATTTATAAAGTACCAATTTTACCCTTTATTAGAAAATAAAAACATGTAGTCATTATAAGAAAAATGTTTCGTCTTCTAATCCAATTCACACTTGTCCAATGACAGATTGCAGGATTAACAGATAAGGATATAGTAGAGATGTTATTTTTCCCAGTTGTGAATGAGGCATGTCGGATACTTGATGAGGGTATTTCAGTCAAATTTCCTGACCTGGATATTGCATCAATCAAGGGAATGGGTTTTCCTTCTTACAGGTTACTTTTTTTATACAACCCCTCAAGTTTTTTAAATTTGCAATTACTCCCTCCTCTTGAAAAATTAATTCCAATGTGATTCATACATCGATGTTAAGTTTGTAATTACTGATATCATATTTTTATTTTATTTTTATATATATTAGGGAGGCGTACTGTTTTGGGCTGATACTATGGGAACAAATTATGTGTATAGTAGACTGATGACTTGGTGCAAATTATATGGTGGATTCTTCAAGCCATGCGATTATCTAGCAGAAAGAGCAATTAGAGGATTATCTCTTGTAAGAAGCAATCTTTTAAAATTTTATTGTATGTGTTTGCAGTTTTGATGCTTGAAATAATATCCTGCATCTTTTTGTTGCATATCTGACCCCACCTGAAAAAACTGCACAAAAATCTGACCCATGTAAGAAGCAATCTTTACAGTTTTTATGCTTAAAATAATAACCCATATTTTTCACAGAATTTTTTATTTATGGAAATAATATTTAAATACTATAGGGTGCTAGATGGATTACATGTGTTTGATTCGGTAGAAAGAACAGAAATTTTTTTTGGTCCCTTTAGAATTTTTTCCCGAAAGGAACAAAAAAAAAAATCGGTTCTTTTCATGGTATTCTGATATTTTTTTTAATATTATTTCTATAAATACAAAATACTGATATTTTCATGGTACTCGTCTTCTTTTGTTCAGTTAAGGTTTAAAGTAATTTTTGCTTGGCTTTGTAATTTGTAAAAATGGCACCATACTAGCTAGATAGCCTGTATGAAATCATTTTTTTTTATATATTTTATTTATTTTTGCAACTTACACTAATTTCAATTTAATTTGTGCAGGGAGCTCGGATTGATAAGGTGAAATCTCAGTTATAAGGGGTTTAAAATAGTTCCTCTTTGTGTTTGGTTTATTCAAAAAGAATAAGTAATGCTGTTGCTGTTTTAGTTTTCAAGTCTTAAATGATATTCTTTGGATGTAACCCAGTTATATACTAAAAACAATAAGGAGAGTTCAAATGCCTCCATTATGTCTCTATTTTCTAAATTTTGATAACTCAAAATTTAAACTTAAATGTCAAAATAAAACTGTTAAATATAATCTACATTATTTTCTCTATGTACATATAAAGATTATGACATTTCAACTTAATTTTAATTGTTATCATGAACTTGTAAAAATACACTGATATGAATAATTTTTTAAAATCAATTTTTTAACTTATTAATACGAATACATGAATGTTTCTCTATATTTTTTATTTTATTTTTGGATATTTTAATTGTTGCCCCACCAGTTATGTGCCTCAACAACCAACAAGATATTAAACATTCATAAGTTTGGATATTTTAATTATCATATCTGAGGTCCACCTAGCAACTACTGTTAAAATACTACAGCTGTCAACATCTCATTGGATATAAAAAACCAGATAATTTAAAACCACCAAAAATATTGAATGATAGTAAATTGTTAGGAAAAATTGGAGGACGTTGGATAAATGCTTATTCTGAAGATAACAATTATTTCTAATAAAAATCAATTTTTGAATTTGAGAAGGTTAAATTTTGTTTATTTTTAATTTTTTTTTATTATTTTCAACAATTCTAAAATCAATAATTTAAGTGGAAAGGAAAAGGAAGCATAGTTTTAAATTAGACATTTATTTATTTTTCCCTTAGAAAATTATCATTTCAAAAAAAAAATCTGCTTCTCCCAAGTTTTGTTTTTGATTCGATAAATATAACTGATAACTAAGTACTGTTAAATTATTTCCATGTAGCAAGTTCTTTTTTTTAATATTTTTTCAACCCCAGTTAATTACATAAAAAGGGTTTCAGATGATCATGGAAACAATTTAGAACAAATCATTAGAAAAAAAAAATCCATTAGAAAAATCAAACTAAATTTAGGAGGTTCGAATAAAATCAGACGGTTTATACAAAATTAAGTTAACTGATTTTATTGTCCTTAATTATTTGGTTAATTCTGACTGATTGTAACTGGTTTTAAAAATCATTAATTTGATTGATTTTCCTATAGCATGTAACTTGCCGATCTAAATATAAATCTTTAAAGTAGATGCATTTGATATATAACATGTCTATCAAAATATATAGGCTGGAATTTTTTTTTCTACAATTAGAAAATTTTTCATTTTGACCATTTTTGTGAAGATTGTAAAAAACAAAATTCAACTGTAGATCGAGATGTTGTAATTTTATATTAATTTATTAAGAGCAACAATGATTTTGATTGTCGAGGGTACTTAATTTATAATTAACATAAGAGGTGTATATCTAGTGATAGCAAAGCATTTGTAGTATAAACGTTGATCAAATTGTGCGTATAATTATTTGTTGTAGTATTTGTTTTGTTCAAATTTAGTACAAAATTTTATTTGTTAAATATGTACATCTCATTTTCTACAATTTCACTGTCAAATTTGATGTGTACATATAATTCTAAACACCACAGAACAAATAGAATAGAATAGAAAAAAATTTAGTCCAAAATTTTTAAACATAACAGAACAGAACTTAAAATATATATATATATATATATATATATATATATATATATATATATATGGTGTGCATTCCCAACTAGTGCACCAAAAAAATTTTGGATGTATATCTAGTGATAGCAAAGCATTTGTACTATAAACGTTGATCAAATTGTGCGTATAATGTAGTAATTTACTCACTAACTTATTTAGTACAAAACGCTACTCAGATTGTGCGTATAATTATTTGTTGTAGTATTTGTTTTGTTCAAATTTAGTACAAAATTTTATTTGTTAAATATGTACATCTCATTTTTTACAATTTCACAGTCAAATTTGATGTGTACATATAATTCTAAACACCACAGAACAAATAGAATAGAATAGAAAAAAATTTAGTCCAAATTTTTTAAACATAACAGAACAGAACTTAAAATATATATATATATATATATATATATATATATATATATTTGGTGTGCATTCCCAACTAGTGCACCAAAAAATTTGGTGTACGTTATGGAATTACATGGGTGATAAAAATTAAAATTTGAAGATATAAGTGGTGGTTGTTTAATTTTGATTATTAATTGAGGTGATAACTACAAAAAAGTTTCGGCAATTTGGATGGATATTTCCGAATTCTTTTACACCCCTAAATTGATAAACTGCATTTTTTTTTTATAAATATTATTTTGTACAAATTTCAATGTGGAGACATGGATTCAATGTCTTTACTGATAACGTCACAATCTTTATGCACCCACAGCGGAAATAAATCTGCTGTTATTCCAAATAGATAACATGACTCTGTTATTTCTATCTCAACCATTTAAAGTTTTCCACGTATGAATCTCAAGATTTTTTTCCACGTATGAATCTCAAGTTTTCCACGTATTCACAATCTTTATGCACCCACAACCCTCTGGACCGTCTGATTTTAAACGGAGAAAATCTGACCATCTGATTTTAACACAGGACCCTTTAAAATCAGTGCAGATTTTTTCCACACGGTTCTTAAAGAGAATCGAATGGTCCAGATGTATTAACTCAAAAGATTCCCTTTTGAGTTAATGCAGAGGATACGAATTCCAACATCACACGCATGCAAGAGACTTTGCAATAATTACTTTACATACGGAGTTGACTCGCAGTCTTCTCCGACTACCCAATAATTCATTATACTACCTAGCATATGTATTGTTTCATTTTCATATCAACAACACAAGAGAAGAGAACAGACTTTGCAATTGTAGATCCATGGGTCTAGGTGGAGTGATTTCCAGCCTTCTCTCTTTGGGCACCAAATTGCTGCCCGCTGTTAGCGCATCTGCACAAACTCCGTCTTCTTCCAAGTGTCCTCCAGCAGATCAAAACCACCAAATTGAGACTGAATTGAAGAAATTGATGAGGTTGCTGGAGCGGATCAAGGCCACGCTGTACGATGCTGAGCAGAGGGAGATCATAGACCGGTCAGTCAAGCTTTGGTTAAAGGAGCTCAAGGATGTTGCGTATGATGCAGAGGATGTACTGGATGAGTACCACTACGAAGTCTTACGGGCAGAAGTTGAGGCAAGAGATGCTTCTCCGCAAGATTCTCGTAAAAGGAAGCTCATTCAGGTAATTAATTTAATTTAATTTAATTTAATTTAATTTTGCAAAGGGTTTTCTGTTCAAGAATTGCAAAGAGTAAATTGAATTGCTTATGAAATGCAAAGCCTTTATTTCTGTATATGTCAACCTCGTTAAATTCATTTGTTAGTACGTAACCCTAAAAAAATAAAAGTTCATTTGTTACCAGTTTTTTATTTCATTGACCGCCAATAAGCCGTGTAGGTCCTTTTAAGCAAAAAGGATGGTTGTTCTACATTTTACTGAACTCTTGATGCTAGTTTATGTTTTGAATTTTGAGTTGTGAGTCATTGTTTAACAGTTTAAGTTGGAAACATATTTATTTTTTGGAAGTGCATTCTATTTGTGTCATGGTATTAATATGTACTGCCTGCTGGTTGTGGACTATATGAAGCGGGCAAATCGACCACATTGGTTGTGTCTACTTAAAACTTATTGAGATTTAATTTGTTGTGTGATTGAATAATTTGATTCATTTCTGAAAAATTGTAAATCAGTTGTTAAGTACCAGTGTGTATGGTACCAATTATCTTACAAAGAATAAAAGTTCTTGAGTCATAGAGGTTGTACGTTCCATTCTGAGTTTTGCTGGATTGAGTTTTGTTTAGAGGGCCTTCTTTTATTGATCTAGATACCATAGAGGAAAAATCAGAATCATAATCAGTCTTTTGACCGTGAAATCTGAATCGGGTGAATCAGTCGGAATTGGCCGAATCGGATCGGAAACTCGGACTTTTTTTTCGAAGTTAATTTATGCTAAACACATAAAAAATATTAAAAATAATAATTTGTGATCAATATATATTTAGACAATGACTACACTCAAATAATCCATTAATATAATATAACATCAATATTTAAAAAATTATAGAGTTAATTGTAAATTAAAAAAGCATAGAAATTACAAAATATTTACTAAATAATAAATTTTTTACGTTAGACACGTTAAGATAAATATTAGGCCCAATATGATAATAACACAGGTCCAATATATGAGGCTCATTCCTTGAGTTTTTTTATTGCGGACCCATGTGTCAGAGTGGTCTTGCTCCCTCTCATCCTTCGCTTTCCTTAGTTTTTACGTTAGGCTGCTGCTCGAACTACAAATTAAAGATCCAGATCGAGAAAAAACATGCAGAATCGGCCATCTTAGAAAAACTCAATTTGGAATAGCTTGATTCGTCCAGTTTTAACATTGTTCATCCTGTTTTTCAATGAAAACTCATAATCCGCGTAACTCGGTCGAAAATCCACTCGGTTAGGTCCGATTCTGGTCTGATTCGGCCAATTTTTCCTTCTATGCTAAATACATTGTATTTAAGCATTTCGGTAATGAAATGGGCTCAGAGTATTTATTCCATTGTATATAAGCATTTCATAGTCTTATAGAAGGAAAAATCGGCCAATCCAGATCAGAATCGAAGATATGATTTTAGGCTGAATTATATGGTATGTGAATTTTTCGTCCAATTTTGTCTGAAACAGTCTGATTCCAATTATACCATCGCCCGAAACTTGCAAATATAATTCTCCAAAAAATTTCCCCTCCAACGTGACTCAAACCATGGATCTCTTGGTTACCAACCAAGCCCAACTATCACCACACTATAATATCTTTTATTGATAGAATACCTAACTATATTTAAATATAAGTGTTGAAATGCTTGTATTATATTGTATTAGTGGATTATTTGATTGTATTTATTTGTCTAAACAATAATTGTTGACAAATTATTTTTTATCAATTTTTTTCTATTTTTAAAATAAAATAAGGTTCTGACAAAAAAGTCCGAGTTTTTGATCAAATTCGGCTGATTCACCAGATTCCAATTCCATGGTCCAAAGACCGATCTCGATTCCTATTTCAATTTTTCCTTCAATGCATAGTCTATTGAATTCTGAAATGCACTCTTACTCAGTCTCACTATCAGGTCCAACTAGAGCCATATACATGTACAAAGTAACAGCCGGACATACGGCATGCCATCAGAAATATTATGAGTCCATATAGTAATATAGCAAAGACCTGTAATATACTAGTATTATCTGTGTACAAGAACATTATAGTAGGTCATACATTCTCAAGGTAATTATAACTCTCCAGGTTCCATACGGCATGCTTGATCAAATTCAGCAAATAAGGAGCAGATTTGATGAGATTGTGAATGATCGGACAGCACTTCAATTGACAGAGGGAGATGGGCCCATGCGTTGCAACAACGAATTGCAAATAGCTCCAACAAGCCGCTTTGTAGTTGAGTCGAATATCTTTGGGCGAGAGAGTGAAAAGGAGAAGCTAATTGAAATATTGTCCTCTGAACATGATGTTTTTTCGGTAGTGACAATTGTTGGCATGGGGGGCATTGGCAAAACAACCCTTGCACAACTTGCTTATAATGATCAAAGAATCCAACAAAGGTTCGATAAATTTGGGTGGATATGTGTATCAGAGGATTTCAATGTTGAAAGGCTCACCAAAGAATCACTGGAGTCCATTACAGGAAATCCGTGTGATATTACAAATTTGAACGCTTTGCAAGAGAAAATTTTGAGGGTAATAAGTGGGCAAAGGGTCTTTTTGGTCCTTGATGATGTCTGGAATGAGAATAAGAGTTTTTGGGATTCATTTCAGATTCCTTTTATGTCAGCAACATTTGCAAAAATTCTAGTTACTACAAGGAACGATCATGTCGCTCGAATCGTGCAAACAGAGCCAACATTCAGAATTGTTTGTTTGTCAACTGAACAATGTTGGCAATTATTCGAACATTATGCTTTTGGTGGCGTAGATCAAAATAAGAGGCCAAAGTTGGTTGAAATTGGGAAGCAAATCATGAAAAAGTGTGGAATGTTGCCTCTGACTGTGAAGTCAATTGCTAGCCTTTTGAGGCAAGAAGAGGAAGTAGAGGGTTGGAGAGAGATTTTGGAAAGCGAGCTATGGGAGTCAAATGCTGGCAATGAGATATTTCAATCTCTTCAAATAAGCTATGCACGCCTTCCCACATACTTGAAATCTTGTTTTCTATATTGTTCCATGTTTCCTAAAGATCACGTATACTATGTAAAAGATTTGGTGAAATTATGGATGTCTCAGGGTTTTATTGAGTCTAAAGGAAACAAGACTCCAGAAAAGATTGGTTTTGAATATGCACAGCAGCTGTGCCAAAGGTCCTTGTTTGAAAGAGAAGACATGTATGAGGGGAATGATTTTGTTTGCCGGAAATTTAAGTTGCATGATATAGTTCACGATTTAGCACGACAAAATTCAGAAAATAGTTGCTTTTCAATTGAGTTTGATAAGCTCCCAATTTTTCCTAATGTACTACATCATTTGTATATCGCTAATGATGTGAACCTAGTAGATCCTATTCCCTTTGACAAGTTCACTGCTCTCCGTACACTCATTATACAGCCTCTTTCTGTTGATCGTATTTACATTGACTTGTCAATGCCACCAAAATTAAGAGCTCTACAAATGGAATTCTTTTATTGTGAATTAGAATTATTTTCCTCCATTGGTAATTTGAAATATCTTCGTCATCTTTCACTTAGTAATTGGAACTTTGAAACGTTACCTGAATGCATATGCTCCCTTTATAGCTTGCAAAATCTCTATCTTAGGAAAAGTGCTCTCATAGTGTTGCCGACAAAAATAGGAAATCTAATTAGCCTGGAAGAGTTGACAATTTATAGATGTTATGCCCTCACGGTGTTGCCTGAGTCCCTTTGTCAACTCAAGGTCTTGAGGAAACTTGATATAACATATTGCGGAACAATTAAGGAGTTACCAAACAACATAGGAAATCTAATTAGCCTGGAAGAGTTGATAATTCATAATTGTTTTGACCTCACGGTGTTGCCTGAGTCCCTTTGTCAACTCAAGGTCTTGAGGAAACTTGATATAACATATTGCAGAACAATTAAGGAGTTACCAAACAACATAGGAAATCTAATTAGCCTGGAAGAGTTGATAATTGATAATTGTTCTGACCTCACGGTGTCGCCTGAGTCCCTTTGTCAACTCAAGGTCTTGAGGAAACTTGGTATTAAAGGTTACCATAAAATTAAGGAGTTCCCAAACAACATAGGAAATCTAATTAGCCTGGAAGAGTTGATAATTGATAATTGTTCTGACCTCACGGTGTTGCCTGAGTCCCTTTGTCAACTCAAGGTCTTGAGGAAACTTGGTATTAAAGGTTGCCATAAAATTAAGGAGTTACCAAACAACATAGGAAATCTAATTAGCCTGGAAGAGTTGATAATTGATAATTGTTCTGACCTCACGGTGTTGCCTGAGTCCCTTTGTCAACTCAAGGTCTTGAGGAAACTTGGTATTAAAGGTTGCCATAAAATTAAGGAGTTACCAAACAACATAGGAAATGTAGTTAGCTTAGAAGAGCTCCGAATTGAATGTTGTCGTGGCCTCTGGGTGTGGCCTGGTTTCCTTTGTCAATTAAAGGCCTTGAGGAAACTCTGTCTTATTCAATGCGTGCTACTTGGAGAGCTTCCTAGTGACATGGGGAGCCGTACAGATGTTGAAACTCTGAAAACCAGGGATACTGGTGTGAGTTGTTTACCTAGCTTGAGCAAATTTGAAGAAATTCTAGAACTAGATCAGGTGTTGGTCGAATGCAAGACAATAGGATGGTTAAAGGATTTTCATGATCTGGGCAAAAAACTCTATCTAAGTGGATTGAAAAATATTTCCAATTTAATGGATGTCCAATGTGCTAACCTTATGAATAGGCATAACTTGGAACACTTGGTACTAAACTGGAATGAGGATTACGATTGGAAAATATATGGACATGGAAAATTTCAGTTAATCATCAAAAGAGGTCAGAACATATTTCTTGAAGAACAAAGTTGTTTTTCGGTGATGGTTAGTCTCCAGCCTCACCCTAATCTTACCAAGCTACAAATAGAGGGTTACAATGGCATTACATTTCCAGAATGGATGGGCAGCCTATGCAAGCTAAAGTATTTGAACATTACTTCCTGTTATAGTTTGCAGTTCTTAAAAGCAGAGTCACTGCCATTAGAACTTGAAGAGTTGGAAATTTTTCAGTGCAATCAGCTAGTATCTATGCCTGGAATACAAAACCTGAAATCCTTGGTCAAACTTTCCATCTATGATTGTCGCAATTTGTGCTCATTTATGGAACCATCTCTTGATTTGACAATGAGAGCTGGGGTGAGTTCATATTGGACCTCATTGTTGGGGTTGACAAACCTTGTTTCTCTCAGAAGTTTGAATATTAAAGCCTGCATAAAATTTCAAGTATCGGTGCATGAGTTGCTTCCTGCAGAGCCTTGCAAAGTTGAGGTTTCTGATTGCCCCGGGCTAAGGGAGTGGTGCTTCCAACATGTAATAAACTACAAGGTACTTCTAAGTTCCTATTATTATATAATATTGTTGTTAGATAATTGATGAATGTCATCTACTTTCTAAGATTTATTTCTTTTACTTGAATACAAAATTTGAATCAGAATATAATTTTTTCCTTTGTTTTTTCTTTCCACGCATACCATTCAGCTCAGGAAATACAATTTTTGGTAGTCATGTCATATGGTACTGTTACGTATGAGTTGTCATGGTTGCAATTAGTTTATTCTCTAAATTAAACTGGGTTGTACAAAAGACAGTGCATACACCTCAGATAAAGTTTGTATGATCTAGTGCTAACCAGATTGACCTTTAATTGTTGTCTTAATCAAAATATAAAAGTTCAAATCTTAATTTAGGAGACAATGATAATCCCTGAAAGACACGCAAGAGTAATTATCTCAAACCCAAGAAGACAGTCCCAGAATGATTTTTTTTTGTTATTATTTCCAGGATGCACGGTGGCGGTGATGGTCATGATGATGGTGATGATGGTAATGATGGTGATGATGGTGGTGGTGATGATGATTATGATGATGATGATGATGTTGATGATGGTGATGATGATGATGATGATGATGGTCATGAACATAGTGGTTGCATAGATTTTCTGCAGCAAGAATAATTCAAGACTATGAATCAAGATTTGATAACACTGGCCCTTGGTTAAGGGAATGGTACGTATTGCTCTTGCCATATATAGTACTACTTACAAGGTACGTTCTATTATTCAATTTGCTATCTGGAAACAGTGGTCTATTATAAATTTGAGGAAAGTATCCCCATTAACCATCCAACCATCAGCTGTAAGCTAACATAACAGAGAACAGCATCTAAATAACTGCCTATTGTACTAATTACAATTCTGTCCCTAATTTGAACTGTAGCGCCTAATACATGTTCTTCCCTTGCCCTCAGGCAGCTTTCATTCTGGTTGATCACGGTGTCGATTTGTACCGGATTGACCGGGCCATGGTTGAGTTCCCCCTTAGGTACTTCTAAGTTCCTATTATTATATAATATTGTTGTTAGATAATTGATGAGTATTGTCTACTTTCTAAGTTTTATTTCTTTTACTCGAATACAAAATTTGATTCAGAATATATTTCTTTGGACTAAACTTTGTCCCGCTCTGATCCTTCCTCTGGTTGCATTTTATGCCTTCGTGTCTCATTATACTTTATCCTATTCCTCTAAGCCAAATCATGTTCCGTGTTAGTCTTAAGTCTAGGAAGTTCAATTTGAAGAGGACAATGTGACTTTTTTTTTTTGAAGTTTTGGGCTTTGAAAAAATTGAAACAAATTCTGGGGCTTAAGAGTTGTGTTAGTTTCCATTTTTCTTTAAATAATTAACACAATTTATATTTCACTTGTGTACTCGGTGCAGGAAAAACTAAGTAGATGAAAAAGTTACAATTGAAGTGCCAGAGGATAGACATGGGCTGTATGCCATTGACGTGCTTGATCCGGATACGGTACATACTTATTCCTTGTTATGATATATAATTTGAATTGTTAGGCTGAATTTTTAGTGTTTTGTTTTTTTTTAATTAAGTGACAATTAATTTCAGGAAATACATTTTTTGGTAGTCATGTCATATGGTACTACTATATACAAGTTTTGGTTGCAATTTGTTTATTCTCTAAATTAAACTGGTTTGTACAAAAGACAGTGCATACACCTCAGATAAAGTTTGTATGATCTAGTGCTAACCAGATTGACCTTTAATTGTTGTCTTAATCAAAATTTGAAAAGTTCAAATCTTAATTTAGGAAACAATGATAATCCTTGAAAGACACGCAAGAGTAATTATCTCAAACCCAAGAAGACAGTCCCAGAATGATTTTTTTTTTTTTGGTTCTTATTCCCAGACTAATATATGGTGGTAGTGATGGTCATCATGATGATGATGATGGTAATGATGGTGATGATGGTAATGATGGTAATGATGGTAATGATGGTGATGATGGT